>JASEVX010000003.1:14231635-14650936 GCA_031761405.1 Serripes groenlandicus | reverse complement strand
TCTCTCTCCTCCCCCCCCCCCCCCCCAAATTATCTCTCTTCTCTCTCTCTCTCTCTTTTCCCCCAATTCTCTCTCTCTACACACACACATATATATATACAATCTTTTTATATAACATGTCTCAAAAATGTTAACATTCACAGCAGAGAACCTTTGTGTATTGTACCGGGTTCGTATTAAGGAATATGAATGTAAGAAAAATATATACAAAATGTTAACATTCTGCTGTAAGTAAGAAATAAAACTATACAAATAATTATATAACATCTATACAAATACTCCGTAAAAAACAATATATATACAATTATAAAACTCAATTTCTTAATCTGTTAAAATTTTATGAATTACCATTTAGAAAGTAAACAGGGCATTCACTGTCTCGGTACATATTAAACATGTAAGTACGACACACACAGAGTCCAGACGTGTTTCCCCTATGGTTATCACTAATTTGTAAACAAACAAGCAAGTCCAAGCAAGTCCGAAATGTGGGGGATTTTATTCCAATGCTTTCTCGTAATTGGACAGTGATTGCCCAAAACTATTGTTAATTATCTAATCAATTAAATATAGTCAAACTTGTGTTAGCGGTCTCCTCTGTTTAACAGCCATCTTGCATTAAGCAGCCAATTAAAGATAAACCAAAACAACATTTTAATCTTTATTTGACTTGCATTAAGCAGTCACCTGTGTTCAACAGCCACATTTTGACTCTCCCCTGGGTGAATGTCTATGACAAGTTTGACTGTATATAATTCGTACATGATGTAAGTACACTTTTCAGGAATTGTCCCTTTTCAAATATATACATGTATAAAATATAATAACATTTATGATGGTATTGTCTCATTTCACAGTACTCAAAGTAGCGATTCACATTTCAATATGTCTGTTTCAAATGTGCAAGGACGCACCATCAAAGTCGGGGAGCTAGAAACAACCTTTCAAATAGTGTCCCCGATTTTGGGTCACCAATTAAAGTGTTATAATCCTGTATTTGTTTGCAATTAGCATCGTTTTTGAGATGCACATGCTATAAACCCCTAAGTGAAAACAGGTAAATATCACTTTTCCAAATTTAACTGTCCATGTTAAATTTCGTAAACTAGACACGTTTGATTAGAGATACAAAGGGTAAACATACGTGCATGTGTAGATGGTAACCGTGTCTCCCTATGACATAGGGTAAACATACGTACATGTGTTTATGGTACCCGTGTCTACCTATTACAAAGGGTAAACATACGTACATGTGTAGATGGTACCCGTGTCTACTTATATCATATGGTAAACATACGTACATGTGTTTATGGTACCCGTGTCTACCTATTACAAAGGGTAAACATATCTACACGTACATGTGTAGATGGTACCCGTGTCTACTTATATCATAGGGTAAACATACGTACATGTGTTTATGGTACCCTTGTTTACCTATTACAAAGGGTAAACATACGTACATGTGTTTATGGTACCCGTGTCTACCTATTACAAAGGGTAAACATACGTACATGTGTAGATGGTACCCGTGTCTACTTATATCATATGGTAAACATACGTACATGTGTTTATGGTACCCTTGTTTACCTATTACAAAGGGTAAACATACGTACATGTGAAGATGGTACCCGTGTCTCCCTATACCATAGGGTAAAATACGTACATATGTAAATGGTACCCGTGCCTTCATATTAGGTGTATTATTGTACTTACGGACAGTCAAGACTTAGATGAGAAAGTACACACGCACAGGCTTACTGTTCACTGTAGTATATTAGGCTTAACCTTTTAACAGAAACATAAAGGTGTAACCCTACTACTTTAACGCATATTTATACATATTATACACGACTTTTTTCAAAATATGTGGCAATTGGAGAAATTGCTCATGAAGAGTAGTGCATCCATTTGCCACAATGTTTTTCAACTATATTAAATATGTATACTTTCATCTATTGCAGGTTTGTTGTATGTTGGAAATTGTTACAAACCGGAGTCACCAAATCATCAGATGCAGCTCTAAGTGGTTGTGGTACAACAGAGCCGTTCAGTGAGAAAACCAACAATGCGGACTCTGCGTAAAGTATTGACCCGGGTCAGCCTAAGCATGCCGCGCAGGCTAACCCAGTTAAACACTGTTCACCTCCTGCGGATTTTTTGTTTCAGGAATCATTAATCTATACATATATCCCCCTGAGACTGAATGTGTTGGCCCGGATTAGCCTGAGCGGACTGCGCAGGCTGATCTGGGTCGATGCATTACGCAGAGTCCATGATGTTGGTATTTTCGCTAAACGGCTCAAGTGTTGTTAACTAATAGACAAAACTAAAGTTTTTATATCTATGATTAAGACCATGTTTCTCCTGCATTTCCATCCTTTTTTGATGGATGACCTCAGAGATCCATTCCTTGTGAATCGTGAAGGCCATGGGTCGCCGTGGTATCGTGTTCAGGAAGAACGTCTCTAGGTTCTCCATGTGGACTTTTGGCGGGTCACGTTCCGTTTCGGGCTCCTCGCATTTCACCGTGTACGGCAGTCGGCGGGAGACCTTCCTGTTGGCGAGAACAATAAGTATGATTATTTCTTGTGACCACGAGGGGTCTATAACTTAACCCTTTCTTTCATACGACAATTCTGCAGCAGACGACTTTGAACATATTTTGTCAAAAAATAGAAAATCTCCATAATTGAATGGATAACCTATGACAAAAAGTGGAAAACATTGTGGCAAAAGGAGAAATTGCACGTTCTGTGCAATTTCTTCTTATGTCACTATGTTTTCAAAAAGCCGTCCCGATATTGACCCTTCCCTCATACGACAATTCTGCAGCAGACGACTTTGAACATTTTTTGTAAAAAAAATAGAAAATCTCTATAATTGAACGGATAACCTATGACTAAAAGTGGAAAACATTGTGACAAAAGGAGAAATTGCTCGTTTTGAGCAATTTCTGCTTTTGTCACTATGTTTTCAAAAAGCCGTCTGCTGCAGAGGCGTCAGAAAGCGTCTGTATGAGGTAAAGGGTTAAAGGCGTTAGCTACAGTTTTTCACACTAACAAATCCCAACAATAGAATTTCTTAATTCTTTTTTTTTGTTAGTACATACATACAATAACTGTTTGAAATAAGGAAATCAATTAATAGGTCATCGATATGAAAAATAATTATTGGCCTGTCAATTACATGACTAATTTCATCATAGGCACAAATATAGGCATTTTGACTGAAAACCTAAAAAACAAAAACAAAATCTAATGAAAACTACAAATCATATTAAAGTTGATATATAACTTTATTTATAGATTGTAAATCAATAAATTAAAATCATACAATTTTTTAAGAAATTTCCCATTCTACATAATAGAATTGTCTGTAATTATCTATTCACTTTAATAAAACAGCAACTTTGCTTAAAAAACAGGCCGTGCTTCAAGGAAATAGTTAATTGTTTAACCCTTTTGTCCCACCTTCAGACGCATTTTGAGGCAATAGCAACAGACGACTTTTGTAAACATTGTGGCCAAAGGTGAAATTGTTCATGATGAGCAATTTCTCCTTTAGCCACAATGTTTTCAACTTTATTTAACAGTTAAGCTATCTGTTATGGAGATTTTTCAGGTTTTTGTCACCATGTTTTCAAAGTCGTCTGCAGCAGATTTGTTGTATTTGGGAAAGAGTAATACAAAATGTGTACACCTCAAAGCAAATCCATGCTTGAACTCTTTCAGCGCCATATGAAATATTGAGGCTTTTGAAAACAATATAGATGCAGGTGAGTCAGCTCGTCAGTCGTCAGAATTGTTTGCCTTTTAGTTATGAAAAATATTCCAAAACTATTATTACTTGAACCGTAGAATCGGCCGATATTTTGAACATGGGAGAGTCTACTTTAAACAATTTGGCGCTGAAAGAGTTAATTTGTTCTGCATTGACCTTTCAATTTAGATGTTGGTAATAAGGTTTGAATTTCTTTCCGAGGACAATGATCTCACATGCACTATTGATGATCAAAACTCTGACTTCAACAGTTGAAGGTCAGGATCATCACGTGGAAAAATGCTACGGAAGCCTGGATGATACAGTTTTCAGACCAAATCAATGAGGGATGTTCAGTGATGACCAACAGTAACGTAATGATTGCAGAGTTGGAATAATACCGGCCTGCATATCCAGGCTAATGATCCAAAATGAAAAACTACGTAACAGAAATCTCTTGAAACTTTTTACGACTAATTGGCGAACAGTGCCAAGCCAGATCAGACTGTGTGGATGCGCCAGATGATTTGTTTCTACACTGGTCGCAAATGTGTTATATTTTGTTAACACAGAGCGCCCAGAATTGATCATAACATCAATTAATATAATCCTTTCCCACATACAACAAATCTGCAGCAGACGACTTTTAAAATATAGTGACAATAACCTGAACAATCTCCATAAAAGATAGCTTAATTGTTAAATAAAGTTGAAAACTTTTAAAACCGATGTGAGTAAAAGAGGAATTTGACACAATGTCTCCCTTTTGAAAAACGTTTTCAAATGTCGTCTGTTGCAAAGGCTTCAAATGAAGTCTGTAACGAGGAACGGTTTAACACTTTAGTTTAAACTTATTTATTTCACATCGATTGCGAAACAAGCTTTCAGCTTATACTAATCAGGCTCGATTTCTGCTTCCTGGAGACTTAACCAATACTCGTGCCGTTCGTGTGGAAAATTCCCAAAGTCAGAACCCGCACATCACGGCATTCGAACCCGGGACCTTTGATACGAGAGGCCGACGCTCTACCTCTGCACCATTGTCTTCCATATTGAGGTCCATGGACTATTCAAGGTAGTCAGGTCGTACTTCATAACGAGCTGTCTCACCTACAATCAGCATTGTTTGACTCTTAGTTATCAATATATTTCAAAACTGTTATAACATGGAGTCGCCCAAATTTCAACAAGGAAGAGTCTAATCTAGGAAATTCGGCGCTGAAAGAGTTCACATATAAATGATGATCACTTACTTCAGATGTAGCGGGTTTCCATGAACTTCCATCATCCAGCCGTGTTTCTTCACTTCTTGGTCATAGTCAGGAGTCGAACATCTGTCCTCCTGTATATCATCGATCGCCAGGTGAGCAACCATTGTACTCGGAGAGGGTGCGTTTGGTCGTAGCGGAGTCCTTTTACCTGATGGAGGTTTTCTTGCTGGACTAGGGGCCTGTGAACGCTGTGGCGATGCTCGATATGATGGGGGTCGATCCGTGATAACCCGGTTAAATTGCGGGGATGGGGCCGCTGGTCCAGGCCAAACGATTCTGTCGTAGTATTGGCTATCAGAAAATTGCGGGTCAAGGTTAACATCTTGAACAGGTGTTGGTGGCTGTGGGGAGTAGCTGCAATGATAATCTGGGTATGTCTGGGTGGGGGACGGGCGAACGGGTCCAGCGGACTTTACTGGACGTGGGGGTTGAGTTGGCGTCTCTCGTCTATATTTAGCACTTTGTATACGCACTTTTTTCTCTTTAGTTTGTCCCGGAAGTAACGTTGGTGTTGGGGCGGGAACAAGTGTGGTCGCATGAGGAACTTGTGGTGACGCTCTTGGCATTTGGGTAGATATTCTACTAGAGGGCGCTGGTGATGGTTGTGGTTCTGTAATTTCCGTTTCCGGTACATGCGTAGACCAACATTGTGCAGGTGTAGGAAGGTTTAATCTTGGTGGTGGTTTGTAGTTGGTATGTAATGGTGCGCTTTTTGCTCTAAGGTGTAGGTTGTTACTGGAACACTTCGATGAGGACGTAGAACCGGGTCGTCGCGCTGGTGACGGACTAGGGCGTGGTTTGGGTGTCTGTTGTTCAGGGGGCGTCACTGGGGGCGCGTAATACTTACTATCTCTGTATCTGTAAAGAGCTTCCAGTTCTGTAAATACACGAATACGGTGATTATAAATCGGTAACCATTTCCCTCATATAGACGCTTTCTGACGCCTCTGCAGCAATTTTTCTTCTTTTGCCACAATGTTTTCCACTTTTAGTCAAATGCTATCCATTCAATTATAGAGATTTTCCTTTTTTTGACAAAATATGTTCAAAGTCGTCTGCTGCAGAATTGTCGTATGAGTAAAAGGGATAAGAGACGTATTCCATATGACCAAATTCTTGGTGGACCCTGAAACCCTATTGTCTGGGTACTCACAATAATCATCCTTAATCAATAAGCAAGGCAGATGTCGACGTTACTGAGGTGCTAGCACGGCATTTCAGACGAGGCACGTTCAGAGCTGGATACTCACTATCCTGGATACCTTCCCCTACAATAACATTAAAGGTCAGGCATACGACAATTGTGGACCAACCGGTAATCTTTCAAACAATGAACCATTTCCCTCATACGACATTTATGCAGCAGACGACTTTGAACATATTTTGTCCAAAAAATAGAAAATCTCTACAATTGAATGTATAACCTATGACTAAAAGTGGAAAACATTGTGACAAAAGGAGAAATTGCTCGTCTTGAGCAATTTCTTCTTTTGTCACTATGTTTTCAAAAAGCCGTCTGCTGCAAAAGCATCAACAAGCGTCTACATGACGGAAAGGGTTAAAGTAGTTTGATTCACTATTCACATATTTCATTCCAAACATCAAGTTGTAGTTGTAGAGTTAAAGAAAATCAATTGTATATTAACTGTTTTACTATATATGCGATATCGATATATAAGAGGGTGTGTCCAATCTAGTCACCTTTGTTGCTTCATTCCAGACGTACTAATTTACTTACATAACACTATCTACTCTCCAATTGATTCCAGACAAGTTTAGTATCGCCGTGATATAAATAAAATTCTGTTGAAACAATTTCACATTTTAAACCTAAATTTAATCTTCTTTCGATAAAATGACTTGACACTTGTGACGTGATCTTGAATGTCTTTTCTTTCGGTTGTGTACGGTGTTTACCAGGGATGTAGATAAGAGGGATAAGTAACTAAATGATATACTAAAATATCACCCGTGCCGACATTTGTAGCAAGTAAAACTCAAAAAATATTCAAGATATGAAAATAATACAAATATTTTCTGGAAGTCTAAACATTCTTCTATTGCAGTAGATAAGAATATCTTAATATATTACAGGTTTTGATAATATAATATGTTATCCGTATGAAAAATGTCATTCTATTAATGTTTGGGAAAAAATAATATAATTCAGAAATCCCAATATCTGTGTCTTTTAAACCAGACATTGTTCAAAATACAAAAGAAATTCCAGTTATTCATTGTATTTCTAACCTTAGTTAAACTTTTAAGCTTTCAGAATATGTATTTTTTGTTTATGTGCCAATTGTGACTTCAAAGTTTTATTTGCTACACAATGTGAACATTTGGAAAATTTTATTTCTATGTGTGATATTTTAACCAGATAACAGGTGTACAGGTGGAGTTGCCTATCCCTCTTATCTACGTCCCTGGTTTACGCCGCTTTCAACATGTGTTCTGTTATATGACGGCGTTTACTGGGTAAGTAGCCAAGTAATACTACTGATCCATCAGCAGTGAGTCAGTCGTAATGCTATACCACAATCATGAGCGCCAACGATTGAAAGCAATTAATATCATTTTATAAAGTATTTTTAATGACGCGATCGGGGATCGAACCCGCGACTCCACGCACCCGAGACAGACGCTCTACAACCATTAAACAGATGCGTTTCCCTGACCTTTGTACGAAGATGTGTATCATCGGTATGTACATGCAGTTCTATGACTTGTTTTATTAACCCTTTCCCACATATAGACGCTTTCCGACGCCTGTGCAGCAGAAGACGTTTGAAAACTTTCTGACTTAAAAAACCCAAATTGCTCAAAACGAGCAATTTCTCCTTTTGCAACCTTTTTTCAGGGATTATACCTACATTTTGTGTGACTTTTTGTGTTTTTGCCTAGATCATTTTAAAGTCGTCTGCTGCAGATGTGTTGTATGTGCGAAAAGGTTCCTAATACATGATAACAAAATACAGTTAAATAGTTGAGCCGCGTCCTGCGATTCACTGTCTTACTGAATCTGCGCACAGTGAAGACACAGGCGAACCCGTGCATCATTCCGTCTGCATGTTATTTACTTCTACATGTCTATTTTGACAACAAAATAAATGAAAATACAATTGTAACCACATAAGTATTACTCCAATTTATTGTAATATGATCGCGCCCTTTTTGCCAAAAAAATCATTATGAACGATATAACCTTTTGTTACATTGATTTCAACTATATGTAAAATAAATAAGTTTAAACCAGGGACACTATATACACTAACTATATTCAAAACTTATACTTTCATTAAATGAGATTTTATATATAATATATAATACGTCTATGAAAAATATCTATATATTGGGATTCGCTTCGTTAGATATCCCTTATTGTCAGGATTGTCCGGCTGTCTGTCTGTCTGTTTGTTTGTAAAGCGACGCTTCACAGCCCAAACCGACGGGCCGATTCCGATGAAACTTGGTGAACAGGTGCCATACGGGCTCAGGGTGTGCGCGTTTGAGTTTCGTTGCTGAATACCCACAACCAATGCGAATCCTACGTCGCCTACCGGCTTGTTACAGTATAATTGTTGAATACAGTTGAATTTTTTTTTTGCGAAAGGCGAATTTGCTCACTATGAAAGGAATTTCTCCTTTTACCATGGTGTTTTCAAAAGTCGTCTGCTGCAGAGGCGTCAGAAAGCATATGTTTGGTGGAAAGGGTAAATATCAGTTTGACAGGTAAAGATACATACGGTAGGGTGTAAGAGCTCCTATACGTCTGTCCTCGTAAACATTCTTGGCGGACGGATACCAACCGTACGTCTGCTCCTTCATTGTTATCCTTCCGCGGGAACTAGAAAAAACAGAAACCCGATTTCAATATGACGACGAAACAATTTTTAAAAAGATTATCAAATTTAAAAATATTATTCCTATGACGTATTCAATAAATATAACTTTTTTACAGGAAAACAAGAGGTATGTGAAACAATTTGTAGGAAACGAAATATGAAAGTTCGAGTAATGACTAAGCTGGCGCTCATTCAGAGTATACTTCCGAATCTATACTTATTGCTATATATATATATATATTAGCATTATTGTGATGATGATGATGATGATACTACTACTACTACTACTAATGATAATAATAATAATGATTATAATTATAATAATAAATAGTATCATGATAATTAAATAAACAATCATAACACTGATATTGACAAAATTACTCTAACCATCTCAGAAAAGGCAGTTTATGTCCTCGACTTGTAAAATCCATTCTTAAATAACATAGTGTTCGTTCGTTTACAGTATTAATGTGCCACTAATAACCGTACTTAGACTGGAGAAGGTCGCTATAAAAACAGCCCCTTATCAACTAATCTACAGACATGTTTTATTACATTTTTGTAGCTAATTTAACAGTCGTCATAAATCCCTCTGTGTGCAAAACCAAACCATAGTGTCCGTTTCCAGTTTTAACTATTTCCTTCTTACACACGATCTGAAGTAGACGTTTTTGTAAAAATTTAGGCAAAATTTGGCAAAATTTGGAAAATGTCTAAAAACGAAGATATTCTTAGTTATCGAAGTCTGCCACACCGTGTTCAAATGTCGCCTGGTTTTAAGTTGTTAATTTTCGTCTGCATCAAGGTAGCGGGTAAAAGTTAATCATACAGTGACGTGTGCATCATCAGGAAACTAGACATATTTAAATATAACCAATCTTCAGAATTTCATACAGAAATACCCTTTGTAGTTTTATGTATAAAGGTCTTAAATTATTTCTCTTCATATTTAACTTCTGTAGGTACAAACGTCGTCTAGAGTTAACTGTATATATATCATCTAAAATGAACGGTACAAACATCGTCTAGAATAAACGGTACAAACATCGTCTAGAATGAACGGTACAGACATTGTCTAGAATCAACGGTACACATATCGTCTATAATGATCAGTACAAATCGTCTAGAATGAACGGTACAAACATCGTCTAGACTGAACGGTACAAATATTGTCTAGAATGAACGGTCAAATCATCGTCTAGAATGAACGGTACAATCATCGTCTAGAATTAACGGTACAAACATCGTCTAGAATGAACGGTACAAATATTGTCTAGAATGAACGGTCAAATCATCGTCTTAAATGAACGGTACAATCATCGTCTAGAATTAACGGTACAAACATCGTCTAGAATGAAAGGTACAAACATCTTCTAGAGTAAACTGTACACAAACTGTCTAGAATGAACGGTACAAACACTGTCTAGAGTTAACGGTACAAACATCGTCTAGAATGAACGGTACAAACATCTTCTAGAGTGAACTGTACACAAACTGTCTAGAATGAACGGTACAAATACTGTCTAGAGTTAACGGTACAAACATGGTCTAGAATGCACGGTACAAATATTGTCTATAATGAACAGTACAAACATCGTCTAGAATGGACGGTAAAATTGAAGATTGAATAAACATTGCGTTTATAAACGTTATATATAGCAATGATGCCAGAAGGAGAACGATTGATTGGGCGTCCACCCTGAATTTGTTTTTATGGCTTTCTTTAAATTGAACTTATTCGTAAAAACCATTAAATCCTCTGCTTAAGGGGAGTATTAACATGTCTTTGCTAAACTTGGTGTTCTATTTAAGTGCGGATATTTACAAAGAGACCAGCACCAAGCTTTTGATGTTTACAATCAACATATGAGCCGTTCCACGAGAAAACCAACATAATGAATTCGGCGTAACGTATCGATCCAGATCAGCCTGCGGTGATCATGCGAATATTCACTGTACGTAGGTAATCGTGTGAGTATTTACTGTACACAGGTAATCGTGTGTGTATTCACTGTACACAGGTAATCGTGTGAGTATTTACTGTACACAGGTAATCGTGTGAGTATTCACTGTACGTAGGTAATCGTGTGCATATACTGTACACAGGTAATCGTGTGAGTATTCACTGTACACAGATAATCGTGTGAGTATTCACTGTACACAGGTAATCGTGTGAGTATTCACTGTACACAGGTAATCGTGTGTGTATTCACTGTACACAGGTAATTGTGTGTGTATTCACTGTACACAGGTAATCGTGTGTGTATTCACTGTACACAGGTAATCGTGTGTGTATTCACTGTACACAGGTAATCGTGTGTGTATTCGCTGTACACAGGTAATCGTGTGTGTATTCACTGTACGTAATGATCAATGTGAGTATTCACTACACGCAGTGATCAATGTATGCAGGTGCAACTAGACCCCTGATCACCTGACATGGTTTACTTTATTCCCTAGTAATAACGCCATTAACAGCGACAAATTCAATTACGGATTTGGACTGAAAAGGCCAGAGTAAATGATCGGGTATTGGAGATAGGAGAGTGAGTAATTGGGTATTGGAGATAATAATCTGTAGGTCATTTATAATTAAACACTGGTTTGTTTCCATTCTAATTCCCATCCAATTTAGGTTAGGTAAATCTCGGCTTCTTTGAGTCTTCTACGACTATTTGGCGAACAGTACAAATCCATATCAGACTGCACGGGTGCGCTGACTGATCTAGATCTACACTGATCGAATATGCAATACGGTCGGTTTACGCAGAGCGTCTCTCAAATTAAGACGCCTGATTCAACCAAGGGTTTTTTCACGTGATATACTCTAATCAATACTGTGAGGACATTACGATGGTTGATTGTTTGGTGTTTAATACCTATTTCAAAAATTATTCAGTTATATCATGGCGTGTCTTGGGTAGGTTAAAAGTACTACTGGTCCATTTATCCTGAAACCAGCCAGTCAGTCGTAATGCTAACCCGCAACCCTGAATGCCAAGGAGGGCAGCCATAACTACCATCTTTAACATTTAAAGTATTTGGACCTGGCAGGGTATCGAACCCAAAACCTCCCACACCCGAGACGGACAATCTACCGCTACACCACCAAGGCGTTCATTTTTATTTGAACTGCGTCATGTGGATTCGGGTCTTGTTGCGCATGTTAACAATGAATATTCGGGGTAGTCGTCATATCCGCATGTTAACAGTGAATATTCGGGGTAGTCGTCATATCCGCATGTTAACAATGAATATTCGGTAGTCTTCATACCCGCATGTTAACAGTGAATATTCGGGGTAGTCGTCATACCCGCATGTTAACAATGAATATTCGGGGTAGTCGTCATACCCGCATGTTAACAGTGAGTATTCGGGGTAGTCTTCATACCCGCAAGTTAACAATGAATATTCGGGGTAGTCGTCATACCCGCATGTTAACAATGAATATTCAGTAGTCGTCATACCCGCATGTTAACAATGAATATTCGGTAGTCTTCATACCCGCATGTTAACAATGAATATTCGGTAGTCGTCATACCCGCATGTTAACAATGAATATTCGGTAGTCTTCATACCCGCATGTTAACAATGAATATTCGGGGTAGTCGTCATACCCGCATGTTAACAATGAATATTCGGTAGTCTTCATACCCGCATGTTAACAATGAATATTCGGTAGTCTTCATACCCGCATGTTAACAATGAATCTTCGGTGTAGTCGTCATACACGAAGTCTCGTCAGATTCTTCACTGCCTCAGCTACATGTGGTATAGTCATATATGTAACTTCTGTCATAGAATAAAAATATGCATAATCTGATAGGTTTTACGTAAACCCGCATTTTTTTTATGTAAACACAGAGTTACAGCGAGACCCTTTATCGGCCGACTCGGCTTTTATAAAATATCCCAACGTAATATGTCAAAGGTCAGATTTTATTCTTAAGCACAATTTGATATCAACATTTGACATGACAGGTTTAAAAATATTCCCCTATCTTTACTTGTGCATATACAGACGCTTTCTGGCGCCTCTGCATCAAACAACTTTTTGAAAACATTGTAAAAAAAGAAAAAAATGATCAAAACGAGCAATTTCTCCTTTTGCCACAATATGTTCTACTCTTTTCAATATTTAAACTTTCATTTATAGAGATTTTCCATACTTTTGCCGAGGTGTTTTCAACGTCGTCTGATACATATCTGTTGTATGTGGGAAAGGGTTATCCAAGTTGCTAAAACCACCGAAGCAAGATCATAACGTTTGCTTGATTGGAGTCTTTACGCCGTTTTCAAAATTATTACAGTTACATCACGGCGATAGTTCACTCATTCATGATCCCTGGCTAAACAAACCAGTACTAGGCTATGAAATGGGCCTTGTTCAAGGGCACTCCACCATGACCGCCGCGACTTGGGGATCGAACCTGGGACGCTGTGTAAAAAAAAACCTTGGTAAGCTTCGAATGATCTCAAAATAAAACATACAGTCACACTTGTGCTAAAGACCACATTTGTTTAGCAATTCCCTGTCTAAAGCGACCACACATTTAATTTCCCAATGACTCAATTTCTGCATGAAATGAATGACCCTGTAATTAAATACCACCTGTAAACAAAGACCGAATTGGTCTCTTCCCTTGGGTAGTCTTTAAACATAGTTTGTCAAAACATAGAAAATCTCCATAATTAGATGAATAACCTGTGACCAAATGTGGAAAACATTGTGGCAAAAGGAGAAATTGCACGTTTTGTGCAATTTTTTCTTTTGTCATTATGTTTTCAAAAAGCCGTCTGCTGTAAAGGCGTCAGAAAGCGTCTTTATGAGGGAAAGGGTTAAATACCACCTGTAAACAAAGACCAAATTGGTCTCTTCCCTTGGTTAGTCTTTAACCCTTTCCCTCATACCACAATTCTGATGCAGACGACTTTAGACATAGTTTGTCAAAACATAGAAAATCTCCATAATTAGATGGATAACCTGTGACAAAAAGTGGGAAAACATTGTGGCAAAAGGAGAAATTGCACGTTTTGTCCAATTTCTTCTTTTGTCACTACGAAAGATTGGATGAACTGGCTGATCTTCATTTCCTCTGATCATCTTGTCCCGAGAGTGTTTTTCCCCACGACGTTGTTTAAACATTAACTTGTATATACCGTTATATCGGAGCAACGACATGCAGTGGGCTTATCAGATCAACAACAAGACGGTCGCCGTGTCCTCCACAAACATTCCACTGGGGATTGAAGATTTATCTAAATACTTTTTACTTAGTGAAAGATTAACCTTAAATACAAGTTTAACTTGTCAAAATCAGAATCAATTCAATGATTCGAATGAGAATAATACAGAACTTATACAATGTAGATGGCGACATATGAGCTGTCCCGCGAGAAAACCAACATTGTGGCATCTGCGTAATGTATCGACCAGATCAGCCTGCGCTGTCAACGCAGATTGACCCGGGCCGACACATTCCGTCTCCGATGGATAGAGGTATAGAGTAATGGTTCCTGAAACAGAAAATCCCCAGGAGGCGAAAAGTGTATTTCCTGGTAAGCCTGCGCGGCATGCGTAGGCTGATCAGGGTCGACACTTTACGCAGACACCACATTGTTGGTTTTCTTGCGAGACGGCTCATATGAATAAAATAATATTACTACCTAACAATGGAAGACGACCAGACAGTTTAGATCAATAGTTAAACATGTTATGAGATATCTGTTTGTAAAGTATTTCAAGTAATGTATACATGTATGTACCAATTACTAAATGCATATTTGATTATTAAATACACATTTAATTAATATATACATGTACATATCTACCAAAAAAATCTTACAATAATAGAGTGTATGTTAGAGCAATTTAACAGGTACCCGCTGGTAAAATACTTCAATGAAACGAAAAATAAAGCATTCACCAAGGTATCTACAATATAATTACTTATGGTGTTTTGTATTTTAACAATAAGTATACTCAGCCGTTTCAAAATTGCATCATCTTTGGTTATAAATAGAGCGATCATAACAATATTCTGGAATAAATTGTATTCGAAGTTCTTGAAATACTGGGCAAACTAAAAGAGCATGGTATTCATCGCCAATTTCATTGCATACATTACATAGTCTGTCGTTTTCAGGAATACTAATCAATTTGCCAATTTCGATGTGTAGATGGTGGATTCTGGTAATGAATGAGATTAAGCCAATGCTTAGATTTATAGGTAGAGTACGGATGCATTGGTTTTGAGAAAAGTCTGGTTTAAGACATGAATATAATAATGATTTACCTTTTTGGGTATGCCAATTTTGTAAGAATGTATCTTTAGACTTCTAATTCAATGCTAAAGTAAGCAATTTTAAATTTGGAAATATATGTCCGTTCCATACACCAGAATATCTATGAGTATTTAATATAGTGTAAGTTTAACGTTTTCAATCCATTTGAATTTGAATTTGCAATGGCTATTGTCATGTTTATTTACTACGTCTAGGTGGAGTTTAATACGGATCTCTGCGTATCGGTTTAGGCGAGTTTTCACGAGTTTGGCACCGTTTTTAACAGTTTGGTTGCCAGTTATTTAACGGCGGTCTGTTTCCTTTGTGTTTCATCACTTTCGCGTACCAGTATTCAACACAATATTTATCTTGGCAACGGGTTACCTTTCCACATATACTATGTATGCAATTTGTGGGAGACGAATGACAAAAGTCATAAATACCCTTTGTAATAATCGGAAGGTACCAATGGACGAGCCGGGGTTTTAACTAACGACCTTTGGATGCATAGCCCTCGTAGTTACCCACTGAACTATCAGAGTTAGCCTTCATCGTAGAGAAACCCGCCACTAATAATCAGATATCAGTTACAAAACCCGCCACTAATATTCAGATATTAGTTACAAGTCCCGTCCCTAGTAACAAGCATACCCATTAAATCAGTATCAAGTCTTGCCCCTAATATTCGGATATCAGTAACAAGTCCCGCCCCTAGTAACAAGCCCACACCCCTAATATCAGTAGTATGTCCCTCTTTGTAACAAGCCAACCCCTAACATTAGTAGTAAGTCCCGCTCTGTAACAAGCCAACCCCTTATATCAGTATCAAGTCCAGCCCCTAATATTCGGATAACAGTAAGAAGTCCCGCCAAAAGTAATGAGACCATCCCTAACACCAGTTACAAGTCCCGCCCCTAGTAACAAGCCCACACCCCTAATATCAGTAGTAAGTCCCTCTCTGTAACAAGCCAACCCCTTACATTAGTAGTAAGTCCCGCTCTGTAACAAGCCAACCCCTTATATCAGTATCAAGTCCAGCCCCTAATATTCGGATAACAGTAAGAAGTCCCGCCAAAAGTAATGAGACCATCCCTAACACCAGTTACAAGTCCCGTCCCTAGTAACAAGCCCACCCCTAATATTAGTAGTAAGTCCCTCTTTGTAACAAGCCAACCCCTAACATTAGTAGTACGTCCAGCTCTGTAACAAGCCAACCCATAATATCAGTATCAAGTCTAGCCCCTAATATTCGGATAACAGTTAGAGGTTCCGCCAAAAAGTAATAATACCATCCCTAACACGAGTAACAAGTCTAGCCCCTAGTAATAAGCCCACCCCTAATATTAGTAGTAAGTCCCTCTTTGTAATAAACCAACCCCTAACATTAGTAGTAAGTCCCGCTCTGTAACAAGCCAACCCCTAATATCAGTATCAAGTCCAGCCCCTAATATTCGGATAACAGTAAGAAGTCCCGCCAAAAGTAACGAGAACCACCCCTAACACCAGTAACAAGTCCCGACCCTAGTAACAATCCAATCCCTAGTAACAGTAACAAACACCGCCCTGTCATGTGAAGTAAATATAACTACAAATGGAAATGGGTTGTCAGTAACATGGGGTGCTCGCCAAATCGTTAATTCTGCACGGCGAGGGTTAACACAATCATATAATGAATGTAACATGGGGACACTAGCTCACGGAAAACTCATAGATTCACATAAAAACAAACAATCATAGCTACAAAGACGGACAGACGGGCGAAAAAAAAAAAATATATTCGACAATTGACGCGGTATGTTTTAGCTCGCTAACGAGGTTTACGCGTAGTATTCGGCTAAACTCGTAAACTTAATTTACAAAATATATTTCCGGAAATACATGTATTCGATTCGAGTCCGATCGGATATCCATAGGAAAATGCTTTGTATCTTCAAACAGATCTGATTGGTCACTTATAGCACGTGATTGTCGGGTTTCCTGTGACTCAATTATACAGTGCTTAGTAAAGTACAGGAGTGCGTTCATGAGTCTGTGTTAAGCTAGCGGTTGAAAACCCACCAATCAAGTAAAAGCTATATCACCTCTGTTACGAACACATACAAACCGTGAACTACAAAACTGCTTCACTAAACGCAGCGCTGTTATTATATTGTTAGGGAAGTTTTCATTGTTACAAGTCAATAGTCACTGTTCAATGATATATAATTCTTTATAGCCTTCTGCTGTTTAAACAAAATCCATTTCATGTGTACCTTTAATTACAAATATAGAATAAGGCTATTGTTAGAGACGAGTTGTATTATATCGTATATATTTAATGGTGGCTCACTGTATATTGGTATTGTACGGCAGTTCAATGTTATTTAGAATGAAACATTACAGCTTAGCCTCGAGATGTAGTATCCATAACAGTATTATCAACCGACGTGCAATTATGTCAAACGTTTGCAAGAGTGGCCGCCTTGAGAGCCGGAACGTCCATGTTCGAGTCAATCCAAAAATCATAAAACAAAATATTCGTGGCTTCCCTCGTTGGTACTCCGAGTAGCAGGGATATAACTACGACATGCATTGCTATCAGGATAAACATACCAGTATATTGGTTATGTATCCAGGAAATGCCCTGGTATGACACACTATAAACAACGTCGAACACCATCCAAACAACCAGAAGAGTTAATCAAACAAGCGGCTTTTCTTCGTGTTCATCCGAAAAAGTAACTTCCTATTGAAAAATAATGTGTTTGAAACTAGCAATGGAATTTTAAACTTTAATTAATGAGGCTGATGCACGTGGTTGCTATTCCAAACATTTTCAGGTGCATTTCAAACCGCTTAACCCTTTCCCACATACAACAATCTGCATATTTATTTGCCCTCATTACGATGTATACAGGAAAAAGTAAATAAAGCAGTGTTATTTTAGACAACCAAGTGTGTTTAAATAATAGTAATAATGTTTCAGTTTTAAACAATTTAGCTAGGTTTTACATGAAGTCTTTTGAACTTGAAAAAAGAAACTTTAAAATAAATATCCATGTAAATATTTCCGCATAGTGCATAAAGATTTATTTTCGTTTTTCTTTTTTGTTTCTTTCACATTTTGTTTATATATATATTTATTTTTTTCTCATTTCTTCGTGTTTATTTATTTATCTTTTTGTTATTTTGTGTTGTATACTATAGGTTGTAACGCATTTAACTATGAAATGACAAAGAACATTTGTTGTTATAATAAACGAATTTATTTTAATTGATAAGCGTTTGTTTCATGTTTCAAGATCAAGTTTTATAATTACCAAGAAAAGTTGCTTTTTATATAATTCATTCATTCATACGTTTAGTCTGTCAGCCAATCAGCCAGTCATTCATGCATTCTTCACTCATTCATTTATGCGTCATTCATGCGTTCACTCATTCGTTCTCATTCTTTGATTTATTCCAACATTTATATACGTGACTATTGTGCTTATTTCTTTTTTTCCCAATCCACAATAACAAAGACTCTACAGCATTTGATTCGATATTTTAATTAATATCTAAGATCTGCAAATAATAAAGTAGTAAGTCTGCAAGACAATATTTAATTTGGAAGCAAAAGATTAATTAATCCATGAACCTGCTGAATGACCATGTGTATACAAGGGATTTATAAAAGTAAACAAATCCAAATATTTACACACGTTCCCTGGTAAGAAGCATTTCTGACGCATCTATAGCGGACGATTTGCAAAGATATTGTGATAAGAGAGAAATTGCTAAAAACAATCGAATTCTCCCTTTTAAACAGTTTACTAAATTGTTTCGATAAATTTCTGTTGATCAGCGGCTGGTTCTTAAGATTATCATATTAATAATATCAGTATATTTATTTATTGATCGATAGGGATTTAACGCTTTTCAACACATTTTCAGTCATATCACGGCGGCCAGTTTTCTGGCTTTCTCACACCAGTACTCCACACAAAATTATTGTTAAGCAACTGGCTGTTTTTCCACATTGACACATACTTACAGTAAATTTCCTCTAGCGACAATTGTACCCTAGAGGAAATGAGTCATGTGTTTTATAAAAACGTACTTCCTATGGTGTTGAAGCTGAGTTTTTCGAGTTGACTGATTGATTGATTGATTGATTGGGGTTTAACGCTTGTCATCAATGTTTCAGTCATATCACGGTGGCCAATTCACCTACGCATATGTTTCCTGGCTTTCTCTCACCAACACAACACACAGCAGACTTTCCTTTTTTGGCTGCTTTTCCATACATACTGATAGCCCATTGGTGGGAGACAAATGACGCTTGTCACAGTGACTTTTGTCAAACATCGAAAAGAATGTTGGCCGAGCTAAGGTTCGAAATCACAACCCCTGTATTTATAGCCCGCGTCGCTATCGCCGACTGAGCTACCGGGGCTCGGACTCATGAATGTTGGTATATCCAGTCACACTTACGTATATACAGTGTCCACATATGCAGGGGACCAAACGATGCATGTACGTGTCAGCGGTTAAATACTATTCAGAATAGTCTATGTAATCTCTCAAGGAATTTTTAGTGAAATACTAATTACTCAGACTAAATATCACTGAACAAATTCAGGCACTAGCACCTGATCGTGACTACTTTAAACAACATTTGCAAAACATTATTGCAGTCTACATTGCATCAAGTGTCTATATTCTTGCAGTTTACATTGCATCAATTGTCTATATCCTTGCAGTTTACATTGCATCAATTGTCTATATCTGATCTACGTTGAAGGCTACGTATGCGTTAACCCGTTCCCACATACAGCAGATATGCAGCAGACGAATTTAAAGCATCTAGGCAAATATTTGGAAAATATCTATAGATGATAGAATCATTATTGAATAGAGTTGAAATCATCGAGAGAAAAAGAGCAAATTCTCCTTTTGCCACGATGTTTTCAAACGGCGTTGCTGTAAAGGCGTCATATAAGCCGTCCCGCGAGCAAAACCAACATTATGGCCTCTGCGTAATGTATAGACCCAAATCAGTATAAGCTTGCTGCGCAGACTGATCCGGGTCTACACATTCCGTATTAGGGTGATAAAGGTTTAGAGTAATGGTTCCTGAAACAGAAATCCTCATGAGGCGAAAAGTGTCTATCCGGGTAAGTCTGCGCGGCATGCTTAGACTGATCCGGGTCGATACTTTACGCAGAGTCCGCAACGTTTGTTTTCTCGCGGGACGGCTCATATGCTGTTCTCAGGTATGTATCAGGTAAAGGGTTACTCCTTCACAACGGGTACTCCACTTACTACACGGAGGCTTGATGTGATATTGTAAGCCTCGTTACTTCTCCACCAGAAAAACCGACATTGTGCGTAAAGTATTGACCCGGATCAGTCTAAGCATGACGCGCAGGCTAACCGGAGCAGAAACTTTTCGTCTCCTGTGGATTTTCTGTTTCAGAAATCATTACTTTATACATCTATTTCCCCCGAGTCGGAATGTGTCGGCCCGGATTAGCCTGCGCAGGCTGATCTGGGTCGATAAATTACGCAGAGTCCATACTTTTGGTTTTCTTGTGGATTGGCTCATATTATACTGGTAGTGCGTACATGTAAATAAAACATTCGTATCCACAACATAATCTGATTTAAGAAATTATACGTTAGGCATTTTCTCTTATACACTTAACTTATGACACTTCTGCAGAAGATGATTTTATATAAATACCACGGGGATACCAGCACAGAAGATGACTTTGAAAACATTATGGGGGTACCAGCAAGTTCTCCTTTTTCTCACAATGTTTTATACCGTATGTCAACATTCTTAATCTGATTTCCAAACGTCATTTTGGGTGTACTCTTGTGTTCCTTTTCGAAGCAAACACTGACAAAATGTCACTTAAAGTTACCGATTAGCATATCGATATTTCAAAGTGTCCTATTCAATATTTAAACAGGGGTTCGTATCGATTACAGAGAACTGTGGCTTCAATATCAAGAGAAGGGTGGCTTAAGTTTGTAAAGTCGAAATCTATGAAATTTGATCCGGTATTAAAACGATCAATATTAGGTCCCTTTTCACAAGTATGTGTGATAACTGTCTGTACAAAAATAAAACTTCATGTTGAAAACGAAACGAATATGACAGTGTGTCTGTTTTCATTGCATATTGGTTGGGGTTTATGTCTGTTTTCATTGTATATTGGTTGGGGATTATGTCCTGTTTTCATTGTATATTGGTTGGGGTTTAATGTCTGTTTTCATTGTGTATGCGTTTGGGTTTAATGCCTGTTTTCATTGTATATGTGTTGGGTTTAATGTCTGTTTTCATTGTATATTGGTTGGGGATTATGTCTGTTTTCATTGTATATTGGTTGGGGTTTAATGTCTGTTTTCATTGTGTATGCGTTTGGGTTTAATGCCTGTTTTCATTGTATATGTGTTGGGTTTAATGTCTGTTTTCATTGCATATTGGTTGGGGTTTATGTCTGTTTTCATTGTATATTGGTTGGGGATTATGTCTGTTTTCATTGTATATTGGTTGGGGTTTAACGTCTGTTTTCATTGTGTATGCGTTTGAGTTTAATGACTGTTTTCATTGTATATGTGTTGGATTTAATGTCTGTTTTCATTGTGTATGGGTTGGGGTTTAATGTTTGTTTTCATTGTGTTTGAGTTATTGTTTAATGTCTGTTTTCATTGTGTATGGGTTGGGGTTTAATGTCTGTTTGCATTGTGTATGAGTTATTGTTTAATGTCTGTTTTCATTGTGTATGGGTTGGGGTTTAATGTTTCTTTTCATTGTATATATGTGTTGGGTTTAATGTCTGTTTTCATTGTATATGTGTTGGGTTTAATGTTTGTTTTCATTGTATATGTGTTGGGTTTAATGTCTGTTTTCATTGTGTATGGGTTGGGGTTTAATGTTTGTTTTCATTGTGTATGAGTTATTGTTTAATGTCTGTTTTCATTGTGTATGGGTTGGGGTTTAATGTTTGTTTTCATTTATTATGAGTTATTGTTTAATGTCTGTTTTCATTGTGTATGAGTTATTGTTTAATGTCTGTTTTCATTGTGTATGGGTTGGGGTTTAATGTTTGTTTTCATTGTATATGTATTGGGTTTAATGTCTGTTTTCATTGTATATGTGTTGGGGTTTAATGTCTGTTTTCATTGTATATGTGTTGGGTTTAATGTCTGTTTTCATTGTATATGTGTTGGGTTTAATGTCTGTTTTCATTGTATATTGGTTGGGTTTAATGTCTGTTTTCATTGTATATGGGTTGGGTTTAATGCTTGTTTTCATTGTATATGTGTTGGATTTAATGTCTGTTTTCATTGTATATGGGTTGGGTTTAATGTCTGTTATTATTGTGTATGGATTGGGGTTAATGTCTGTTTTGCATTGTGTATGAGTTATTGTTTAATGTCTGTTTTCATTGTGTATGAGTTGAGGTTTAATGTCTGTTTTCATTGTGTATGGGTTGGGGGGGGGGGGGGGGGGGGTAATGTCTATTTTCATTGTGTATGAGTTGTTGTTTAATGTCTGTTTTCATTGTATATGTGTTGAGTTTAATGTCTGTTTTCATTGTATATGTGTTTGGTTTAATGTCTATTTTCATTGTATATGGGTTGGGTTTAATGTCTGTTTTTTCATTAAGGAGGGCAGCAATAAGGAGGGCAGCAATAAGGAGGGCAGCAATAAGGTGGGCAGCAATAAGGAGGGCAGCAATAAGGAGGGCTGCAATAAGGAGGGCAGCAATAGGGCAGCAATAAGGAGGGCAGCAATAAGGAGGGCAGCAATAAGGAGGGCAGCGATAAGGAGGGCAGCGATAAGGAGGGCAGCAATAAGGAGGGCAGCAATAAGGAGGGCAGCGATAAGGAGGGCAGCAATAAGGAGGGCAGCGATAAGGAGGGCAGCAATAAGGAGGGCAGCAATAAGGAGGGCAGCAATAAGGAGGGCAGCAATAAGGAGGGCAGCGATAAGGAGGGCAGCAATAAGGAGGGCAGCAATAAGGAGGGCGGCAATAAGGAGGGCGGCAATAAGGTGGGCAGCAATAAGGAGGGCAGCGATAAGGAGGGCAGCAATAAGGAGGGCAGCAATAAGGAGGGCGGCAATAAGGAGGGCGGCAATAAGGTGGGCAGCAATAAGGAGGGCAGCAATAAGGAGGGCGGCAATAAGGAGGGCAACAATAAGGAGGGCAGCAATAAGGTGGGCAGCAATAAGGAGGGCAGCAATAAGGAGGGCAGCAATAAGGAGGGCAGCAATAAGGTGGGCAGCAATAAGGTGGGCAGCAATAAGGAGGGCAGCGATAAGGAGGGCAGCAATAAGGAGGGCAGCAATAAGGAGGGCAGCAATAAGGAGGGCGGCAATAAGGTGGGCAGCAATAAGGAGGGCAGCAATAAGGAGGGCGGCAATAAGGAGGGCAACAATAAGGAGGGCAACAATAAGGAGGGCAGCAATAAGGTGGGCAGCAATAAGGAGGGCAACAATAAGGTGGGCAGCAATAAGGTTGGCAGCAATAAGGAGGGCAGCAATAAGGAGGGCAACAATAAGGTGGGCAGCAACAAGGAGGGCAACAATAAGGAGGGCAGCAATAAGGTGGGCAGCAATAAGGAGGGCAACAATAAGGTGGGCAGCAATAAGGAGGGCAGCAATAAGGTGGGCAGCGATAAGGAGGGCAGCAATAAGGTGGGCATCAATAAGGTGGGCAGCAATAAGGAGGGCAGCAATAAGGAGGGCAGCAATAAGGAGGGCAGCGATAAGGAGGGCAGCGATAAGGAGGGCAGCAATAAGGAGGGCAACAATAAGGTGGGCAGCAATAAGGAGGGCAACAATAAGGAGGGCAGCAATAAGGAGGGCAACAATAAGGAGGGCAGCAATAAGGAGGGCAGCAATAAGGAGGGCAGCAATAAGGTGGGCAACAATAAGGTGGGCAGCAATAAGGTGGGCATCAATAAGGAGGGCAACAATAAGGAGGGCAACAATAA
Organism: Serripes groenlandicus; assembly: GCA_031761405.1. Taxonomy (NCBI): domain Eukaryota; kingdom Metazoa; phylum Mollusca; class Bivalvia; order Cardiida; family Cardiidae; genus Serripes; species Serripes groenlandicus. The sequence goes on along the minus strand of JASEVX010000003.1, from coordinate 14,626,803 downwards.
GGAGGGCAGCAATAAGGAGGGCAGCAATAAGGTGGGCAGCAATAAGGAGGGCAGCAATAAGGAGGGCAACAATAAGGTGGGCAGCAATAAGGAGGGCAGCAATAAGGAGGGCAGCAATAAGGAGGGCAACAATAAGGAGGGCAGCAATAAGGAGGGCAGCAATAAGGAGGGCAGCAATAAGGAGGGCAGCAATAAGGTGGGCAGCAATAAGGTGGGCAGCGATAAGGTGGGCAGCAATAAGGAGGGCAGCAATAAGGAGGGCAGCAATAAGGTGGGCAGCGATAAGGAGGGCAGCAATAAGGAGGGCAACAATAAGGAGGGCAGCAATAAGGAGGGCAGCAATAAGGAGGGCAGCAATAAGGAGGGCAGCAATAAGGTGGGCAACAATAAGGTGGGCAGCAATAAGGAGGGCAGCAATAAGGAGGGCAGCAATAAGGAGGGCAGCAATAAGGAGGGCAGCAATAAGGTGGGCAGCAATAAGGTGGGCAGCGATAAGGTGGGCAGCAATAAGGAGGGCAGCAATAAGGAGGGCAGCGATAAGGTGGGCAGCGATAAGGAGGGCAGCAATAAGGAGGGCAACAATAAGGAGGGCAGCAATAAGGAGGGCAGCAATAAGGAGGGCAGCAATAAGGAGGGCAGCAATAAGGAGGGCAGCAATAAGGAGGGCAGCAATAAGGTGGGCAGCAATAAGGTGGGCAGCGATAAGGTGGGCAGCAATAAGGAGGGCAGCAATAAGGAGGGCAGCAATAAGGTGGGCAGCGATAAGGAGGGCAGCAATAAGGAGGGCAACAATAAGGAGGGCAGCAATAAGGAGGGCAGCAATAAGGAGGGCAGCAATAAGGAGGGCAGCAATAAGGTGGGCAACAATAAGGTGGGCAGCAATAAGGAGGGCAGCAATAAGGAGGGCAGCAATAAGGAGGGCAGCAATAAGGTGGGCAGCAATAAGGTGGGCAGCGATAAGGTGGGCAGCAATAAGGAGGGCAGCAATAAGGAGGGCAGCAATAAGGTGGGCAGCGATAAGGAGGGCAGCAATAAGGAGGGCAACAATAAGGAGGGCAGCAATAAGGAGGGCAGCAATAAGGAGGGCAGCAATAAGGAGGGCAGCAATAAGGTGGGCAACAATAAGGTGGGCAGCAATAAGGAGGGCAGCAATAAGGAGGGCAGCAATAAGGAGGGCAGCAATAAGGAGGGCAGCAATAAGGTGGGCAGCAATAAGGTGGGCAGCGATAAGGTGGGCAGCAATAAGGAGGGCAGCAATAAGGAGGGCAGCAATAAGGTGGGCAGCGATAAGGAGGGCAGCAATAAGGAGGGCAGCAATAAGGAGGGCAGCAATAAGGAGGGCAGCAATAAGGAGGGCAGCAATAAGGAGGGCAGCAATAAGGAGGGCAGCAATAAGGAGGGCAGCAATAAGGAGGGCAGCAATAAGGAGGGCAGCAATAAGGAGGGCAGCAATAAGGAGGGCAGCAATAAGGAGGGCAGCAATAAGGTGGGCAGCAATAAGGTGGGCAGCGATAAGGTGGGCAGCAATAAGGAGGGCAGCAATAAGGAGGGCAGCAATAAGGTGGGCAGCGATAAGGAGGGCAGCGATAAGGAGGGCAGCAATAAGGAGGGCAACAATAAGGAGGGCAGCAATAAGGAGGGCAGCAATAAGGAGGGCAGCAATAAGGAGGGCAGCAATAAGGAGGGCAGCAATAAGGTGGGCAACAATAAGGTGGGCAGCAATAAGGAGGGCAGCAATAAGGAGGGCAGCAATAAGGAGGGCAGCAATAAGGAGGGCAGCAATAAGGAGGGCAGCAATAAGGAGGGCAGCAATAAGGTGGGCAGCAATAAGGTGGGCAGCGATAAGGTGGGCAGCAATAAGGAGGGCAGCAATAAGGAGGGCAGCAATAAGGTGGGCAGCGATAAGGAGGGCAGCAATAAGGAGGGCAACAATAAGGAGGGCAGCAATAAGGAGGGCAGCAATAAGGAGGGCAGCAATAAGGAGGGCAGCAATAAGGTGGGCAACAATAAGGAGGGCAGCAATAAGGAGGGCAGCAATAAGGAGGGCAGCAATAAGGTGGGCAGCGATAAGGAGGGCAGCAATAAGGTGGGCAACAATAAGGTGGGCAGCAATAAGGAGGGCAGCAATAAGGAGGGCAGCAATAAGGAGGGCAGCAATAAGGAGGGCAACAATAAGGTGGGCAGCAATAAGGAGGGCAGCAATAAGGTGGGCAGCAATAAGGAGGGCAGCAATAATGAGGGCAGCAATAAGGAGGGCAGCAATAAGGAGGGCAGCAATAAGGAGGACAGCAATAAGGAGGGCAGCGATAAGGAGGGCAACAATTACTACCATGTTTAAGGTCTTTGGTATGACTCGGTCATCCTTGGTGAAACTACGTGTACATCCGCGACAAACAACTTCATGGAAGTTAAAACTTTTCCCACATACAACAAATCTTCAGCAGACGATTTTTAAAACATCTGCCCAAAAACCTGGAAAACCTCTATGAATGAAAGTAATTTTATTAAAAAGAGTTATAAACAGTATGGCAAAGGGAGACATTGCTCATTGTTACACTGTTTTCAAATGTCGTAATCTGCAGAAGCGTCGAAAAGTGTCTTCATGAGGGAGAGGGTTCAGAAAAGATCCACCTACACGTCTATACATTCTGATCTAAATCAACAATGATTGACAGACGATTCTGGATCACATTTCATTTCTTTAATCTATTCTATTGCTTTAACCCTTTCCGACATGCAACACATTTGCAGCAGAGGACTTTGAAAACATATTGACAATAAAACAGAATATCTCTATAAACGAAGGTCAGCGTCTATATGTTGGAAATGGTTAAAAAGAATGCTTACAGTATATAGACACAGTCACAATTCTTACTGTATAGACAAAGTCACCATTTTTACTGTATATATACAAAGTCGCTTTTGTTACTGTATAAAGACAGTCACCATGTTTACTGTGTATAGACAGAGTCACCATATTTACCAAACCTAGAAACTGTAGGGTTATGGTTAGGGGGGTTCGCCCTAATAACCTTTTCCCACATACAACAAAATTGCAGCAGATAACTTTGAAAACATGCACAACTATAATTCCAACTCTACAAATAAACGTTTAGACAGTGCACACAGTTGTAAACAGTGTTGCAAAAGAAAGCAATGCTCATCATGAAAAAGTTCTTCTTTTTCCATTCTGTTATCGAATGTCGTTTGCTGTAGATGTGTCAACTTATGTGGCGAGGGTTACTATTGATATATAAGTAGGTAGGTCGGAATTCAATCAACGTTAACATTCATTCAAACACTGCCAATATACTGATAACTTGGTCAATACAAACTTCACCTCCGGATCAGGCTTATATCCAATATATCGTCAGATAACCGCCGTCATATTGACCACGCTTCTGCAGCGGATGAATGTTTAAACACTTTGTGGAAGGAGGAGGAGACATTTTGGTGTTCATTCTTACACGTTATCGCCACTATATTTAGCTGTACATATCATTTAACCCTTTCCCTTATACGACAATATTGCAGCAGACGACTTTGAACGTAATTTGTCACAACGTTGTGTGCAATTTCTTCTTTTGTCACTATGTTTTCAAGAAGCCGTCTGCTACAGAGGCGTCAGAAAGCGTCTATATGGGGGAAAGGGTTAAGCTGGTACGGACATTTTTTGACGTTGCTGCAGCAGACGACTTTTGCAAACATTGTTGTAATTTCTCCCTTTGTCATAATGTTTTCAATTCCTTCGATTGTAGAGAATTCCCATTTTTTTTACAATATGTTTTCAAAGGCGTCAGCTGCAGATTTGTTGTATGTGTTATTTTCGGATTGTGCTGCTATCAAATTAGAAACTGAAGAAAGACTTTATTTGGACAAACGATGACAGACCCTACTTCACGAAATGGTGCATGTTTGTAATCTGTTCGACTATTCACCACATACAGACGTATGACGAAGAGTCCGCAGCCGACAACTAGGATTCTAACACACGGTTCAAGTAAATTAATTGATTGATTGAGTGATTGATTGGGGTTTAACGCCGCTTTTAACAATTTCTCAGTCATATCACGGCGGCCAGTTCACCTACTCATGTTTCTCCTGGTTTTCTCACACCAGTACTCCACACAACAATCTTCCCAAGCAACTGGCTGCTTTTCCACATAGACTCAAGTAAATTAAATACCCATGCTTTAGAGCATCCCATCTGAACACTAGCCAACATTCTTCCAGACATTTATTTGACAAAGGTTAATGCTACAAGCGTCATCTTCCACATATCAGCAAAAAGGTCATTTGAAAAAGAATCCACTTGATTGATTGGAAGGACTGTTGTGTGGACAGGGGCGTAGCTCCCTTTAGGCACTGTAGGCACGTTTTTACAATTTTTTTCTAAAAATGCCCCAAAATGCAGCTGCGGCTATACACATCTGCGTAATGTATCGACCAGATCAGCCTGCGCTGTCCGCGCAGACTGATCCGATCGACACATTCCGTCTAAGGGGGGGGGGGGGGGGGGGGGGTAAATGTAAAGAGTAGTGATTCCTGAAACAGAAAATCCACAGGCGGCGAAAAGTGTATATCCGGGTAGGCCTGTGTGGCATGCTTAGACTGATCCGGGTCGATACTTTACGCAGAGTCCACAATGTTGATTTTCTCGCGGTACGGCCTACACATTGCTTTTTGCAAAGCTACGGCCCTAGTGGACTACTCGCGTGAGAAAGCCAGACTTCACATGGGTATGTAAACTGACAGTATGGATATTATTGAAATATTGTTAAAAACGGCCTTAATCACTTAGCAATCAATATATATTAATTCTTCTATCTCAATTGTGTCAGGTTGTTCCCATAATAGTAAGTTTATCGTGTCAATTAAAACTAGAATGTTCATGTGTTTAATGTGTATACTACTGTTTATCAAAACAATGTAAAATGTTACAGATCCACAGTGGTTGCTTCCCAGTTTCCCGCTAGAAGACTAGATTTTGCGGGGAAAAACAGTAACTGTTTTACAATTTTCCGCTAGAAGACTAAATGTGGGGGAGAAAACCAGTGGTTGTTACCCAGTTCTCCGATGGAAGACTAGATTTGGCGAAGAAAACCAGTGGCTGTTACCCAGTTCCCCACTGGAAGACTAGATTTGGGTGAGAAAACCAGTGGCTATTACCCAGTTCCCGGCTTGAAGACTAGATTTGGCGGAGAAACCCAATGGATGTTACCCAGTTCCCCGCTTGAAGACTAAATATGGGGGAGAAAACCAGTGGTTGTTACCCAGTTCTCCGATGGAAGACTAGATTTGGCGGAGAAAACCAGTGATTGTTACCCAGTTCCCCGCTGGAAGACTATATTTGGGGGAGAAAACCAGTGCCTATTACCCAGTTCCCCGCTTGAAGACTAGATTTGGCGGAGAAAACCAATGGCTGTTACCCAGTTCCCCGATAGAAAACTAGATTTGGCGGAGAAAAACAGTGGTTGTCACTCAGTTCCCCTCTATAAGACTAGATTTGGGGGAGAAAACCAGTGGCTATTACCCAGTTCCCCGCTTGAAGACTAGATTTGGCGGAGAAAACAAATGGCTGTTACCCAGTTCCCCGATAGAAGACTAGATTTGGCGGAGTAAAACAGTGGTTGTCACTCAGTTCCCCTCTATAAGACTAGATTTGGAGGAGAAAACCGGTCTATGTTACCCAGTTCCCCGCTTGAAGACTAGATTTGGCGGTGAAAACCAATGGCTGTTACCCAGTTCCCCAATAGAAGACTAGATTTGGCGGAGAAAAACAGTGGTTGTCACTCAGTTCCCCTCTATAAGACTAGATTTGGGGGAGAAAACCAGTGGCTATTACCCAGTTCCCCGCTTGAAGACTAGATTTGGCGGAAAAACCCAATGGCTGTTACCCAGTTCCCCGATAGAAGACTAGATTTGGCGGAGAAAAACAGTGGTTGTCACTCAGTTCCCCTCTATAAGACTAGATTTGGGGGAGAAAACCAGTGGCTATTACCCAATTCCCCGCTTGAAGACTAGATTTGGCGGAGAAAACCAATGGCTGTTACCCAGTTCCCCGCTTGAAGACTAGATTTGGCGGAGAAAACCAATGGCTGTTACCCGGTTCCCCGCTAGAAGACTAGATTTGGCAGAGAAAAACGGTGGTTGTTAACTAGTGCCCCGCTTCAAGACTATATTTGGTGGAGGAAACCAGTGGCTGTTACCCAGTTCCCCGCTAGAAGTCTAGATTTGGCGAAGAAAACCTGTCGCTCTTATCCAGTTCCCCGCTAGAGACTAGATTTGACGAAAACAACCAATGGCTGTTACCCAGTTCTCAGGTAGAAGAATATATTTGGGGGAGAAATTTAGTGGTTGTTACTCAGTTCCTCGCTGGAAGACTAGATTTGGCGGAGAAAACCAGTGGCTATTACTCAGTTCATTGGTTCTTGTTTCCAGCTAGAAGACTAGATTTTGGGGAGAAAACCAGTGGTTGTTACCCAGTTCCCCGCTGTAAGACTAGACTTGGCGGAGAAAACCAGTGGCTCTTAGTCTTACCCAGTTCCCCGCTAGAAGACTAGATTTGGCGGAGAAAACCAGTGGCTGTTGCCCAGTTCCCCGCTAGAAGATTAGATTTTGGAGAGAAAACCAGTGGTTGGTCGTTTGTTTCTAGCTAGATTTGGGGGAGAAAACCGATGGTTGTAACCCAGTTCCCCGCTAGAAAACTAGATTTGGGGAGAAAACCAGCGGTTGGTCGCTTTTTTCTAGCTAGAAGATTAGATTTGAGGGAGAAAACCAGTGGTTGGTCGCTTGTTTCCAGCTAGATGACGAGATTTGGGGGAGAAACCCGGTGGTTGTAACCCAGTTCCTCGCTAGAAGACTAAATTTAGGAGAGTAAACTGATCTTTTTGTCCCTGATTTATGCACGCATTTACCAATTTATAAAATACATATCTACTTAATAAATACAATAAATACAAACATAGGATATACAATGATATCACTATATAATGTATGTTAGAGCAATTGAATTGAGACAATCAAACAATGTTAGTGGAAAGCAAGCTCAACTACAAAACCTTACAAAACGGTGCTTTAACAGTATGGTTTATCCTGAATCGTGTACGTGTTTAAAAACATGTCTTCGTTTAGCGGATATTTACAAGCATTATTATAACCATGTATGGTACTTATAGATAAGACAAGGACGTGGTTGTGTTTATAATGCGACACTACATAGCTTAGACGGTAGCTAGCTAAATCATCTCTCTCTCTCTCTCTCTCTCTCTCTCTCTCTCTCTCTCTCTCTCTCTCTCTCTCTCTCTCTCTCTCTCTCTCTCTCTCTATCTATCTCTCTCTCTCTCTCTCTCTCTCTCTCTCTCTCTCTCTATCTCTCTCTCTCTCTTTCTTTCTCTCTCTCTCTCTCTCTCTCTCTCTCTCTCTCTCTCTCTCTCCCCCACCTCTATGTCTGTCTGTCTGTCTGTCTGTCTGTCTGTCTGTCTGTCTGTCTGTCTGTCTGTCTGTCTGTCTGTCTGTCTGTCTGTCTGTCTGTCTGTCTGTCTGTCTGTCTGTGTCTGTGTCTCTCTGTCTGTCTGTCTGTCTGTCTGTCTGTCTGTCTGTCTCTCTCTCTCTCTCTCTCTGTCTCTCTCTCTCTCTCTCTCTCTCTCTCTCTCTCTCTCTCCCTCTCTCTCTCTCTCTATCTCTCCCCCTCTCTGTCTGTCTGTCTGTCTGTCTGTCTGTATGTATGTATGTCTGTCTGTCTGGCTGGCTGGCTGTATGTCTATATGTCTGTCTGTCTGTCTGTCTGTCTGTCTGTCTGTCTGTCTGTCTGTCTGTCTGTCTGTCTGTCTGTTATATATTTAAAGACATCTCGCTGTCTCTTCTTTCCCCAATATATCTCTTTCCCTCTCTCCCCCATTCCCTCTGCCCACTCCTGTCCCTTTCCCAACACACTCTCGCTGTCTCTTCTCCCCCACCCCTCAATCTATTTATGTGTGTCTCTCTCTCCAATGATCTCTCAAAATCTCTCTCCCTATACCACTATCTCCCCTCTCTTTCTCTGTCTATTTACTCCCTTCTCTCTCACTCATTCCCTCTCCCTTTCCCCGTACACTCTCGTTGTCTTTTTTTTTCTCCTCAATCTCTCTCTAGTAAATTTATAGATTTATTCGTCCACAAACTATTACGATATGAAGTTATGGAATAGTAACAACCATTAACCAAAATGGCGTTATGATAATTAAAGTTAAATGACGGATATAGAGCAAGGATTATAACGCATATACACAATACGTCTGTTATATCATGACAGCACACGTCAGGTTCACAGTAAACATTACAAGGTGACATAAACAATCTAGTATTAACCTTTTCCTCCATCGAAAAAATTGACAACAGCTGAACGCATCGATGGAAAAAGAAAAAGAAAGAAAAGCGATGTTTCTCCTTTTCAAACAATGTTGTTGTTTTTTAACTCTGTATCAACATAAACATTCAACAGTTCCAGGTCGTATATGTTTTCCTCGGATATTTACAAAGCAAGCGACTCGTGAAATACCATACTTAGGTTAACGGATTTAAGCTACTGTTTTTCGTACCCGAGTACACACATAGACAAACATATAACAGCGACAAGTGGTCAATATATAAATAAACTTCTCACCTGTTCGTTCTATCAACCTGCCAGCAAATTAAAGCAATCAAAATTCTCCTTCAAACGTGTTCATAATGTAAAAAACCAAGCTTATATTGACCAATTATGGTCTTTAACGATATATATCCATTAAAATAAATCGAATTTACGAGTCAATTTAAACACTCAATACACCTGTATAAAGAAACCGGAAGTCACGGTTAAACTCGTCTCCAAGGACGCCATTAATGTTTTGATTCGTACCTGTCCCATGGTGCACCGCGAAACAAATATTAATCTAGTCACTTGCGTGCAGCCGACAAATCGAAATTACTGTCCTATCCCTTATCGATACTGGAACTCTGCTGCCTTTTTGTTTTATCCCTTTCCCACATTCAGACGCTTTCTGACGCCTCTGGAAAAGACGACTTTTGAAAACATTGTGACAAAAGGAGAAATTGCTCAAAACGAGCCATTTCTCCTTTTGCCACAATGTTTAGAACTGTTGTCACTAGGTAAACATTCATATATAGAGTGTTTGTGTTTTTGATAAGATGTGTTCAAAGTCGTCTGCTGCAAATTAGTTGTATGTGGGAAAGGGTTTACCACACACAAAACATTCAACAAAGAAGCTTTACCCTTTCCCTCATACGACAATTCTGCAGCAGACGACTTTGAACATATTTTGTCAAAACATAGATAATCTCCATAATTGAATGGATAACCTTTGACAAAAAGTGGAAAAACATTGTGGCAAAAGGAGAAATTGCACGTTTTGTGCAATTTCTTCTTTCGCCACTATGTTTTCAAAAAGCCGTCTGCTATTTTTTTGACAACATGTGTTCAAAGTCGTCTGCTGCAGATTTGTTGTATGTGGGAAGGGGATAATATTATTGTGTTATGGTTTGCGTCTCCTTGGAATAATTTAAAAAAGGGAGGGGCTTTCAGAATAGGATTATATAAACGATGAATCGATTAATCTTATATTCGCGAACAAACCCTTTCCCACCTACAGATGCGTCTGCAGCAGACGACTTTCGGAGAGAAAAACATGTGCATAAAGGATTTAACCACAATGTGTTCTACTCATTTCAGTGGAAAGTGTAAGGACAGAGACATATAAATGCATCTAGAAAATTAAGAAAATATGGCACAGTTATTTGAAGTCAGTCTGGCGATTTGGAAAATAGGCTATATATTCGTTTACTCCGGATATGAGACTAGAACTAGATGGATTCCAATTCTGAATTGTTGACAGACGTTAAACATAATGAATCTACCGAATGTACATACAGACTGACAGCAAAGACTGGTAACCATCTTCACCTAACAGTAGTGAGGAATGTACATACAAAGACTGGTAACCATCTTCACCTAACAGTAGTGAGGAATGTACATACACAGACTGGTAACCATCTATACCTAACAGTAGTGAGGAATGTACATACACAGACTGGTAACCATCTATACCTAACAGTAGTGAGGAATGTACATACAAAGACTGGTAACCATCTTCACCTATCAGTAGTGATGAATGTACATACACAGACTGGTAACCATCTTCACCTAACAGTAGTGATGAATGTACATACACAGACTGGTAACCATCTTCACCTAACAGTAGTGATGAATGTACATACACAGACTGGTAACCATCTTCACCTAACAGTAGTGATGAATGTACATACACAGACTGGTAACCATCTTCACCTAACAGTAGTGATGAATGTACATACACAGACTGGTAACCATCTTCACCTAACAGTAGTGAGGAATGTACATACACAGACTGGTAACCATCTATACCTAACAGTAGTGAGGAATGTACATACACAGACTGGTAACCATCTATACCTAACAGTAGTGAGGAATGTACATACAAAGACTGGTAACCATCTATACCTAACAGTAGTGAGGAATGTACATACACAGACTGGTAACCATCTTCACCTAACAGTAGTGATGAATGTACATACACAGACTGGTAACCATCTTCACCTAACAGTAGTGAGGAATGTACATACACAGACTGGTAACCATCTTCACCTAACAGTAGTGAGGAGTGTACATGTATCTGCGTTTCAAGGAATCTGGGCGACGTAGTGACAACAACATAATCATGTTTATGTTATGTACCAAACTTTCAACGTTTTTAGCACTTTCAGTTCAAACGACTAGTGCGTATGCATCTGTGGTATATATTATTAACATAAAGATTTGAAAATTGTATGACAACAAATATCACCTACTAAATCCTTTTGGCAAATGTGTATATGTAAATACATCCATCAAGGAGAATAATTCATATAAGGATGTTTGGCTTGTTTTCTAATCCCGTTATTTTGTTCTGTTTCTTATCATTTGCTTAAACTGAATTAAATATATTTAAACCAAAGGCTCTGATCGGACTGTCTGCACGCATAGACTCGTCCGAGTCTTCAATACCCTTACATGTATATACAATAAGTTCCCTTATTGCCTGTGTACACGTATATACTCGTCCGAGTCTTCAATGCCTGTACATGTATATACAATAAGTTCCCTTATTGCCTATGTACACGTATATACTCGTCCGAGTCTTCAATGCCTGTACATGTATATACAATAAGTTCCCTTATTGCCTGTGTACACGTATATACTCGTCCGAGTATTCAATGCCTGTACATGTATATACAATAAGGTCCCTTATTGCCTGTGTACACGTATATACTCGTCCGAGTCTTCAATGCCTGTACATGTATATACAATAAGTTCCCTTATTGCCCTGTGTACACGTATATACTCGTCCGAGTATTCAATGCCTGTACATGTATATACAATAAGTTCCCGTATTGCCCTGTGTACACGTATATACTCATCCGAGTATTCAATGCCTGTACATGTATATACAATAAGGTCCCTTATCGCCCTGTATACACGTATAGACTAGCCCGAGTATACAATGCATGTACATGTATATACAATAAGGTCCCTTGTCGCCCTGTATACACGTATAGACTAGCCCGAGTCTATAAAGCATGTACATGTATATATAATACGGTCCCTTATTGCCCTGTATACACGTATAGACTAGCCCGAGTCTTCAATGCCTGTACATGTATATACCATAAGGTCCCTTATCGCCCTGTATACACGTATAGACTAGCCCGATTCTTCAAAGCATGTACATGTATATACAATACGGTCCCTTATTGCCCTGTATACACGTATAGACTAGTCCGAGTCTTCAATGCCTGTACATGTATATACAATAAGTTCCCTTATTGCCCTGTATACACGTATATACTCGTCCGAGTCTTCAAAGCATGTACATGTATATACAATAAGGTCCCTTATTGCCCTGTGTACACGTATAGACTAGCCCGAGTCTTCATTGCATGTACATGTATATACAATAAGGTCCCTTATTGCCCTGTATACACGTATAGACTAGCCCGAGTCTTCATTGCATGTACATGTATATACAATAAGGTCCCTTATTGCACTGTATACACGTATAGACTAGCCCGAGTCTTCATTGCATGTACATGTATATACAATAAGGTCCCTTATTGCCCTGTATACACGTATAGACTAGCCCGAGTCTTCAATGCATGTACATGTATATACAATAAGGTCCCATATTGCCCTGTGTACACGTATAGACTAGCCCGAGTCTTCATTGCATGTACATGTATATACAATAAGGTCCCTTATTGCCCTGTATACAGGTATAGACTAGCCCGACTCTTCAATACATGTACATGTATATACAATAAGGTCCCTTATTGCCCTGTATACACGTATAGACTAGCCCGAGTCTTCAAAGCATGTACATGTATATACAATAAGGTCCCTTATTGCCCTGTAAACACGTATAGACTAGCCCGAGTCTTCAATGCATGTACATGTATATACAATAAGGTCCCTTATTGCCCTGTATACACGTATAGACTAGCCCGAGTCTTCATTGCATGTACATGTATATACAATAAGGTCCCTTATTGCCCTGTATACACGTATAGACTAGCCCGAGTCTTCAATGCATGTACATGTATATACAATAAGGTCCCTTATTGCCCTGTATACACGTATAGACTAGCCCGAGTCTTCATTGCATGTACATGTATATACAATAAGGTCCCTTATTGCCCTGTATACACGTATAGACTAGCCCGAGTCTTCAATGCATAATATATTAGCTGTTCCACGAGAAAACCTACATTATGGATTCAGCGTAATGTATCGACCCAGATCAGCATGCGCAGTCCGCGCAGGCTCTTCCGGGCCGACACCTTTCATCTAAGGGGAATAGAATAATGATTCCTGAAATAGAAAAAACACAGGAGGCGAAACGTGTCTGTCCGGGTTACCTTGCGGGGCATGCTTAAGCTGATCCAGGTCGATACTTTACGCAGGGTCCACAAAAGTGGTTTTCTCGTGGAACGGCTCATATATATAACATCTGATTAGTCTGAGCAGGCGGACAAGATGATCTGAACATTCACTGTTCATAAAGACTAGCTTGTACATGTTCTCATGTACTGGCCCGTATCAGGTAAACAGTTAACAATGTCCCTGCAATGCTACTTAACCATTTCCCACATATAGACGCTTTCTGACGCTTCTGCAGCTGACGACTTTTAACAACATTATGACAAAAGAAGAAATTGCTCAAAACGAATAATATCTCGTTTTGCCACAATATTTTCAACTCTAACTTGATGATAAATTCTCATTTATAGAGATTTTTCACATTTTAGCCATGATGTTTTCAAGTCGTCTTCTGTATAATTGTTGTATGTGGGAAAGGGTTAAAGTACTGTAAACGATTAAATAAGTACAGAGATCTAATACAAAGTTAAAATAATTGTGAGAAAACAAGGAAGTAATCGCAATATTTTTAGACAGTATACTGAAGAGGTTTCCGATTTGTGTTTGCCTGGTGTGTTAGGCCGCTATTTGAATCAGTTATATCCATTGTTATCAGTACGTCCCGTCCATGTATCCTGACACCAGTGAGTCAGTCGTAACGATAACCCTTAACCCTTTCCCTCATATAGACGCTTTCTGACGCCTCTGCAGCAGGCGGCTTTTTGAAAAACATAGTGACAAAAGAAGAAATTGCTCAAATCGAGCAATTTCTCCTTTTACCACAATGTTTTCCACTTTTTGTCATAGGTTATCCATTCAGTTATAGAGATTTTCAATTTGTTGACAAAATATGTTCAAAGTCGTCTGCTGCAGAATTGTCGTATGGGGGAAAGGGTTACACCCAGAGCGCCAAGAGGAACAATCATTACTATAATTTTTAAAAAATATTTCAGATGCTCCACCCGGGATCTATCCTACTACCTTACGCGCCGAGAAGGACGCTCTACGGGGCGGTTCTAAAAGTACTCTGCATGAGACAGGTATTTGAGCAGTCTCGCAAGAAAACCAACATTGTGTACTCTGCGTAAAGTATCGACCCGGATCAGCCTAAGCATGCCGCGCAGCTAACCCTGACAGACAGTATTCGCCTCCTGTAGATTTTCTGTTGAAGGAATCATTACTCTATCCCCCTGAGACGGAATGTGTCGGCCCGGATCAGTCTGCGCGGACTGCGCATGCTGATCTGGGTCGATACATTACGCAGAGGCCATTATGTTAGTTTTCTCACGGAACGGCTCATTTACAGTGTGCAATCTTCTTTGCTTTAAATATATACATTAAACTAAGCACACACTTCGATTAACTCTTTCGGCGCCACAGGCAATATTGAGGTTTTTGCAAACAATGCAGATTCAGGCGAGCCAGCTCGTGACGAGCTGTCTCACCTGAAATCAGCATTGTTTGCCTTTTAGTTACCAAAATAGTCCAAAACTTTTATTCGGCGCTGAAAGAGTTAAGCAAATAAAATTGTTTCAATATTTTCGCTGCTGAACCTGTAGAAAAAAAAACATACTGTGAAATCGATTTTTGTTAATCGATGTAAAACGATCATTCAACACCAGTCACGCAATCAATACTCTTCCGGCTGATATCTGCAATCACAACTACAACACAAACACTATTTGTATTTTTCACAATGCCTCCGGGGTATTAATCGTTCACTCTATATTATTCTGTGTGTGGGTTTTTTGTGGGGTTTTGGGACGGTTGTCGATAGACATCCTTTTCGGAGTAAATTCAATTAATCAAAGCACTGAAAGTACTCATGGAACGGTTGTGTTGGTATTCGTAAATTAATGTCAGAGAGGCGGTAGCATGTGTATATATATACACAAGAGATGTTTGTCAAATATGAATGCCTTTCTTCTTTACCAATGAGGTTTACACTTTGAACAAAAGCAGTTTAATTTAAGTATGCTCATGGGTTTTTGAATTGACTATGTCAACAACATTCAGACAAAATTCCATTAATCCACCGCTCTACCACTACATCAAAGAGGTGGACGCTCTACCAATACATCACAAAGGTGGACGCTCTACCACTACACGACAGAGGCGGACGCTCTACCAATACAGCACAGAGGTGGACGATATATTACTACATCACAGAGGCGGATGCTCTACCAATACAGCACAGAGGCGGACACTCTATTACTACATCACAGAGGCGGACGCTCTACCAATACATCACAGAGGTGGACGCTTTACCACTACACCACAGAGGCGGACGCTCTACCAATACATCGCAGAGGTGGACGATATATTACTACAGCACAGAGGCGGACGCTCTACCAATACATCACAGAGGTGGACGATATATTACTACAGCACAGAGGCGGACGCTCTACCAATACATCACAGAGGTGGACGCTTTACCACTACACCACAGAGGCGTACGCTCTATCAATACATCACAGAGGTGGACGATATATTACTACATCACAGAGGCTGACGCTCTACCAATACAGCACAGAGGTGGACGATATATTACTACATCACAGAGGCGGACGCTCTACCAATACAGCACAGAGGCGGACGCTCTATTACTACATCACAGAGGCGGACGCTCTACCAATACATCACAGAGGTGGACGCTTTACCACTACACCACAGAGGCGGACGCTCTACCAATACATGGCAGAGGTGGACGATATATTACTACATCACAGAGGCGGACGCTCTACCAATACATCACAGAGGTGGACGATATATTACTACATCACAAAGGCGGACGCTCTACCAATACATCACAGAGGTGGGCGCTCTATTACTACACCACAGAGGCGGACGCTCTACCAATACTTCACAGAGGCGGTTTAACTGGTCACGGTGTCCTAATAAACCGGGCAATAAAAAACTCACAGGTAACGGGGAAATCGATTTTCTATCTTTCTTTTATAATTCCAGGAACTCAGAATCGATTCCAAACCACGAGAAGACTGAATACCTACACTCGGAGAATAACAATAGAGTGGGCCACATCATACATAAACCACGAGAAGACTGAATACCTACACTCGGAGAATAACAATAGAGTGGGCCACATCATACATAAACCGACCTCTGTGACAAGCAAACGTCTAGCTCACCAACACTGATCATGACCGTCTCTTAGTTTAGTTTAAACATATTTATTTGACACCGATTGAGAAACAAGCTTGATATTGAGATATGTATCACGTCTGCTTCCTGAAGACTTGACTAGGACCCGCGCCGTGTTTGTGTTAAAGTCCCAAAGGCAGAACACGCTCATCACGGAATTCGATCCGGGACCTTTCGTACGACAGAGACCGACGCTCTACCACTGCATATCTGCCTTCAAATTGTCCCTTGTTTGCGCCAACTAGTCGTACACGCGTATTGGAAGCCTCTTACACAGTTTATGACAACAAAATAAATGATTTTTATAAATATACGAATTAATCGCGATTGTAATCAAACATTTCCATATACAATGAATGAATGAATGTATATTGTTTTATGGCGCATCGACAGCTAAGGTCATTTAGCGCGCAATTAAATTAAATTATTCATGATCCCTGGGTAAACAAACCAGTACTAGGCTAGAAAATGTGCCTTGCCCAAGGGCACTCCACCATGACCGTAGTGCCGCGACTGGGGATCGAACCCGGGACACCCGGTTTCGAAATCCCCGACGCTAACCACTCGACCACAGTCCCTTGTTTGCGCCAACTAGTCGTACACGCGTATTGGAAGCCTCTTACAATGTTTATGACAACAAAATAAATGATTTTTATAAATCTACGAATTAATCGCGATTGTAATCAAACATTTCCATATACAACAAATCTGCAGTAAAATTAAAAGGGGGAAATCTCTGTAAATGACAGTTTAATGATTGAAAAGAGTTGTTAACATTGTGACAAAAGGAGGAATTACTCATTATAAGCACTCGACTTTTAATGTCACACTCGACTTTAGTCACAATTGTTTTCAACTTAATTTTGTTTTTAAATGTGTCCAATGTTTTAAAAGACGTCTCTATTAGGTTGAATGATTGAATTTTAACGGCATTTTCACCAGTTTTTCAGTTATATCACACTGGCCAGTTCACCTTACCGTCTGTTTTTTAGCACCAGTTCCTGACATAACATTATGTGTACAGACAACTTGTTACCTTAACACAAATACTAGTTTAGCCTATAAGTGGAAGACCATTAGGGCATCTTCATGGCATTTTGTCAATCATCAGGAAAACAACGAGCGGATGTCTGGGCTTACGACGGCTGTATTGATAGCCCTTGCTGTTTCCGACTGAGCTATGATGGGCCGACAAGGGACCCTCGCTGTTCCTAACTCTTTTTAAGTTTATAACTCTTGCCCAAAATACAATATACTTGTAAATGATAAATTAATAATACAATAAAGTTACAGTTGTGTCCCTTTAATCACTCACTCGAGCATCTGTTACTTTCAGAATCAACCATCAACTGATAAACATAACTACATAGTTTTATTTATTTTGCTTGATCATCACTCGGAAGTATATTATGTTAGCTGGCTTTTGTATTTTGGGCATTACATCAATTGAAACAATATTGTTCTCGTATATTCTCGTATTTAGGAAATTTGTAAAATACATGATATACATTTTCAATAACAAAGATATTAAGATTGATCTCGCAATATTTGCATATATACTATCAAGGTGTTTTAGACCTCTGTGTCGCCCTGTTTGAATACTGAGTTTATGACATGAGCATCTAAATTTTTTTAATAACTTTTCTAAGTATTTAAAGGTAATACTAAAACAAGGATATGTTTCTGAATTGAGTAGAGATTTGAAACATTTAATTATGGATATCACAATGGCTCGATGTTTTAATAGTATTGTGCCAGTCTCTCCAAAACCGTATTTAAAGAGAGGATTTTTTACATTCGACGCCCAAGTTTTCCTACCATTATCATCTAAGTATTTATAAAACACTGTTTATGATATCGTTTTTCGTTCATATGTATCTAAGATGGCACCAATAGTTTACACAATTGCTATAATACGGTACATATTATAGATTATTGCATCTGCATGTACATGTATATGTAAAAAATATTGTGTTGGACGAGTTCCTTCGGCTGAGTTGCCCGAGCTTGCTAGGGCAGAACTCCGCCGAAGGAACGAGTTCCTACACAATAGATTCCCATGATCATGCAATAACCTTTTTATTGAATAATTTGATATTTGATATTTAATATTTGTCGTTTTGTGTGTTTTAAACGCTTAACTATTTAGAAAATTAACAATTGTTTTGATGAATAAACATTAACGATTTATCTAGCAATTATTGTCCTTTTCGATGGTTGCTACTATCCTAAGGTTGTGGAAAGTATGAATTTATGAACCGCCATATTTTTGATAGTACTAAAGTAATGACCGAAAAGCTGACGATATAGAATGCGTTGTAAACTGCTGACGACATAGTATAGGTAAAGAAGGATTTTGAAAACGGCTGACTACAAAGATAAAGAAGGAAATTTATTGCATTTGGTTGAAGGCATTTGATATAATTTATTTGTATTTGTTATTAATTAAATTTATTGGTGAAACTTATAGTTATGTTTTTCTTTTGTCTTTGTATTTTGAATGAAAATTATAAAGAAGTATTTATTAAATATGAAAAATGCGTTATACTTTATTTCGCGAATGTTGTATTCTTTAAACATTTGTGGTTTTCTTTTCGGAATGTTTAAATGATGAGTTCAATTTGTTATTCTATTCAAGGTTTTAATTATCATTACTGGTACGAAACTGTGAAAACGGGAAACAGATGACCAAAACATCATCAAATGCGTAACGTTGTGCAGTATGCTATTGATCCTTGGCGTATCTGCACCGACGACCTTTGAAAACACATATTGGCAAGAGAAGTATTTGCTCATTCTCCTTTGTTAACCCTATTAAACTATTTTACTTTCGTTTACAGAGATGTCCCGTAATTTTGTCTAAATAATTACAAAGTCATATGCTGTAGATTTGTTGTATAATGGAAAGGGTTTAAGTATTCCAATAGAACATTCTGACCGGTAGCGTTAAACAATCATTTGCATAGTCATCCTATCAGTTAATAAATCCCCCTTGATTTTGTTGATCATGCGAATTTAGATGCACTTATATAGATCGTCAATGACTATCGAAAACAACTAAAGCGTATGGCAAAATGTGTAGTAAGTCTTCAAATACCGGTGTCATTGAATTACACGTCACATTATTACGTCTGAAACTACGTAATGTATTAACACACGGACAGCGCTATAAATAGACCGGATTGTTTTTTTTTTTGTATGTCTATCAACTTTTTTGACTGAATGTCATCTAAATACGATGTACCAAACATTTTTAGCTGGTCTCTTAACTTATCAAAGGTTCGATGAGAGCGCTCTGTAAC
Organism: Serripes groenlandicus; assembly: GCA_031761405.1. Taxonomy (NCBI): domain Eukaryota; kingdom Metazoa; phylum Mollusca; class Bivalvia; order Cardiida; family Cardiidae; genus Serripes; species Serripes groenlandicus. The sequence goes on along the minus strand of JASEVX010000003.1, from coordinate 14,607,372 downwards.
GTTACTGTATGGAAATAGTTCCTTCCTAAGCAGCACGCTAACAGGATCATAGTGCAATATCAAAAGCATACTATATGGACTGATATTGCATCCTTTTTCACATGAAAAATAGAAGGAAAATATCAAAGTATACAATAAAATGGCCTTCTCCCGCACTCGACCAGTTGTTGTTGTTTCTTGTAGTTTCCCCCGTTCTCCTCGAGGCACTCCTATTGGTAGTAGGATGATTTTGATTCGGTTGAATCGTCCGTATAAATTATGTCTATAAGTGCATTAAAACACATGCAGGTGATCATATTTACGCAAACATATGTACATTCATTCTGCGGCTTATATACTAAGACTGTGTACGCGTATTTTGTTTAGCTAAGAAGGACCATATAAACGGTAGTATAAAGCGTATGCAAGGTTGTGCTTTACTTGTCAGGAGAAGGGAACTGGAGCGGTGCAGCTTGTAGCATAGGACTTGTGAGCATCGCTCGATATCTTCCTTCTGTTTTGTTGACAGCGGAATCAGAGAGGAGATTCTGGTATGAGTGAAATCTAGTATTAGTTGCCCAAGCAGGTCGTCGTCGCTAATACTTGTTACTTGAGTATTTGAAGGTAGCTCTTCCAGGATCCTGTTTAGTCTTCTGATACCGACACCTCTTGTATCTGTCAGGGAGGAGCATTTTATAAGAAAGTGCTTCAATGTGTCATCTCCATCATGGCAGAGTTTACATGTTGCTTTAATTTCTTAACCGTTGAACCGTGCAGAATTTGTCTGTAGAATATACGTTCCTGTTAGTAGTCTCGCCTTGACCTCAGCTCTTTGGGTTTTATGTAATTTTGACTTAATTACTTTCCATATGTTGTGTGGAGTAACAGTTTTTGTTTTTTGTTTTTGGAGGTATTGCAACGTTGTTTTCACTTTGGTTTCTTCTGTCCATTTTGGGGACCAGAATTCGCTGATAGCTGTCTGTATCATTGGTTTCCATGTTGTTTTAGTAGGAGGGTAGACAAGAAGTTCTTCAGGAGTCGGTAGTGTGTATATTTGTAGCGTCTTTCTTACTGCAGGTGCAAATGAGTTATTTTCTGCATCTACTAAAGTTAACTGGCGTTGGAGAATGCCGTATTCAACTGAAGTTGGTAATCTGGCTATGTTAAGGAACAGTGAGAGTAAGTTTCTGTCAATGACTGATTCGACTGGTTTGCATCCTATCAGGGCGTAGACTGCTGCAGAAGCTGTTCTGCCTGGTTATCCTTGTAGATGTTTCAGGACTTTCCTTTGATAGGTTTCTAGCTTTTTAAGATCAGTTTTTGTGAAATGTAATACTTCTATGCCATATAAGAATCTGGGAATGACATATGTTTTCCAAATTTTCGATGTTACTAAGGTGATAGGCCGCGCCTAGCGTGTAATCCAGGGTTAAGCAGGAAGTAAATTGTCTTTCGTGCGGTTTGGAGCCTGCTATCGACATCCACAGAGTTCTTGTTGTTTCTATTGATTCCCAAATGCTTTATGTTTGTTACAACCGCAATTTCTTGTCCGTCAAAAGTTGCGGTGCGTGTATCTTTGCATTTGTAGTTCATAATTTCTGACTTGTCAGGGTTAATTTTCACTAGGTCTCTTTTTGTGTTAAAATCCACTATGTTAAGCATAGCTTGAAGTTCTCCGATATTATTTGCGAGTAGAGCCGTGTCGTCAGCACACGTAGGTGTAGCCACACAGATGTTTCCTATAGACGCACCTAGCCCACTGGTTTTTATGGAGTTTAGTAGGTGATTGTGGTAACATTTATAGAGTGTTGTAGACAGCTTCGCACATTGCTTCGTGCCTTGAAGAAGTTCAAATTCTGTTGATAAGTCATTTTCCCATTTTACTTTAACCGCTGTGTTTCTCATAAGTATATATATAGCCAGAACGGGCCTTGTACAATTATTGACTGAATCATTTGCACCAAGGAGTTTCTGTCAATATTTATTTTAAATTTACTGAAGTATTTCCGAATATTCACATCCCCATATATGAGATGCGACGCAAAGAATAGGTTTTGCAATAGCATTAAATAATTTGAAGGTTTCATAATGCGTAAAATATCCAAACGATTTTTGATAATGTATTCCATATATGGACTTTTTCGCCTAAGACGAAATCTCTATAATTGAATGGATAACCTTCTAAAAATAGAAAATATCCTTAATTGAATGGATAACCTATGACAAAATGTGGAAAACATTGTGGCAAAAGGAGAAATTGCACGTTTTGTTCAATTTCTTCTTTTGTCACTATGTTTTCAAAAAGCCATCTGCTGCAGAGGCGTCAGAAAGCGTCTATATGAGGGAAAGGGTTAATTAATAAATATTTCTGATCCACATTTTTCTTAAGGTAATATGCTTTATAATCATTATCAGGGACGTCCCTGTCATTATTGAATAGAGAAAAAATGTGTACTTCAACATGTGTCACATTGTCATGTTCCAACATGACATTCAAAGAAATACTGCAACGTTTGAACTGATAAAGAAGGCATCTCTTCTCTACTACGAGCAGCATATTTATGAAAAGGTCACCCAAACCCAATTGACGACACCTGCAAATTGTGTGGTAAACAACCAGAAACTCAGACTCGCCTTGTCCTTGATTGCCCTCTGCTGTCGGCCATTCAAGACCCAAACACTAGTTTTATAAGACAGGAGGCCGAAATGCATTATCATAGACTGTGCATGTTTAACTCTTTCCCTCATATAGACACTTTCTGACGCCTCTGCAGCAGACGGCGTTTTGAAAACAAAGTGACAAAAGAAGAAATTGCACCTAAACGTGCAATTTCTCCTTTTGCCACCATGTTTTTCACTTTTTGTCATAGGTTATGCATTCAATTATGGAGATTTTCTATGTTTTGACAATATTCGTTCAAAGTCGTCTGCTGCAGAATTGTCGTATGAGGGAAAGGGTTAAGTAAACCAATTCAGAGAACAGAGGTACTGAGACTCAAGTGTTGATTTTCTCTGTAAATGACTTCATGGAAAGATATAAGTATTTACAATCGTGTAATCTCATTAAAATTAAAAGTGCATCTACTGTGTGGACACTCGAAAGAAAGCTTCTTGTACGAAAAGTGCAGACAATTTTGCAGCAGACGGCTTTGAACATTTTTGACAAAAAATAGAAAAATCTCTATAATTGAATGGATAACCTACAACTAAAAGTGGAAAACATTGTGGCAAAAGGAGAAATTGCACGTTTTGTGCAATTTCTTCTTTTGTCACTATGTTTTCAAAAAGCTGTCTGCTTCAGAAAGTGTCTATATGAGGGAAAGGGTTAAACGAATGTTGCGCGGTTTGAACTATACATACAGTGTGACGTAGCTCACTGTTCACTTACAACGGCGCGGAGAAGACGCAGTAGAATAGAATGGCTGACAAACGAATAAGGGTTCAAAAGCTCGTATTTGTCGCCTGCTAAAAAGTCAGTAAATGAAAGCATGGCAGAGATAAAATGGACAGACAAAGAAGGAGTTTCCCTTTGTGTCAACTAAAAAAGAAGTCATTAACAAAGTGACTGAACATTTCCCCTTCAGTCTGTACCAGTTTTGTTTGGTGTTTTAATCCGCTTTCAACATTTTTACTGGCTATAGCAATAATAGCACCTTAACCTTTCCCATAGGACCATGGTTATAGGACTTTACTATAAACAAGACAACACAGTTGTTTTTATTCAATTTTATGTTTTGTAAATAAAAAGTGAACACCCTATTCATGTAATCAAAAAACTGTGCTGTACACAAAAATATAATGTTAAAACCCCTTTCCAACATACAACAAATCTGCAGCAGACGACTTTGAAATGATCAAGTCCAAAATATAGAAACTATCTATAAATGAAATTTAAATTATTGAAATGAATTGCAAACATTGTGGCAAAAGGAGAAATTGCTTGTTTTGAGCAATTTCTCCTTTTGTCAGGATGTTTTCACAAGTCGTCTGATGAAGAGGAGTCATAAAGCGTCTATATGAGGGAAAGGGTTAACGCTTATCACGACAGACTGTGGGAAATATCGAACCATAGACACCTGAACATGCAAGTAAAGACTTCTGCTGTTGTAAAAGTCAGTTCACTACTCATCATAATTCATTCTTTTTTGTAGGATTAAGTCTAGCCACATATAGATACCTTTGGTTGCATCTGCATCATAAGACTTTTCAAAACATTGTGGCAAAAGGAGATATTTTCCCTTTTGCCACAATAATGTCTGTTCTATTCAATAATTATATTTTCATCTTTCAACATATTCAATATGTTAGCCAAGATGTTTTCAAAGTTGTCTGCTGCAGCTTTACTTATTTGGCAAGAGGCTAATAAGGTTCCCACTCTCTTTCAAAGATGAAATTCAAGACTTTTTCCATATTTCCAGCTGATTTTTTGAAAATCAATTTATTTATTGGGGTTTTATGCCGCTTTCAACATTATTTCAGTTATATCACGGAGACAGTTCACATATTCATGATCCCTGGGTAAACAAACTGGTACTAGGCTAGAAAATGTGCTTTGCCCAAGGGCACTTCACTCCACCGTAGTGCCTCGACTGGGACACCCGGTTTCGAAATCCCCGATGCTAACCACTCGACCACAGTGGATTTCTTGAAATATTCAAGGTTCTTAATGTAATTCAAACTATTTGACATTTTATTCTGCTTCTTTACATTGGCGCTTTCCAACACCTCTGCAGCAGACGGCTTTTGGAAACATTGTGACAAAAGTAGAAATTGCTCAAAACGAGCAATTTCTCCTTTTGCCAAAATGTTTTCCACTCTTTTCAATAATTAAACTCATTAATAGAGATTTTACATATTTTTTCCTATATGTTTACAATGTCGTCGGCTTCAGATTTGTTGTATGTGGGAAAAGGTTAAAACAGTTTTTACAAAGTGTAGTATACACTTAGTATTCATTGTTTGTTTATCTGTATAACAGTTCAACAAAAAAACACTTTAACCCTTTCCCCTCATACGACAATTCTGCAGCAGACGACTTTGAACAAATTTTATCAAAAAATAGAAAAATCTCTTTAATTGAATTGAAAACCACCTATGACTAAAAGTGGAACACATTGTGGCAAATTGAGAAATTGCTTGTTTTGAGCAATTTCTTCTTTTGTCACTATACTTTAAAAAAGCTGTCTGCTGCAGAGGTATCAGAAAGCGTCTATATGAGGTTAAGGGTTTAACTACAAGGCCGTTTTCAGGTGTTTCTTGATGTTCTTTTTCAATTTCATTAACCCTTTCCCTCATACGGCAATTCTGCAGCAGACGACTTTGAACATATTTTGTCAAAAAATAGAAAATATCCTTAATTGAATGTATAACCTATGACAAAAAGTGGAACACATTGTGGCAAAAGGAGAAATTGTATGTTTTGTGCAATTTTTTCTTTTGTCACTATGTTTTAAAAAAGCCGTCTGCTGCAGAGGTATCAGAAAGCGTCTATATGAGGGAAACTGTTAACTACAAGGCTGTTATCAGGTGTTTCTTGATGTTCTTTTTCAATTTCATTAACCCTTCAGTGATATATGTTTATCACAGAATGATATTCTAACCATTTCCCACTTGCAGACACATGTTGACGCGTCGCCAGCGGACTACCTTTACAATAATGTTTTCAACTCCATTCATTAATCATACATGTACTTTCATTAACCCTTTCCCTCATATAGACGCTTTCTGACGCCTCTGCAGCAGACGGCTATTTGAAAACATAGTGACAAAAGAAGAAATTGCACAAAACGTGCAATTTCTCCTTTTGCCACAATGTTTTCCACTTTTTGTCATAGGTTATCCATTCAATTAATTATGGAGATTTTCTATTTTTTGACAAAATATGTTTAAAGTCGTCTGCTGCAGAATTGTCGTATGAGGGAAAGGGAAAAAGATGTTTTCCATATTTTTTTCCTTTTTAAGTTTTCAAAGGCGTCTGTTGCTGATTGGTTGCAGTTGGGAAAGGTTAGCTTCAAATGCTCTAAAAATAAAAGTGAAAAATAAAATCCATAAAAACACTGTTTAAAACACTGTTAAAAAAATAAAAAATAAATGTTTTGTGCATTTTCCTCAATATTTTCAGCAGTCATTGGTTGTCAAGGCATCACATATGATTGGTATCGGGTTTACCCTTTCCCATAATGCATGCATCTGCAAGAGGGATAAGGTTTACCATGAAATAATTGAAACCGTACTAGATTCATATCTGAGGTACTCTTAATTTAAGGAAGTACTTTTTAAAATTAAGTATTTGAACAATTGGACATTATTCTCTGGAAAAAAAATCCAGTCAAACATCTGATTAAAATCAAAACATAATTAAAATGTGAAAAAAAAAGTAAGAAAACTTGCTGATAATTAAATAAAAGCTGAGATAACATTATTATTGCCAATGGAGTAGAAATCATTATCAAAATATCAAATAAACAAGAGGCCCATGATGGCCTATGCTCTACTGGCATTGATCTGGCTTGTTTCAAAAGGAACCATTATGTCATCAAAATTCAAATACCATCTAAGTTTGGTGAAGATCAAATAGTAAATGGAAGCTCTATTGTGTTCACAAGCTGTATTATAGCAATTTTGACAATTTCAAGGGCCATAATCCAGCCATGCATGGGTAGATCTGGCCGCTTTTTAGAAATGAACCAAACTCTCATGGATATCTAACTACTGTATAAGTTTGATTGAGATACAATAAAAACTAAGGACTGTATCATGTTAACAAGCTCTATTATAGCAATTTTGACAATTTCAAGGGCCATAATTCAGTCATGCATGGGGCAGATCTGGCTTGTTTTCGAAAGGAATCAAGCTCTCATGGATATCTAACTACTGTATAAGTTTGGTTGAGATACAATAAAAAATAAAGACTGTATCGTGTTAACAAGCTCTATTATAGCAATTTTGACCATTTCAAGGGCCATAATCCAGTCTTGCATGGGCTGATCTGGCTGGTTTGCGAAAGGAACCAAGCTCTCATGGATATCTAACTACAGTATAAGTTTGATTGCGATACAATCAAAACTGAAGACTGTATCGCGTTCACAAGCAATTGTTTATGGACGCACGGACGGCAGACACCACACCACGGCATACAGTTTAGAACATCTTGAAATGGAAAAATTTACCGTTCATGCTCCGCTCCGTTCCGCTAAGCTCACGTTCCATTCCGCTCAAAAAGCGTTCACTCATTCATAACATTGTAATTGCTTTTTTCCGTTCCGCTCAGATTAAGCGAAGCATTCATGTGATTGGATTTTGACAATTTCATGATGTTCTTAACTGTAAGCTCTTCTGGATTTTGACCAGTAGAGCTAAAAACTGTTTAAAATGGCACAAAATGAGTTATAACTTTAGTTCTAAAACCTAGATATATTCCGTTCTTGAACACCAAAAGCTAATTTGGTGATCATTTAGTGAAAATTTATCCTGAACAATACCCTTGATCAATTTCTCTTAAAAATAAATTCAAAACTGAATAATAGCAGAATACTGCTTATTTATAAAAATGAATTGAAACACTTAACCCTTTGCCCAATGTAGACACTTTCTTACGCCTCAGCAGCAGATGTCTTTTAAAAACTTTGTGACAAAAGAAGAATTGTTTTCAAAACATGAACAATTTCTCCTGTTGACACAATGTTTTCAACTCTATTCAATAAGTATGTCTTTATTAACCCTTTCCCTCATATAGAAAATATCCAGGAATGATAAAAACAAGAGCTGTCGGAGGACAGCGTGCTCGACTATTCCACCGCTTATTTAAGTTACTGAGATAATGGACTCTAATGTAGTTGCATGCAAACCTTTAACCATAATTTCTAAGTAAAAAAAGGGCAACAATTTGAACCATATACAGGATAGAGTTATCTTAATTGGTTGTGTTTATAGTTGTGCAATTGGGAAAGGTTGTATAAAGTTTCAATACAATTTTTCAAGCTGTTACTGAGATTACACTATAAATGTAGTTGCAAAACTTTAACTTAAATTTCTAAGTCCAAAAAGGCCATAACTTGCATAAAATGCAGGATAGAGTTATCATACTTGATAATCTACACAGGTGTGATAGTTGGGTAGGGTTGTAGAAAGTTTCAATGCAATGCATCAAGTAAATACTGAGATATGGACTCTTAATTTAGTTGCACGCAAAACTTTAACCAGAATTTCTAAGTTAAAAAAATGCCATAACTTGCATAAAATGCAGGATAGAGTTATCTAACTTGATATTCTACATAGGTGTGATAGTTGGGTAGGGTTGTATAAAGGTTCAATGGAATGCATCAAGTATATACCGAGACGTGGACTTTTAATTTAGTTGCACGCAAAACTTTAATCAGTATTTCTAAGTAAAAAAAGGGCCATAACTCGCATAAAATGCAGAATAGAGTTATCATACTTGATAATCTACATAAGTGTAATAGTTGGGTAGGGTTGTAGAAAGTTTCAATGCAATGCATCAAGTAAATACTTAGATATGGACTCTTAATTTAGTTGCACGCAAAACTTTAACCAGAATTTCTAAGTAAAAAAAGTGCCATAACTTGCCTTAAATGCAGGATAGAGTTATCTTACTTGATAATCTACATAGGTGTGATACTTGGGTAGGGTTGTATAAAGATTCAATGCAATGCATCATGTATATACTGAGGTATGGACTCTTAATTAAGTTGCACGCAAAACTTTAACCAGAATTTCTAAGTAAAAAAGGGCCATAACTTGCATAAAATGCAGGATAGAGTTATCTTAGATGATAATCTACACAGGTGTGATAGTTGGGTAGGGTTGTAGAAAGTTTCAATGCAATGCATCAAGTAAATACTGAGATATGGACTCTTAAATTAGTTGCACGCAAAACTTTAACCAGAATTTCTAAGTAAAAAAAGGGCCATAACTTGCATAAAATGCAGGATAGAGTTATCTAACTTGATAATCTACATAGGTGTGATAGTTGGGTAGTGCTGTATAAAGATTCAATACAATGCATCAATTAAATACTGAGATATGGACTCTTACTTTAGTTGCACGCAAAACTTTAACCAGAATTTCTAAGTAAAAAAGGGCCATAACTTGCATAAAATGCAGGATAGAGTTATCTAACTTGATAATCTACATTGGTGTGATGATTTGGTAGGGTTGTAGAAAGTTTCAATGCAATACATGTAGTATTTAAGAACTTGCATGCAAAACCTTAACCAAAGTGTGACGTGGACGCCGACGCCGACGACGACGCCGACGCCGACGCCAGGGTGAGTAGTATAGCTCTCATATTCTTCGAATAGTCGAGCTAAAAATTATAACTTCCTAGTGAGAAATAATCCCCTGGGGATGATAACCCTTTCCCACATAAAGACGCTTTCTGACACCTCTGCAGCAGATGAGTTTTTGAAATATTTGTGACATAAACAGAAATTGCTCAAAATAAGCAATTTCACCTTTTGCCACAATGTTTTCAACACTGTTTTAGTGGTTATATCCTCATTTATAGCTTTTTTTCAGTGTTTTTGCCTAAATGTATTCAAAGTCGTCTACTGCAGATTTGTTGTTTGTGGGAAACGGCTAATATTTGCCCAGATGCTATGAAATATTGTCACCACCTACACCACTATACACATTTCGAGGGCTTGGCGTGAAACGGTTGTAACTAAAAACCTATTTTTAAAACCCTGGTTTAGGGGCAATTTTGACCCCCCTTTGTAAACAATACAAATTTAGGGGCCATTGCTCAGAACGAGCAATGGCACCTAAATTTCCATTGTTTACCAAGAAAAATGATTTAACACTTATAAAGACATTATGGTGAGGTGATTAACCTTTTTTTAAAAAAAATACCAATTTCAGTTACAACCGTTTCACGCCAAGCCCTCAATTTACATAAAAAAAAAGCGCCATAATCACAGCTACTTTTATCAAAATATAATGTAAGTTACAAGAAATGACATAACTTACTATTAAATGTATAGGTTATATATAATACATCTACCATTGAACATGTAATACAAGATATGACGTAACTTACTATCAAATGTATAGGTTATATATAATACATATAACATTGAACATGTTATACAAGATATGACATAACTTACTATCAAATGTATAGGTTATATGTAATACATATAACATTGAACATGTAATACAAGAAATGACATAACTTACTATCAAATGTATAGGTTATATATAATACATATAACATTGAACATGTAATACAAGAAATGACATAACTTACTATCAAATGTACAGGTTATAATACATATAACATTGAACATGTAATACAAGAAATGACATAACTTACTATCAAATGTACAGGTTATATATAATACATATACCATTGAACTTTTAATACAAGATATGACATAACTTACTATCAAATGTATAGGTTATATATAATACATATACCATTGAACTTTTAATACAAGATATGACATAACTTACTATCAAATGTATAGGTTATATATAATACATATAACATTGAACATGTAATAAGAGATATTTCTGATGGTTTTACCTGCTAATAACAAGCTCATGCAGAAGTCCTCATTTGTTACAAGTGCATAAACATCATTCGAGATAGAAGTCCATGTTTGTTACATGTGCATAAACATCATTCGAGATAGAAGTGTGTGTTTGTTACATGTGCATAAACATCATTCGAGATAGAAGTCCGTGTTTGTTACATGTGCATAAACATCATTCAAATTAGAAGTCCGTGTTTGTTACATGTGCATAAACATCATTCAAGATAGATTCAAGACAGAAGTCCACATTTGTTACATGTGCATAAACATCATTCGAGATAGAAGTCCTTGTTTGTTACATGTGCATAAACATCATTCGAGATAGATTCGAGATAGAAGACTTCATTTGTTACATGTGCATAAACATCATTGGAGATAGATTCAAGATAGAAGTCTTCATTTGTTACAGGCGCATAAACATCATTTAAGATAGATTCGAGATAGAAGTCCTCATTTGTTACATGTGCATAAACATCATTCGAGATAGAAGTCCTGTGTCAAAAGTTGGTAAATAAACCCTAGTTATGTATCATAGAATGAACGTCTGCCTTTAGTTAGAAAATTTGTTCAATTGCAAAAAATATGAAAAATATATTGTGCAATAAAAACAAATTTGCTCGTTACTACAATGTTTTCATACAACTACTAATTACTAATAACACTATCTATACAAGCCAATATATTACTACACAAGAGTACACAAAGCAGACACAACACTCAGCTGAATCTATGTAGATCACAATAGTGATCATTCATATTAACCCTTTCACACTTGCAGACGCATACCGACACATTTGCAGCAGACGACTTTTGAAAACATTGTTGCAAAAGGTGAAATTGCTCATGATGAGCAAATTCCTGATTTGCAACAATGTTTTCAACTCTATTTAATGATTAAACTCACATTTATAGAGATAATTCACACTTTTGCCAACATATTTTCAAAGTTGTCTGCTGCAGATTTGTTGTATGTGGGCAAGGGTTCAATTAAATGATAGAGTTGTGGTACTCGCATCAAATAGTGTTACCAAAACATGTCTGACTTTTTTTTTTTGTAGGTAACCCTTTCCACAGCAGATGAAAATACTTATGCAAGTATATAGAAAATATTTATAAATGAAAGTATGATTATTGAATAGTTGATAACATTGTGGCATAAGGAGGACCTTCTTATCAAGAATTTCTCCCTTTTCCACAATGTTTTTTAAAAGTTGTCTGCTGCAGATGCATCAAAATGAGTCTACATGAAGGATAGGGTTAAGTAAATAAGGGGGCCAGGATGGCCCCTGATGCCCTAGACCTCTCACCTGAGAATATTATCTTTAAGACAAAAGCAATATTTACAGGACATTGAATTATTCAGATATCTCACCTGAGAATGTGCTCTTCAAGACAAGATCAATATTTACAGGACATTGAATTATTCAGATATCTCACCTGAGAATGTGCTCTTCAAGACAAGACCAATATTTACAGGACATTGAATTATTCAGATCAATGCAACTTAACGATTTCCCAATTAAAATGAATTTGTAATGTAACTGAAACATGTACTAGTCTCTAGATGCCATGTCATTTTTAATCTATTAAAATAATTTCAACACACTTTGTATAGGGTCACCTTAGAAAATTGTCTCTTGAATTTTGACGAGCAATTTTAAGGTTTTCTCATTTTCTCCTTTTCTGATCCAACCAATGCTTTGCTTTTCAACACATCTGAATTGCTTGTAGACAGTCAACATTTCATCAACTAATGATAGAATCAACCACTGACTATCAGAGAAGAAGAATTTCGAAATACTGTCAGCTAAACCCCCTTTCTGATGCTGCATGGCAGTCATGTTGAAACCAATCAATATGGCTTGGACAATTTTATTAAAGGATCACCTTTAAGAGACATTTCTGCCAAATTATCTTGAATCAGACTTGCACTTTCAGAGCTGAAACATTTCAAACTTTTGCGATTTTATCCATTTTCTGATGCAGCCCAGTAAGTTTATCAAAACAAATCAATATGGCTTACACAATTTTAGAAGAGGGTCACTCAAAAACATTCCTCCCAAATATTCTCAAAATCAGACAAAGACTTTTAGAGCAGAAGAAGTTTTGCCATTTTACCCCTTTTTTATGCCATCAGATGGACATGTTTTTCAACCAATGAATATGACTTGAACAGTTTTGGGGAGTGTCATAAAATTTAACAAATATGCTAAATTATCCTGAAATCAGACCAGCCATTTCAGTGGAGAAGAATTTGTATTTCTTTGACATTTGCCTATCTATCTGAATATGCAGAAACCAAAGAAAAGGTTATGTGAAGAAATTGTTGCACAAGTATAACAGATGACAAAGGGTGATCACAATAGCTCACCTTGAGCTCTTAGTGCTCAGGTGAGCAAACAAGAGGGCCAAGACGGCCCTAAATCGATCAAAGGGGCACTGAAGGAACATTTCTGCTAAATTATCTTGAAATTAGACAAGAACTTTACTAAGAATGGAATATTTTTGCCCCTTTTCTGATGCCTCATGACAGCCATGTTTTGCAACCAATCTATATAGCAAGAACTTTTTCGTAGAGGGTCATTAAAGGAACATTTCTACCAAATTATCTTGGAATCAGACTATTTTTGCGCTCTTTCTGATGCCACAGCATCCAAAGTTTTTTATAGAATTTTTATCTTTAAATATATATGAAAAACATTCCTGTGAAGTTTGGTTGAAAACGGTCTAGTGGATTAGGAGATGTCATTTGAAGCTAAAAGTGAATAAAATCCCATTTTTGGTGCCGCCTGGTTGCTAACAAAGGCAAACTAATATGGCCTAAGTTGGTGTAGAATATGATTGCTAACAAACATTCACAAAAAGTGCCCTTGTATGGCTTTTAACCCTGTTCCACAAACAATAAGTCTGCAGCCAACAACTAAAGACTGGTTTATGTTATAACAAAACCGACCAAGATGGCCCTTAATCTATCACCTGAGTAATTGTATAGTAGCAAATGTGTAACTGCTAATATCAGAGAATTTTGAAAACATTGTGGAAAAAAGAGAAGTGTCATATAATGAGCAGTTTCTCCTATTGCAACAATGTTTTCATATCTATTCAAATGTTAATCTTTCATTCATGGATTTTCTTTATCTATGTCTCAATTTTTGCCAAGGCATCTGCTGCAGCTTTGTTATATCATATCATCGAAAAAGGTTAACCCTTTCCCTCATATAGACGCTTTCTGATGCCTCTGCAGCAGACAGCTTTTTTGAAAACATAGTGACAAAGGCAGAAATTGCTCAAAACGAGCAATTTCTCCTTTTGCCACAATGTTTTCCCCTTTTAGTCATAGGTTATCCATCCAATTATAGAGATTTTCTATTTTTTGACAAAACATGTTCAAAGTCGTCTGCTGCAGAATTGTGGTATGAGGGAAAGGGTTAAAAAAGGATGTTGAAGTAAGATCATGGCATTTCTATGGTAACATTCAAATTGAGCTGTTCTATGTATCTTGATCATGAACACCATTCTTCTTTAGTTCTTCTGTGTTGAATAAAACCTACAATATACAAAACAAACATATAACAAATAGAGTAGATTTGGTCATTTTCAACTCAGATTTGATCACCATTGAAATCAAGAGGGCCCTGAAATTGCTCACCTGAGTTATGCAATGTGATTTGTCATGCCAACCAATCAACATTAATAACTAATTTTGCAGTCAGGTATAGGCTAATACAAAAGTCTCAAGAGGGCCTGTAAAGATCCACGGCCACAAAGCGAAATAACTCAAAAATATGTTGTCTGTCTTTTGTCTAATAAACATGACTTGAGGAAACAGGTCACCAAAGAAAGGTATATGTTTCAGTTTGTATTTTAAAATCAGACATTTACTAAGGAGATAATTCTCTAAATCTTACACTCTGGGCATAAAGGGTAAAACAGCTCGAGTCTCTGGTGACCACGTTTTTTAACCAATCAACATGGCTTGAAGGAATCAGGTAGAGTCACTCAAGGAACATGTCTACAAAACTATTTGAAAATCAATCGGATACTTTTGTAATTGAAGATTTTTAAAGTTAAAGTTTTAACAAAAGCCATATGAGGCAAAAAAGAGCCCTGTCTCCGGGCAGCCATGCTTTTTACCACTAAACAGGGCTTGAAGGCATCTGAAAGAGGTCACACAAGGACCATCTCTACAAAATAATTAGAAAATCAACCATTATTAATTAACCGGTGAATATTTTTAGATAAAAGGCAAAACAGCCCCAACCCTGGCAGCCATGTTTTTTCGACCAATCAACATGGCTTGTAAAAACATTTCTACAAAGTAATTTGAATTAGTGGATGGGTTTGGGAGATTTTTTTTTTTTCAATAAAAAAAATCTTTCTGCTGCCTTGGAAACCAGAATTCTACATGCATAAACAAAAAATAGTGGAATTTTGGTAAAGACATTGAGAGGATGCTTTCTGTGAAATTTCATCTCAATGACAAAGGACTATCACAACAATTCAGCTAAAAACATTTCAGTTCATTATTCCTGAGCACAAAGAAAAGGACCAAAACTAGAACTGTCCCATTGGATAAATACCCTCACCTTTCAAACTTGAAAAATAGTTGACTCAAGTCTGTCAACAAATTACATAGACCATTACAAGGTGACCATTACCGTTAACCCTTTCCCACATACAACAAATCAACAGCAGACGACCTTGAAAACATATGGTCAAAACCGTGAAAATCTCCGTGTATGAGAGGGTTGAAAACATAGTGGCACAAGGAGAAATTACGTAACGTCTGCTATAGAGCATCAGAAAGGGTATTCAAACCTACTGATCTTAGCTGGTTGCCAAATCCCAAACGAGATGAACATATCGAGGGCTTGGTGTGAAACGGTGGTAACTTAAAACCTATTTTGAAAACCCTGGTTTAGGGGCAATTTTGACCCTTTTGTAAACAATGCAAATTTAGGTGCCATTGCTCAGAACGAGCAATGGCACCTAAATTTACATTGTTTACCAAGAAAAGTGATTTAACGCTTATAAAGACTTTATGGCGAGGTGATTAACCTTGGTAAAAAAATACCAATTTTAGATACAACCGTTTCACGCCAAGCCCTCGATATAACAGCTGAGCTTGGCAGTTATTATATAAACCACAGAGCTCTAGATAAGGGGCATTTTGCATGTTCTAAAATCCTTACTTAACCTTATAACCCTATGTTGTGTGTACTCAAAAGAATAGTCTCATTGAGACGATTCTTTTGGGTACCCACATCGTAGGGTTTGAATGGATGATAAGAGAGATATTGTTGGGAAAGAGCTTTATACGCCTCCTTATCAGGACCTCTGAAACCGTATTACTTGTCTGGAGTTACCCGCCCCTACCATTTCATTATAGGGTCAGGCATACACCAGACTTACAGGTTTATCTTTTCAAACTCCGGAAGTAGTCTCTATCATTATTCATGTATTGATTTTAAACATCAAGTTATAATGATCTGTTGTAGAATTTACAAAAATCAAGTTTTTATTTACTAATTCATCAAACATGTATATGCAAAAGCAATATATAAGGGGAAATGACAGATCTAGTTGCTATTGCTGGTTCATGATAGACATACTAATTAACTATAGTATGCCGGGTACCAGTCTACACTGTTACAGGGTTGTCAATGGATTAGTGAGAAATGACGGATATCTTGATAAACTCATTGCATCAAACATGATCATATATAAAGCGATAATTTCACCGTCTCAAACATTGTGATTTATAAAGTGATAATTTCACAGTCAGTCTACTCTGTCTTTAACACAGCTTTACAAATTGTGATTTATAGTGATAATGTCACTGTCTGCTCTGTCTTTAACCCTTTCCCACTTACATACGCATTCCCCCGTGTCTATCGATTCCCCAATAGATACGCATTCCCCCGCGTCTCACGGTTCCCTCATAGATACGCATTCCCCCGCGTCTGATTTTCAACATCTTAATTCTCGACTTTTCCGTAAGAAAATTATTCCCGAAAGTTAATAAACCTAAACTTCAATTATTCAAAATGCAGTTCCAAGGATCACAACATATTGTTACTATATAAAGTTTGTCAGTAAATGATAATATAAAACCGTGACTGTGTATTTCTCTATGCGCAATTCTTACATCGCGTGTCCATGGAAGGTAAACAATGTTTGTTTGTTTGTTTGGAGTTTAACGCCGCTTTCAACAGCTTTGGTCATATCACGGCGGTCAGTGCACCTACCCATGTTTTCCTGGCTTTCCCACACCAGTACTTACACAACATTCTTTCGAAGCCACTGACTACTTTCTCACATAGATCAGAGGTGAGAGGCAATGGAAAACATCGCCCGAAAGAATGTCGCCGCAACCGGGTATCGAACCCGTGACCTCCAGATCACGAGTCAGATACGCTACCAATTGAGCTACCCGGCCGGGAAGGTAAACAAAAACACGACCTTGGCATGTGTAAAAAAGTTTTTTAAAACATTAGAAATTAGGAAATTCTATAAAGTATAATCATTGCAAACAGTTGAAAACATAATGGTAATGTTGAAAACATTATGGTAAAAGGAGAAACTGCTACTTTTGAGCAATGTCTCCTTTAGTCACGATGTTTTTCAAAAGTCGTCTGCTACAAACGCGTCTTCAACAAGAAAATGGTCGACGTGTTCAATAAAAGGGTAAATTCATTTTTTTATATTCGACCAAACTTTCAAAATATTTATTTGTTTGTTAGAGAATGAATTTTAAAATAATTTCTCACAAACCTGCATAAAAATCCCTTGTAATCCAAATGATTTCTCACAAACCTGCATAAAAATCCTTTATAATCCAAATGAAATCATCCAATTTCACAAACACAAAAGGTCACAGATTTTAACACCGAATTTTGGGAGAGCCTATGGGAAATGCTTACGTCATACCGCGTGAGCATTTTACTCAAGTGAACTGCGTCAGCACAAACCCCCCCCCCTTTCGTATGGTGTGACACAAATCCTTTACACAACACATTTGGGACAAATGCTGTGTGCAGCAAGTGAAATAGATTTTCCGAATTTGTTATGTGTGGATAATGTATGGATAATCCAAATTAATTGGTGGGTATACTGATACTTATAATTGAAATAAAACGGAATGGGGTGCAAATAAAACATAACGGACGGTTTGGACAATTAACCCTTTCCCACATATGGCAAATCTGCACCAGACAACTTTGAAACTATCTAGGCAAAACTGTGTACAAAACTCTTATGGTTGATTAGATTTTGACACAATTTTCAATCATGTCACGGCGGCCTTCCCATGTGTATTATTTATTTATAACAACAGTACAATCTGCATGACATCATATGGAAACTAGAAATACTGTGAGCAAAGCTCACTAAAGAATACCCCCCGCTCCCCTCCCAAAGCATCGGATACATTGGTAAAGTTTCTACTTTGCTTATCTTCCCTTGGAAGAATCTGAGGAGAAAAATCTTCCTTCATGCATATCTACATATAATGTGTAGCCTTCATATACAGTTTGACTCAGTAGTGCTTACAAGAAATGTAGAGGTATGTGCACAGGAGTCCCTCGCAGGCAACCTCTAAGTTGAATTATCTGCCCTTGGAAGAATCCGAGGCGTATGATCTTCCTTCATGCATATCTACATATGATGTGTAACCTTCATGTAAAGTTTGAACCAAATCCATTGAGCCGTTTAGGAGGAGTAGTGCTTACAAGAAATGTGGAGGTATGTGCACAGGAGTCCCTCGCAGGTAACCTCTAAGTTGAATTATCTGCCCTTGGAAGAATCCGATACATATGATCTTCCTTCATGCATATCTACATATGATGTGTAACCTTCATGTAAAGTTTGACCCAAATCCATTGAGCCATTTAGGAGGAGTAGTGCTTACAAGAGATGTGGAGGTATGTGCACAGGAGTCCCTCGCAGGTAACCTCTAAGTTGAATTATCTGCCCTTGGAAGAATCCGAGGCGTATGATCTTCCTTCATGCATATCTACATATGATGTGTAACCTTCATGTAAAGTTTGAACCAAATCCATTGAGCCGTTTAGGAGGAGTAGTGCTTACAAGAAATGTGGAGGTATGTGCACAGGAGTCCCTCGCAGGTAACCTCTAAGTTAAATTATCTGCCCTTGGAAGAATCCGAGGCGTATGATCTTCCTTCATGCATATCTACATATGATGTGTAACCTTCATGTAAAGTTTGAACCAAATCCATTGAGACGTTTAGGAGGAGTAGTGCTTACAAGAAATGTGGAGGTATGTGCACAGGAGTCCCTCGCAGGTAACCTCTAAGTTGAATTATCTGCCCTTGGAAGAATCCGAGGCATATGATCTTCCTTTATGCATATCTACATATGATGTGTAACCTTCATGTAAAGTTTGACCCAAATCCATTGAGCCGTTTAGGAGGAGTAGTGCTTACAAGAAATGTGGAGGTATGTGCACAGGAGTCCCTCGCAGGTAACCTCTAAGTTGAATTATCTGCCCTTGGAAGAATCCGAGGCATATGATCTTCCTTCATGCATATCTACATATGATGTGTAACCTTCATGTAAAGTTTGAACCAAATCCATTGAGCCGTTTAGGAGGAGTAGTGCTTACAAGAAATGTGGAGGTATGTGCACAGGAGTCCCTCGCAGATAACCTCTAAGTTAAATTATCTCCCCTTGGAAGAGTCCGAGGCGTGTGATCTTCCTTCATGCATATCTACATATGATGTGTAACCTTCATGTAAAGTTTGAACCAAATCCATTGAGCCGTTTAGGAGGAGTAGTGCTTACAAGAAATGTGGACATACGGACAGACAGACAGACAGACAGACGGACAGACAGGGTGATTCCTATATACCCCCCCAAACTTTGTTTGCCGGGGGGTATAATAAAGAAGGAAACAATATGTGTCAAAAGGCGTCAATCGTCTGTACTGTTGTTTATTGGAATTTAAAGGTCATAAAACTCAATCAAATATAAACCATCAACCACCGATCAGGCTTTGATACGCTGATTAGTAGCATCTGCTGGCATGTCCATTAAATTAGGGGTAATAAAATAATGAAATGACCATCATGCAATGCATAAAATATTACAGACAGACAAAAGACGATGTCAGTTTTAAAACAATCAATTGATCAGATCAATTAGCTTACACTTTATAATTAGTAACTGAAATATTATGTCTGTATTTAATGATGGCTGATTTTGTTTTATCGGACATTTTTGATTCTGATGATGAGTCTTTTCTGATTAATTGTTATCATTCAACAACGATCCAATCATCCAAATTCGTTCATTTATGTCTTTCCTTATTGAGATTTAAAGGCATTTAAATAATATATTTAGTATTGTGTTTTTATTTATAAAAATAATTACAAACACAAATGTTCATGTAATTTATTACAGTAAAAAACACACAAAAAACGTCTATCTCCCTTTCTTCCTTCCATGTCGTACATACTACTCTTCCAATGATATACGTTTTTTATACCATTAGAAAGACAATTTAATTGGCTACAGACTTTATTATTATACAAAAAAGGTTTAAACGATGTTTGATATAGTAATAGTGGTATAAAATAGAGAGGTATCAAATCACTACACTTTTCCAATAATGTCTATGGGAATACTGTTATCAGATAGCATAGCCTTATATGGAGATAAGGTAGTAAAATAGCCAATTCTCTAACTGGGAAAGGGTTAACACAGCTTTACTTATTGCGATTTATAGTGATAATTTCATTGTCTACTCTGTCAATAACACAGCTTTACTTATTGTGATTTATAAAGTGATAATTTCACACTTTACTCTGTCTTTAACACAGCTTTACAAATTGTGATTTATAGTGATAATTTCACTATGTACTCTGTCTTTAACACAGCTTTACTTATTGTGATCTATAGTGCTTATTTCACTGTCTACTCTGTCTTTAACACAGTTTTACTTATTGTGATTTATAGTGATAATTTTACACTTTACTCTGTCTTTAACACAGCTTTACTAATTGTGTTGTTAATTGATTGGGGTTAAATGCTGTTTTCAAAAATATTTCAGTCATATCAAGCAGCCAGACAACAGTTTCGAACAAGAACATTTTTAAAGTTTTCAGTAAAGCCAATTTAAGGCTCAAACAGGTCGGGAGGAGAAGAATTTTATAGTTTTTTCTTTTGGTTGCCATGGAAACCAGAATTTTGGATGGATCCAAAATATTTTAAAGAATTTAAAAGGACATTAAGAGAATGCTACTTGAGTATTTTCATCCCAACTGGCCTAGTGGTTACAGTAAAGAAGTCGTTTGAAGCAAAATGTTAACGCACAGATGCACGCACACACAGCAAAAAATTAGCCATAACAAAAGCATGATTGGCTAACAGCCAGTGAAGCTAAAAACGTTTATATATAAGAGTATAATTATTGAATGGATTTGTAAGCTATGATCAATTTTCCTTTTGCCTTTTTGTTTTCAAATTTCGGCCAAATGCGTCTGCAAGGGGAAGAAACTTATCCAACAAGTGAACATTATACTTACTTTTTTGGCAAACTGAGGTAAAACAAAAGACGACGTGTGGATCGGTGTGTTATAAAATTTGAGCTCCATTTCTTCAACTTCACCCTCTGTTAGCGTTCTTACAGGCTTATCAAACACAATGTCCTAAATGAAGAATAATTTCAATTAGTTAATGTTTGAAAATATGTATCACATTTACTAGGGCTACCACATAGACTCTACTATAGTCTTAGTTCAGTTAAGCTCAAAGGTAAATATTGCTTGTTGGACTTGTGCATGAAAAGAGACATAACTCAGTTTTTACTCTGTGCTTCCAACAACCATAATCAAAGGTACTCAACTTAACTTTTTACCTCATATAACAAATCTGCAGCAGACAACTTTGAACAAATTAGGTCAAAAAATAGAAAATCTCTATAATTGAATGGATAACCTATGACTAAAAGTGGAAAACGTTGTGGCAAAAGAGAAATTGCTCGTTTTGAGCAATTTCTTCTTTTGTCACTATGTTTTCAAAAAAAGTCGTCTGCTGCAGAGGCGTCAGAAAGCGTCTATATGAGGGAAAGGGTTAACATTTTTATTCAATGATATTGACCTAATCAGGTCAGGACATTCCACAACAATATTGACCGTATTCTGACATGTGCCCTCATGCCCCTTTCCTGATGCTGCAGCAACTACATTCATAAATATAATTAAATTCTTTGAACACTTTTGTAAGAGGACCACTGAAGGCACATTCCTGTGAAGTTTGATTGAAATTGGCCCAATGGTTTAAGGGAAGATGTTGATGATAATGCATGATGCACATTGCGCAATGCATGCCAATGCATGCCTGATACAGGGTGATCATGACACAACAGCTCACCTTGAGCGCTTTGTGCTCAGGTGAGCTTAATCCTTTCCCAGATACAACGAAACTGCAGCAAACAGCTTTGAAAACATACCTGCAAATATATGGATTTTTTTTTTTTAATGAAAGTATAATTATAAAATTGAGTTGAAATTTCTGGCAAATGGAGAAATTGCTCATTATGAGTAATTTCTCCATTTGCCAGAATATTTTCAAAAGTCGTCAGGAAGCGACCGTATGTGGGAAAGGGTTAAAAACAATTGAGGGTTAGTCAATGAAGATGGGAAAACCAACAAGAAACTACATACTGGGTTTGTACTGGCCATAACAAAACCAATGTGTCCACCTGCATAGGTTGGTATTGAAGCAAACGCATATCCAGTTTTAGGAAAAAGTTTTCTGCATCCGTCCACCAGTTGTTTGACCAAACCTAAATCCAGCCAGAAATTTTCACCTGTCAAGTACAACGAAAGAGTCACACAGAGCTCAAGATAAGAGGCATTTCTCATGTTCTTAAATTATTTTTGAACTCCAAACCCTGTATTTTGGAGCATCGTCTAAGTGAAACAATTCTTTTAACCCTTTCCCTCATACGACAATTCTGCAGCAGACGACTTTGAATGTAATTTGTCAAAATATAGAAAATCTCCATAATTGAATGGATAACTAAAAGTGGAAAACATTGTGGCAAAAGGAGAAATTGCACGTTTTGTGCAATTTCTTCTTTTGTCACTATGTTTTCAAAAAGCCGTCTGCTGCAGAGGCGTCAGAAAGCGTCTATATGAGGGAAAGGGCTAAGTCTGGTCCAGAGCTCCAGATAAGGGGCGTTTCGCATGTGCTAAAATCCTTCTTTGACCCTATAACCCTATGTTGTGGTTACTCAAAAATAATCGTTTCAATGAGACAATTCTTTTGAGTACCCACAACATAGGGTTTGGTTGCATAATTGTTGTTGGGAAAAGAGACCCTCTACTTACTGTAAATTGTTCAAAATATATTGATTGTTTGATAAACATGGCCACCATGCATCATCAAAAAGGGGACAAAATGACATTTCTTTTTTTTTATCAAGTACATGGTGTATGCAATAATAACCATTTTTTTCCAAACCTATGTTTAATAAGAGTGAGTTGGCTCAAATAATACCAGTTTAAACATGTAGTTCATTTCTGACGCCTTTGCAGGATACGACTTTTGAAAACACTGTGGGATGTAGGAGATATTGCTCATAATGAGTTTTCTCCATTTGACACAATGTTTTCAATTTTTTCAATAATTGTTCTTTAATTGAGAGACATTTTCCATACATGTTTTGAAATTCGTCTCCTGCAGATTTATTGTATATGGGAAAGAGTTAGGGAAGGCAGGACG
The DNA here is from genome assembly GCA_031761405.1 of Serripes groenlandicus. Taxonomy (NCBI): domain Eukaryota; kingdom Metazoa; phylum Mollusca; class Bivalvia; order Cardiida; family Cardiidae; genus Serripes; species Serripes groenlandicus. The sequence goes on along the minus strand of JASEVX010000003.1, from coordinate 14,584,088 downwards.
ATATATTGTTAAACAAATTCAGATCTCTTCTCCCCACATTGTTTTCAACAATGTTTAAAATCTAAATTGCAGTCTTTTAAATTAAAAAAAAATCAAAATGTGTTGTTTTTTGGTTTTTTTTTTTTTTAAGTTAATGACTTAAAAGCAATCACACTTGGAGAAGAAGAGTTTTCACTTTAGCCATTTAACGCAAAACTATAGCCATATAAAGCAAAACAGCCCAGCAGACATATCAACATGGCTTGAAGGAATGTGATCGAGGGTCACCCAACAGACATTCCTACAAACTTATTTGAAAATTGGCCAACCGGTTTAAGAAGAATTTGTATTAAAGTTTTTCTCTTTTAACAACATTTGAAGGAACTAGAACTATCACTGAAGATGATAAAACAGCACTTTGATTCAAAATATGGCTTCCGACCAACCAACAAAAGGGCCATAACCCTGTACAATAGCATGCAATTGTAAGACCTTTATGATATGCACATCTCCTCTTGGGTATAGAAGCTTGATGTAAACTTTTATTAAATTCCACCATGTGGTTTGTAAGAAATAGGCCGGTCAAAATATGGCTTTAGACCGACCCAGTGGTTTGTGGATAAAATATGACTAACAACTTAATAAGAAAAAAGGGCCATAACTCAGTGAAATAACATTCAATTGTAAGACATTTAGGGCATATCTCCTCTTGGTATAAAAGCTTCATGTAAAATTCTATTGAATTCCACCCAGTGGTTTGTAAGAAATAGGCCGGACAAAATATGACCAACAACTTAATAAGTAAAAGGGCCATAACTCTAAAAAATAACATTCAATTGTAAGACATTTAGGGTATGCATATCTCCTCTTGGTATAAAAGCTTCATGTAAAATTTTATTGAATTCCACCAAGTGGTTTGTAAGAAATAGGTCGGACAAAATATGACCAACAACTTAATAAGTAAAAGGGCCATAACTCTAAAAAATAACATTCAATTGTAAGACATTTAGGGTATGCATATCTCCTCTTGGTATAAAAGCTTCATGTAAAATTTTATTGAATTCCACCCAGTGGTTTGTAAGAAATAGGCCGGACAAAATATGGCTTCCAACCGAAAAACAGCCGGACACAGTGACTCCTATATACCCCACCCAAAATTTTGTTTTTTGGGGGTATAATTATGGTGAGGACATTGAGAGTATGCTTTCTGTGAAGTTGCATTCAAACTGATTGACTGGTTACAGAGAAGAAGATGTTGACGCATGACGGACAATGGACAAAAGGCAATCACAGTAGCTCACCTTGAGCACTTCATGCTCAGATGAGCTTAAAATAGATTGACCATCAAATTAATAATTAAAAGGGCCATAACTCTGTAAAATAACAGGCAATTGCAAGACCTTTGTAGGAGTTCATCCAATGAAGATTTGTGACAAATTATTTTCAAATCAGACAACTCCTGGAGAAGAAGTATTTCATTTCCTTTGTTATGGCAAACAGTGTTCCATGGAATTTAATTCTTTTTCAGATAGACTAACACCTGAGGAACATTCACACAAAGTTTGGTAAAGATTGAACTCATGGTATAGGAGTTGTCATTTAAAAGATCTTTGAAGAAAAAAAAGCTTTTCCATTCCCATGGTAACCAGAGTTTTGCATGAAATTCACATCTGAAAGATCATCCCTAAAGATTATATCTATGAAGTTTAGTTGAAAGTGGCCGTGTTATTTAAGAGGAGATGTCATTTAAAGATTGTTAAAGTTTTCACTTAAAGATACTTGGCAACCAGAGTTTAGCTTGGAATCTTATACTTAGCAATTCTGAACGACTGTCACAGGAACATTACTGTGAAAAATGGTCAAGATTGGCCAATTTATTTAGGAAATGTCATTTAAAGATTCCCCTCCATTGCCATGGTTACCATAGTTTTGCATGCAATTAAATATTATAGCAATTTCGAAAGCTAATCTCATAAGGAACATTCCTTTTAAGTTTGGTTGAAACTGGCCCAGTGATTTAGAAGGGGATGACATTAGGAGAATTTGTTGATGGATGACAGACTAGGGATGACTTCCCATGGACATCTAACGATCCTAAATGCTCACCATGAACACTTTGTGCTGAGGTAAACTAAAAATACATTTTTAAAGATTTCTATTAACCCTTTCCCTCATATAGACGCTTTCTGACGCCTCTGCAGCAGACGGCTTTTTGAAAACATAGTGACAAAAGAAGAAATTGCACAAAACATGCAATTTCTCCTTTTACCACAATGTTTTCCCCTTTTTGTCATAGGTCATCCATTCAATTATGGAGATTTTCTATTTTTTGACAAAATATGTTCAAAGTCGTCTGCTGCAGAATTGCTGTATGAGGGAAAGGGTTAACCCATTACTCCACATGACTTTTCAAAGGTCGTCTGCTTTACAATCATCAGGCGAACAATTTCAACTACAATCTAGAAAACTGAAAGATTTGTATTGATAAAGAGTTGGTAAATAATGCAATAAAAGGTGAAATTGCTTGTTATGAGAAATTTCAACTTTTATTTCAATGTTTTCAAAAGTCATGTTACGGTAAATGGCAGGTGTCAAATGTCGTCTGTGTGAAGTAATGGGTTTAAGAATCCTGTTGCATACCCTGGCTACATATGATTCCATTGGGCTTGAGACCTTTCTTTAAACATCTATAATACTCTAGCTCGTACAGACCCTTCGCTGCTCCTACATGGTAAAAGAAAAGTGAAATTAGGTTCACTGGTTCAACCCTTCCTACATGTTGACACATTTTGATGCATCTGAAGAAAATGACTTTTGAAAACATTGTGGTAAACGGAGAAATTGCACTAAATGAGCAATTTTTCCTTTGCCACAATGTTTTCAACCTCTAATTATACTTTCATTTATGGGTTTTCTATATTTTTGGCTGGACGTTTACAAAGTCATCTGCAGAAGATTGGTTGTATGTAGGAAAGAATTAAAACTCCAACTAAACTTGGCCTAAAAGAATGAACTGTGCCATATACATTATACTCTGATATTGATTGATTGTTTGGAATTAAACACAGTTTTCAACAGTATTTCAGTTATAAAGCTGCAAGCAGATTACCTTATCATGGGTTTGCTATCAGTCTCACATAAGTGTTTTAGACAACATTGTTGGAAGGCAACTGGACACATTCCCACATTAACTTTTTCACCCATTTGCAGACAACAAATAACATAAGTCACAATGACTTTTGTCAATCATCAGGGTTCATTTTTACGACCTTAAATCCATACCTCTCATCAAAACTGAAATGGCCACCGGTAACTCAGTGAGTAGTGACAGTCAATCTAGGGCTTGCTCCTTCAAACCTCAGCTAGACTAATATTCATTCCGACATTTTATAAAAGTCAATGAGACAAGTGTCATTCTTCTTTCACCAATGTGCAAACAGTCTATTTGGAAATGCAGCCAGCTGCTAATAAATACTGTTGTAAGGAAGCAAGGAAAAACATAGGTAAATGAACTTGCTGCTGTGACATGACTGAATTTTTTTCAATATGGTAGTGATCCAAAATCAATCAATCAATCAATGAAATACAACATAATCAGGTTAATATTGTCAAGTTATACTGTCCAACTGAAACATTACAAATAGGACCAGGTTAATATAGTCAAGTAATACGGTCCTACTGAAATATTACCAACAGGACAAGGTTAATATTGTCAAGTAATACTATCCTACTGTAACATTACCAATAGGACCAGGTTAATATTGTCAAGTAATACTGTCCTACTGTAATATTACCAATAGGACAAGGTTAAGATTGTCAAGTAATACTGTCCTACTTAAATATTACCAATAGGACTAGGTTAATATTGTCAAGTAATACTGTCCTACTGAAACATTACCAATAGGACAAGGTTAAGATTGACAAGTAATACTGTCCTACTTAAATATTACCAATAGGACTAGGTTAAGATTGTCAAGTAATACTGTCCTACTGAAATATTACCAATAGGACTACGTTAAGATTGTCAAGTAATACTGTCCTACTGTAACATTACCAATAGGACTAGGTAAAGATTCAGTAATACTGTCCTACTGAAACATTACCAATAGGACTAGGTTAAGATTGACAAGTAATACTGTCCTACTGTAACATTACCAATAGGACTAGGTTAAGATTGTCAAGTAATACTGTCCTACTGAAACATTACCAAAAGGACAAGGTTAAGATTGTCAAATAATACTGTCCTACTGAAACATTACCAATAGGACTAGGTTAAGATTGACAAGTAATACTGTCCTACTGTAATATTACCAATAGGACTAGGTTAAGATTGTCAAGTAATACTGTCCTACTGAAATATTACCAACAGGACAAGGTTAATATTGTCAAGTAATACTGTCCTACTGAAATATTACCAATAGGACTAGGTTAATTTTGATTACCAATAGGACAAGGTTAATATTGTCAAGTAATACTGTCCTACTGAAACATTACCAATAGGACAAGGTTAATATTGTCAAGTAATACTGTCTTACTGAAATATTACCAATAGGACAAGGTTAAGATTGTCAAGTAATGCTGTCCTACCGTAACATTACCAATAGGACTAGGTTAAGATTGACAAGTAATACTGTCCTACTTAAATATTACCAATAGCACAAGATTAATATTGTCAAGTAATACTGTCCTACTGTAACATTACCAATAGGACAAGGTTAAGATTGTCAAGTAATACTGTCCTACTGTAACATTACCAATAGGACAAGGTTAAGATTGTCAAGTAATACTGTCCTACTGAAACATTACCAATTGGACAAGGTTAAGATTGTCAAGTTATACTGTCCTACTTAAATCTTACCAATTAGATTGGGTTAAGATTGTCAAGTAATACTGTCCTACTGTAACATTACCAATAGGACTAGGTTAATATTGTCAAGTAATACTGTCCCACTGAAATATTACCAATAGGACAAGGTTAATATTGACAAGTAATACTGTCCTACTGAAATATTACCAATAGCACAAGGTTAATATTGTCAAGTAATACTGTCCTACTGAAATATTACCAATAGGACAAGGTTAAGATTGTCAAGTAATACTGTCCTACTGTAACATTACCAATAGGACAAGGTTAAGATTGTCAAGTAATACTGTCCTACTGAAACATTACCTATTGGACAAGGTTAAGATTGTCAAGTTATACTGTCCTACTTAAATCTTACCAATTAGATTGGGTTAAGATTGTCAAGTAATACTGTCCTACTGTAACATTACCAATAGGACTAAGTTAATATTGTCAAGTAATACTGTCCCACTGAAATATTACCAATAGGACAAGGTTAATATTGACAAGTAATACTGTCCTACTGAAACATTACCAATAGGACTAGGTTAATATTGTCAAGTAATACTGTCCCACTGAAATATTACCAATAGGACAAGGTTAAGATTGTCAAGTAATACTGTCCTACTGTAACATTACCAACAGGACAAGGTTAAGATTGTCAAGTTATACTGTCCTACTTAAATCTTACCAATTAGATCGGGTTAAGATTGTAAAGTAATACATTACCAATAGGATCTGGGGCGTCAGTAATGATGACGTCAAAACCTCCAGAATGCTCTTTCATGTACTTTACACCATCACCAACATGGATGTTTACACGAGGATCATCAAGACATTTCGCCATTACTGGTAGATGTTCTCGGCACACATCAATAACTCTCTGAAAATAATAGTTCAGACCAGACATGTGCATAAAATCTTTTAAACACACAACAAATTTGCAGCAGAAGACATTGAAAACATCTGGAAATTGCTAAGGGTGAACTATTTCTCCTTTGTCCACAATGTTTTCAAAAGTCTTCAGCTGCACAGAAGCAACAGAAACCTTTTGTATGTGGGAAAGGATAAGGATGGAGTTAACCTTTTCCCTCATACGACAATTATGCAGCAGACGACTTTGAACATATTTTGTCAAAACATAGAAAATCTCCATAATTGAATGGATAACCTATGACAAAAAGTGGAAAACATTGTGACAAAAGGAGAAATTGCACGTTCTGTGCAATTTCTTCTTTTGTCACTATGTTTTCAAAACGCTGTCTGCTTTAACCCTTTCCCTCATACGACAATTATTTAGCAGACGACTTTGAACATATTTTGTCAAAACATAGAAAATCTCCATAATTGAATGGATAACCTATGACGAAAAGTGGAAAACATTGTGACAAAAGGAGAAATTGCACGTTCTGAGCAATTTCTTCTTTTGTCACTATGTTTTCAAATGCCGTCTGCTTTAACCCTTTCCCTCATACGACAATTCTGCAGCAGACGACTTTGAACGTATTTTGTCAAAACATAGAAAATCTTCATAATTGAATGGATAACCTATGACAACAAGAGTTGTCGGAGGACAATATAACTCTCCTATCAGGGCCATCGTCTATCAGGGCCTACTTCAGAACAGTTATAGCATTAGGTAAAGTCACACAGTATCACCTATTGCAAGATAATACACCTTTTCAATACTTCCATGCAAATGTTAACCAAGTCCATACAGGCCTTTTAAATCTGTAAATTGGTTTATATACGATGTATGCCAATAGTGAACATAATACCGAAGACTTACAGTATCAGTATCAGATAAAACCACACACTATTATTTATTGCAAGATATCACAAATGTTCAATACTTGCATGCAAATCTTAACCTGGCAACGCTGATACCAACGCCATACAAGGTCCCCTAATGATCCTGAATAAGTGTGTGAAGTTTCAAAGCAACAGCATACACAGTGTCTGAGAAAAGGCCTTGCACGCAAAGGTTTGACCAAAATTCTAAGTCGAAAAAGGGGCACAATTCAGTCAAAATCCATTCCAGAGTTATGGGACTTGACATACAAGGTCCCCTAATGACCCTGAATAAGTGTGTGAAGTTTGAAAGCAACAGCATACACAGTGTCTGAGAAAAGGCCTTGCACGCAAAGGTTTGACCCAATTTCTAAGTCCAAAAAGTGGGACAATTCAGTCAAAATCCATTCCAGAGTTATGGGACTTGACATACAAGGTCCCCTAATGATCCTGAATAAGTGTGTGAAGTTTCAAAGCAACAGCATACACAGTGTCTGAGAAAAGGCCTTGCACGCAAAGGTTTGACCAAGCTGGCAACGCGGACGCCAACGCCAACGCGGACGCCGGGGTGATAACATAAGCTCCCCTATTTCTTCGAATAGGCGAGCTAAAAAGTGGAAAACATTGTGGCAAAAGGAGAAATTGCACATTTTGTGCAATTTCTTCTTTTGTCACTATTTTTTCAAAAAGCCGTCTCCTGCAGAGGCGTCAGAAAGCGTCTATATGAGGGAAAGGGTTAACTGGTCTTTTTCCCACAATATCTAAATTATAACCAAATCAAGCCCTATGTTGTCGGTACTCCAAATAATTTTCACCATGAGCCTTTTCTTTTGAGTACCCACAACATATGATAGGGTTTAACCCTTTCCCACCTGCAGACAAATTTTGCCGCAATAACAGCAGACGATTTTTGAACATTGTGGCCAAAGGTGAAATTACTCATGGGGCCTAAAATAAAATATTGTTTGTTTGCCGCTTCCGCCTGACCTCACGTGTTGACCGCCGTTTTTTTTTTTCATTTTCTTTCTTTTTAATCATAATAAAATAAAAAAGTTGCAAGTCTGTCTGAGAAAAAAAAAAATATTTACCTACCTACCTACCCACCCCTAATTGGCATGGGTCGGAAGCAGCAAACAAACAATTTTTTAATTGTGGCCTGATGAGCAATTTCTCCTTTGGCCACAATGTTTTTCAACTTTATTTAACAATTAAGCTTTCTTTTATGGAGATTTTCCCGGTTTTTGTCACAATGTTTTCAAAGTCGTCTGCTGCAGATTTGTTGCATGTGGGAAAGGGTTAATCCTTTCACACTTAAAGACACATACTAATGCATCTGAAGCAGACAACTATTGAAAACATTATGGTAAAAGAAGGAATTTGCTTGTAATGTGTTCCACAATGTTTTTAACCCTTTCCCTCATATAGACGCTTTCTGATGCCTCTGACAGACAGCTTTTTGAAAACATAGTGACAAAAGAAGAAATTGCTCAAAACGAGCAATTTCTCCTTTCTAGACATGTTTTCCACTTTAAGTCATAGGTTATCCATTCAATTATAGAGATTTTCTATTGTTTGACAAAATATGTTCAGTCATCTGCTGCAGAATTGTCATATGAGGGAACGGGTTTTATCTAGCAACTAGTGTATTTACTGACTGATAAAGGGGGACCGATAACATTAAGTGATATCAGTCAATAGACCACGTGATCCACTCCACATGACGAGCTGCCGGAACTACTTTTGACCCGGGGTCATGTTTACGATACTGAAATATAAATAAGCCGTTCCTCTGAAAACCAACTGTTTTGACTTCGAAAAGTATCGACTTAGATCACCCTAAGCATGCCGCGCAGGCTAAACCGGACACACACGTTTCGACTCCTGTTGATTTTCTGTTTCAATCGGAACTCTTTAGCTTCCGTATGACGTGTGTACACAATGTAATTCGGCGCGTATTTGTGCACGCGCATGACGTCATTCTATTTTAGGTGACGTCATTTATGAATGGGCTTTTGTTATTGTGAATTCTATTTCTTAAAACTAGTGAGAATGAGTGTAGATTTACCTGAAAACATAATTTTACATGCAAGATAAATAGAATATTATGACTATTGTCTTTTGATATGGATGTTATCGGGCTCGGGTTAGGATTATTGATGAATTCATCAATAATCCTAACCCTTGCCCGATAACATCCATATCAAAAGACAATAGCATAATATTCTCTATAACTCTAATAATTACACCGCCATTATTAGATATTTTCCATAATTTTGCTGTATAGAAATTTTCAACGTCACCTGCTGCAGATTTGTTGTTTGTGGAAAAAGGTTAAGAGTCAAATAAGAATTAAAGGAATGAATACCTTATCTAGCCCTCGGGTTCAGCTATTGTTTAATGATTAGCATTTTCTCCTTTTCCCACAATGTTTTATTATTAGTCACAAAACAAGAGAGCAAGTTTAACCCTTTCCCTCATATAGACGCTTTTTGACGCCTCTGCAGCAGATGGCTTTTTAAAACATAGTGAAAAATGAAGAAATTGCTCAAACGAGCAATTTATCCTTTTGCCACAATATTTTCTTTATACTTTTTGTCATAGGTTATCCATTCAATTATGGAGATTTTGCATGTTTTGACAAAATACGTTCAAAGTCGTCTGCTGCAGAATTGTCGTATGAGGGAAAGGGTTAACTTCCCCTTATTTAGACCTCGCTGTTACCTGATCAATTTCACACAATGTCACAGTTTCCACTGATTTGTGTTTAAGAACTTCTCTGACCACGCCCCCATCTCCACCCCCTACAACCAGGACCTGTAACAAATAAACAATATAAACAAGAGGACCATATGATGATTCTATATTCCTCACCTAACTTAACCCTTTCCAAAATACAACAAATCTGCAGCAGACAACTTTGAAAACAATCAATTTTTTTTGGAAACTTCCTTTAAATAAAAGTACAATAATTGAATCATGTTTAAAATGTGGTGACTAAAGGAGAAAATGCATGTTTTGACCAATTTTTTTTTTTTGTCACCATGTTTTCTAAAAGCTGTCTGTTGCGTCCGAAAGCATCTATATAAAGTCAATACTCAAACAGATACCTGGGTAGTGTCAATACTCAAATAGGAACCTTGGAAGCGTCAATACTCAAACAGATACCTTTGTAGTGTCAATACTCAAACAGGAACCTGGGTAGTGTCAATACACAAACAGGAACCTTGGTAGTGTCAATACTCAAATAGGAACCTTGGTAGTGTCAATACTCAAACAGATACCTGGGTAGTGTCAGTACTCAAACAGGAACCTGGGTAGTGTCAATACACAAACAGGAACCTTGGTAGTGTCAATACTCAAATAGGAACCTTGGTAGTGTCAATACTCAAACAGGAACCTTTGTAGTGTCAATACACAAACAGGAACCTTGGTAGTGTCAATACTCAAATAGGAACCTTGGTAGTGTCAATACTCAAACAGGAACCTGGGTAGTGTCAATACACAAACAGGAACCTTGGTAGTGTCAATACACAAACAGGAACCTTGGTAGTGTCAATACTCAAACAGGAACCTTGGTAGTGTCAATACTCAAACAGGAACCTTTGTAGTGTCAATACTTAAATAAGAACCTTGGAAGCGTCAATACTCAAACAGGAACCTTGGTAGTGTCAATACTCAAACAGGAACCTTGGTAGTGTCAATACTCAAACAGGAATCTTTGTAGTGTCAATACTCAAATAAGAACCTTGGTAGTGTCAATACTCAAACAAGAACCTTTGTAGTGTCAATACTCAAACAGGAACCTTTGTAGTGTTAATACTCAAATAAGAACCTTTGTAGTGTCAATACTCAAACAGGAACCTTGGTAGTGTCAATACTCAAACAGGAACCTTGGTAGTGTCAATACTCAAACAGGAATCTTTGTAGTGTCAATACTCAAATAAGAACCTTGGTAGTGTCAATACTCAAACAGGAACCTTGGTAGTGTCAATACTCAAATAAGAACCTTTGTAGTGTCAATACTCAAACAGGAACCTTTGTAGTGTTAATACTCAAATAAGAACCTTTGTAGTGTCAATACTCAAACAGGAACCTTGGTAGTGTCAATACTCAAACAGGAACCTTGGTAGTGTCAATACTCAAACAAGAACCTTTGTAGTGTCAATACTCAAACAGGAACCTTTGTAGTGTCAATACTCAAATAAGAACCTTGGTAGTGTCAATACTCAAACAGGAACCTTGGTAGTGTCAATACTCAAACAAGAACCTTTGTAATGTCAATACTCAAATAAGAACCTTGGTAGTGTCAATACTCAAACAGGAACCTTGGTAGTGTCAAAACTCAAACAGGAACCTTTGTAGTGTCAATACTCAAACAGGAACCTTGGTAGTGTCAATACTCAAACAGGAACCTTGGTAGTGTCAATACTCAAACAAGAACCTTTGTATTGTCAATACTCAAACAGGAACCTTTGTAGTGTCAATACTCAAAAAAGAACTTTGGTAGTGTCAATACTCAAACAGGAACCTTGGTAGTGTCAATATTCAAACAGGAACATTGGTAGTGTCAATACACAAATAGGAACCTTGGTAGTGTCAATACTCAAACAAGAACCTTTGTAGTGTCAATACTCAAATAAGAACCTTGGTAGTGTCAATACTCAAACAGGAACCTTTGTAGTGTCAATACTCAAACAGGAACCTTGGTAGTGTCAATACTCAAACAGGAACCTTGGTAGTGTCAATACTCAAACAAGAACCTTTGTAGTGTCAATACTCAAACAGGAACCTTTGTAGTGTCAATACTCAAATAAGAACCTTGGTAGTGTCAATACTCAAACAGGAACCTTGGTAGTGTCAATACTCAAATAGGAACCTTGGTAGTGTCAATACTCAAACAGGAACCTTGGTAGTGTCAATACTCAAACAGGAACCTTTGTAGTGTCAATACTCAAACAGGAACCTTGGTAGTGTCAATACTCAAACAGGAACCTTGGTAGTGTCAATACTCAAACAAGAACCTTTGTAGTTTCAATACTCAAACAGGAACCTTTGTAGTGTCAATACTCAAATAAGAACCTTGGTAGTGTCAATACTCAAACAGGAACCTTGGTAGTGTCAATACTCAAATAGGAACCTTGGTAGTGTCAATACTCAAACAGGAACCTTGGTAGTGTCAATACTCAAACAGGAACCTTGGTAGTGTCAATACTCAAACAGGAACCTTTGTAGTGTCAATACTCAAATAGGAACCTTTGTAGTGTCAAAACTCAAACAGATACCTGGGTAGTGTCAATACTCAAACAGGAAACTTGGTAGTGTCAAAACTCAAACAGGTACCTTTGTAGTGTCAATACTCAAATAGAAACCTTTGTAGTGTCAATACTCAAACAGATACATGGGTAGTGTCAATACTCAAAGAGGAACCTTGGTAGTGTCAATACTCAAACAGGAACCTTTGTAGTGTCAATACTCAAATAGGAACCTTTGTAGTGTCAATACTCAAACAGATACCTGGGTAGTGTCAATACTCAAACAGGAACCTTGGTAGTGTCAATACTCAAACAGGAACCTTTGTAGTGTCAATACTCAAATAGGAACCTTTGTAGTGTCAATACTCAAATAGGAACCTTTGTAGTGTCAATACTCAAACAGGAACCTTGGTAGTGTCAATACTCAAACAGGAACCTTGGTAGTGTCAATACTCAAACAGGAACCTTTGTAGTGTCAATACTCAAATAGGAACCTTTGTAGTGTCAATACTCAAACAGATACCTGGGTAGTGTCAATACTCAAACAGGAACCTTGGTAGTGTCAAAACTCAAACAGGAACCTTTGTAGTGTCAATACTCAAATAGGAACCTTTGTAGTGTCAATACTCAAACAGATACCTGGGAAGTGTCAATACTCAAAGAGGAACCTTGGTAGTGTCAATACTCAAACAGGAACCTTTGTAGTGCCAATACTCAAATAGGAACCTTTGTAGTGTCAATACTCAAACAGATACCTGGGTGGTGTCAATACTCAAACAGGAACCTTGGTAGTGTCAATACTCAAACAGGAACCTTTGTAGTGTCAATACTCAAACAGGAACCTTTGTAGTGTCAATACTCAAATAGGAACCTTTGTAGTGTCAATACTCACATAGGAACCTTGGTACTGTCAATACTCAAACAGATACCTGGGAAGTGTCAATACTCAAACAGGAACCTTGGTAGTGTCAATACTCAAACAGGAACCTTTGTAGTGTCAATACTCAAATAGGAACCTTTGTAGTGTCAATACTCAAACAGATATCTTGGTAGTGTCAATACTCAAACAGATACCTGGGTAGTGTCAATATTCAAACAAGAACATTGGTAGTGTCAATACTCAAGCAGGAACCTTGGTAGTGTCAATACTCATATAGGAATCTTGATAGTGTCAATACTCAAATAAGAACCTTGGTAGTGTCAATACTCAAATAGGAACCTTTGTAGTGTCAATACTCAAACAGATACCTGGGTAGTGTCAATACTCAAACAGGAACCTTGGTAGTGTCAATACTCAAACAAGAACCTTGGTAGTGTCAATACTCAAGCAGGAACCTTGGTAGTGTCAATACTCATATAGGAATCTTGATAGTGTCAATACTCAAATAAGAACCTTGGTAGTGTCAATACTCAAATAGGAACCTTTGTAGTGTCAATACTCAAACAGATACCTGGGTAGTGTCAATACTCAAACAGGAACCTTGGTAGTGTCAATACTCAAACAAGAACCTTGGTAGTGTCAATACTCAAATAAGAACCTTGGTAGTGTCAATACTCAAACAGGAACCTTGGTAGTGTCAATACTCAAATAGGAACCTTTGTTGTGTCAATACTCAAACAGATACCTGGGTAGTGTCAATATTCAAACAAGAACCTTGGTAGTGTCAATACTCAAACAGGAACCTTGGTAGTGTCAATACTCATATAGGAATCTTGATAGTGTCAATACTCAAATAAGAACCTTGGTAGTGTCAATACTCAAATAGGAACCTTTGTAGTGTCAATACTCAAATAGGAACCTTAGTAGTGTCAATACTCAAATAAGAACCTTGGTAGTGTCAATACTCAAATAGGAACCTTTGTAGTGTCAATACTCAAATAGGAACCGTGGTAGTGTCAATACTCAAACAGGAAGCTTGGTAGTGTCAATACTCAAACAAGAACCTTGGTAGTGTCAGTATTCAAACAGGAACCTGGGAAGTGTTTATACTCAACAAGAGGGCCATGATGGCCCTATATCGCTTAGTTGATTTTACTTTTTTTCATTTTTAGCCATATAAACCCCGCCCCCTGGCGGCCATAGTTTTCGTTCAATCAGCCTGGCTTGAAGGAATCTGATAGAGGGTCAGCCTAGGAATATTTCTACAAAATTATTTGAAAATCGGCCAAAAAAAATTCGGAGGAGAAGATTTTTTAAGTTTTCACTCAAGCCATATAAGGCAAAATAGCCTCGCTCCCTGACGGTCATTTTTTCGACTAATCAACATGGCTTGAAGGAATCTGATAGTGGGTCACATAAGGAACATTCTGAATCTTTATCTTGAAAAATACTGAGAGGTCGTTGACCTACTCCTGGAGCGAATGTAAAGGTAGAATTTCTGTTTTCAATATCTGCATTATCCAACAATGTGTCAATATTGCCAATGTAAAGGACATGTGACAAATAAATGAAGTTTGTATCGTGTTCACAGAGTCAATTATAAAAATTTTGCCAATTTTAAAGGGCCATAATTCAGTCATGCATGACGGATCTGGCTGGTTTTCAAAAGGAACTGAGCTCTCATGTATATCTAGCTACTGTATAAGTTTGGTAAACATCGGATAATAAATGATGACTCTTGTTCACAAGGTCAATTATAGCAATTTTGCCAATTTTAAAGGGCCATAATCCCGTTATGCATGACAGATCTGGCTGGTTTTCGAAAGGAACCGAGCTCTCATAAATATCTAGCTACTGAATAAGTTTGGTAAACGTCGGATAATAAATAAATGTTTTAATCGTGTTCACAAGGTCAAATACTCCAACAGATACCTGGGTAGTGTCAATACTCAAACAGAAACCATGAAATTGTCAATATTCAAACAGTAAACTTGGTAGTACCATTATCTGAACCTGTACCTAGGTACCCAGGAAGAAACATTTTCTACACTGGTACCTGGGCATAATCATTTTCTACACTGGAACCTGGGAAGAAACATTTAGTACACTGGTACCCGGGATGAAACGTTTACTTCACTGGTATCCATGTACTCATCTCAGCTATAGTACTCTTCGTTTTAGGTTCTGGAAGCCAAAAGAGAGGAAGATAAGAAATCTTCTCTTGATAACAGCTTACTCACGGTTTTAGGTTCTGAGTGACAAAATAGAGGTAGATGAGAAATCATTTCTTGATAACAGCACTCATCCCTCTCTGTGCATTGTATACATCCATCCAGCACAAGGACATTCCCAAACGTTGTACTGAAAAATGAAAAATCTCACTGTATACATCTATATAAAACAAAAATTCCCATATATTTTGTACTGAAAAATTAAAAAATCTCACTGTAAACATCTATACAACACAGGGACATTCCTAAATGTTGGACTGAAAAAGAGGGTCATGGATCACTTACCTGAGTTATGCCGACCACATAGTCAATCAAAATAACTCTGTTTGCCCTTAGGTAATCGTATACAAGTGTTCACAAGATTTCCCTTCAATTTGGCCAAGTGTCTGATCTAGTTTTTGATTCGACATGAGCTATATTCAAACCTACTCTAGATATCACAAAGAAAGTTATTCTGGCAATGTTTCAAAATGCTGAAGTTAAAGATGTGGCAAGAAACATAATAATAGAGCAAGGGCTATGACTGGCATGGGTGAGGGCTTATATATAACTGGATATATGACAAGGGAGGGACAACCCTATGATTGTAAATAACCATTGTACACTGCCTGGATGGAACATGTCACCTCTCTAGCAGCAGATGGGGTTCCTTATTTAGTAGAGTGTCAAAATGTTCTTACAGGAATATTTTATTATTTTAAAGCATCTACAGCCAAGACACGCAAACTGATTGAAATTCAAAAGTTGCTTGATGAAACCACTTTGAAAGTTAAAGACATATGGATGTCTGTATTCATTACAGTTGAAATCATTTGTAAGATTCTCTGATAAGCTTTCTTCATTCAGTTATAAAGGATGCAAAGCGTAAGGGATCCCAGAATTATTATTTAAATATGACTTAATTGCAGCTACAATTATATCTTTTGATGAATGTACTACCAGTGGTTTTTAAGTTGTGTCTTGTGTTCCAAAAAGCAGACATTGATGTCAGACTCATTAAGGTTCTCAATGGAAGCAAAATATTGATTCAATCAAAAAGAAACTTGTTGCTTAAATTCTTGAAAAGCTTGATGAAAGATTTCCTGATGATGAAGACAATATAATTTATGCATTTGCAGCCTTATCAATGAGGCCAATATCCTTTTGAAGTCAATTAGAAAGAGAACACTTGAAGTGTTGATAAAGATGCATGGAGAGGAAAGGCAGTCAGTTGGTAACGCTGATCAGTCTTCTGTAACAATAGAGCCATAAAGAAAGAGTTGGCAGCAGTTAAAGATTTAGTAATTCAGGAAGGGTACACCAGAGACAAGATGAGCCAACTGTGATTTCTTATAAATAAGTACTAAAGAAGCGCATTTCCAAACTTGCTGAAACTTGTACAGATTGGTTGATTCATTGATTGATTATTTGGTGCTTTACGCCGCTTTCAACATTTTTTCAGTTATATCACGACATTTCGTGGGTAACTTAAGTAGTTACCAGTTCTACTGGTCCATTTATCCTGACACCAGCCAGTCCGTCGTAATGCTAACCCTGTAACCCTGAGCCCCAAGGAAGGTAGCCATTACTACCTTTTTTTAAGTCTTGTACAGATTGGACTCACAGCACCAACACATACTACTCTTGTCAAATCTAGGCTAATTCTCACACTGTTTTGAATATTCACCCCCCTAAATGTGAATGGAAGCGGGGAATTTTTGACATAGACAAAGATGGAAAATGCGTCAATCTGCTCATCAATTCAATTTTCCTAAAATTCCCCCCTTGTTTTCCAATCCTAGATTAGACCATGACTGCCGACTAAGAAAGGGGTTTTAGTGCCCTGAATATGTCAATTTCTGCCATAAGAAACAGTGGATGATCCTTTTAACTATTAAAATAGAGGGGGGAAGACTCTAAGAATTTTGATTATGATGCTGCTTTGACTCACTGGAGAATCACAAAATAAAGGAGAGTATTTAGTTCAAGTGACTAATATTTACAAACTTGTACATACATGACCTGTTTTAAAAGTTGTTAAAAAGTTATATAGTTAAACCAGTTTGAAAGTTAAAGAAGTTTCATTGTTGGACAAATAGGAACATAAAAGCATGAGACTGCACAGGTTATCTTTAACCCTTTCCCTCATATAGACGCTTTCTGACACCTCTGCAGCAGACGGCTTTTTGAAAACATAGTAACAAAAGAAGAAATTTCACAAAACGTGCAATTTCTCCTTTTGTCACAATGTTTTCCACTTGTTGTCATAGGTTATCCATTCAATTATAGAGATTTTCTAATTTTTGACACGTTTAGTGCAATTTATTCTTTTGTCACTATGTTTTCAAAAAGCTGTCTGCTGCAGAGGCGTCAGAAAGTGTCTATATGAGGGAAAGGGTTAAAACAATGATGACTCCAATATTGCTGTACAGGGCACAGCTTTAGGGAATACATAAATACTCAGAGGTAAATAAGATACAAATTAAGTTCTGTAAACAATTGCTCAGAGCAAACACCAAATGCAGTTGTGTACGGCCAGCTTGGACATTACCGTAATATATTAAATTACGTAAAGAAGGTCAATTATGTACTGGCTTAAGATCATTAAAAAACAAGATTTCTTAGTTCATAAAAATTATTTGAAACACGCCATGTCATCTCCGCGATAAAATTTATCGGGCTTAAGCAGACAACTCAATTTCCGTTACAGAGGCGTGCTTTTTACTCCACCCAAAAAGTTAGTCGTCATGACAGAAGATTTTTATTTTACTTTTGCTCTGTGGCCCTATGGCGTAAATTTCCTCCAAACTATGATAAATCTTACAGAATAATTACCATTGTATAAGTTTGTAAAGGTTTTTCTCAGTCATCTTAAATTGTCTCAAGATTATACATTCAGCCAGATCATGCAAAGTTAGCCATCTGCCTTGTAAGATTGTTGTGTGGAGTAATGTTAAGCGCAAGTCATTCAATCAACCATGGTAAGAGTCAGTTTTCAATTATATGTATTACTAGTTTACAAATAACTGGCATTTGTAAAAATAAATCAGAACATTCTTCAATGCCTTCTAGTGTTGTTTTCCATCAACATCCTTGGAAATCTTACAGTCTATTACAATCCTGACCTAATAAAAAATAAAACAGATATATATGTACAAATTAAACTTAAATGCATGCTAAGTTTCGGTTTTTTCAATATGTTTTTCAAATTCTGTTTTTGTAACTTAAATTTCTACAATTTGCCTATTAATTTGTTTCTTGTTGGGGGACAGACAGTGCTTAATTAATTGTTCTTGCTTTCACACGACCTAGGCTTTGCCTATTAACATATTATGCACTATACAACTAATGAGGCCTCTAATTGAGCGTCTTCTACATCCAACAACCATTTTATCATTACAAATTACAAACAAAAATTTTAATTTTTAATAACAAATGCTGCCATCCGAATTTTAACGTACAATTTTCGGTTTAATACGAAACAGCCGATGTATTTTCAGGTACAAAACAGCCAAATAATTTTCGCGTGCACGCGAAACAGCCGATATATAATCGAAACAGACGATTTTTATTACGGGTACTGTACTGTACGAAACAACCAATATATTTTCCGAGTACGAAACAGCAGATTAATTTTCGGGTACACAACAGTTTCAGTTACGAAACAGCCGAACGTTTTCCGGGTACGAAACGGTTCGGTTACGAAGAAGCCGTTTTTTCCGGTTACGAAACGACTCCACTTCTTTGAGTTTACCTTTTGAAAACTAAGATGTCTTGATATTTCGATTTTTCTTCATGCAGAACTTTCTCAATCTTCAGCCCGACACTGTAGCCTGACCATTGATCATTCATCTCACGATACCAACCATTCTCGATGACTGACATGATTGCTTAATCAATTTATTCTCCCAAATAGATAGTTTGGCAAAAAGCATGGAAATGATCATTGATTTCTTCAATGAAACGCTTTCAACTATCAAGCAGACACCTAACCCAGATTAATACTCTTGTGGTCAGATTACACCAAATAGTCCTTAAAACGGTTTGTTCCCAGAACGTCGACTCGTTCCGCTTAACACCTTTCACTAATCCAGGATTAGGGGGTACCTAAAGGGGTATAGAACTATACACACCATAAATAAATTTATTTCATTTTAAGGATGCACGCATTAAATGCATTTTAATAAAGAATAACTTTTTAACATTATTAATTAAATTCATACTGTAAATTTATCTGAAGGATAGACGGTAATTGATCAGAATAATTTAAGTGCGTGTTACAATTAAGCAAACTGTCAAGGTCTCTGTTGAACAAATTAATTAAAAACTGCCTTTTGATCTTTTTTCTTTAAAACAAAAAATAAACTGTTCTGTTACTTAATTGATGTTAATTTAGTTCAAACCGTTAGAAACATACGAATAACTTACGTATAAATGAAATAATGAAACAATCCAACACTCACTTAGTCAATCATGGCAAACGCACAGCCGCTGAACGTTCAGCACATCATCAACAGAAAAGGGGATCATAACTTGACATTTGACGGATACATTTATCGCGTAAACCGTAGAAGACACTGTGTTCTGGAAATGTGTCGAACGAGGTTGCCAAACTTTCCTGTCTACATTCAACGACATACCGACAGGATTTTTTATCTCCTACGTAGGACTTTATAACGTAGGAGTTACAAAGTCCTTCGTAGGAGATAAAAAAGCCTAATTAGGAGTTATAAAATCCTACGTAGGAGTTATAAACTCCTAATTAGGCTTTTCTTTCTCCTACGTAGGAGTTACAAAGTTCTAATTAGGCTTTTTTATCTTCTACGTAGGAGTTATAAAGTCCTAATTAGGCTTTTTTTTTTATCTCCTACGTAGGAGTTACAAAGTCCTAATTAGGAGTTACAAAGTCCTACGTAGGACTTTATAACTCCTGCGTAGGAGATAAAAAAAACCTAATTAGGAGTTATAAAGTCCTACGTAGGAGTTATAAACTCCTAATTAGGCTTTTCTTTGCCTACGTAGGAGTTACAAAGTACTAATTAGGCTTTTTTATCTCCTACGTAGGAGTTACAATTAAAGTCCTACGTAGAAGATAAAAAAGCCTAATTAGGAGTTATAAAGTCCTAATAAGGCTTTTTTATCTCCTACGTAGGAGTTACAAAGTCCTACGTAGTAGTTACAAACTCCTAATTAGACTTTTTTATCTCCTACGTAGGAGTTATTCTTTTTTAAAGAACATTATGAATTGGCACCAGGACGCTTCCGTAGTTTTCCTATTAAGAAACATTACAAAATATTCAATGGAGAAATGGATTGGACTGAAAGCTCATAGCTTATTTTAGGTCCTCTCTTATAATGATTGATTTTCAGAAAGCACGGTGAATATTTTACATGTTCAGAATATTACAGCTTACTTTAGCTGTATAATTTATCTTACAAGAAAAAAGTTGACGAAATTTATGAAGCAGCAGTTCGTCGCTCACCAAGTTAACTTCACAACTAATTTGAAGTTTGTCACTCGTCAACCTAACTGCACGGACCTAAAAAATGTCACAGTTCGTCACTCGTCAACCTAACTTCACGGACATAACACAAATGTCACAGTTCGTCACTCGTCAATTCATCACTCTTCAACATAACTTCACGGTCCTACAGGTACTGTTTATTAACGGATAAGTATATCGAAATCATATAAGCTTGTTTATCTAATTATATGTAGTAAGAAAGTCTTGTTTAGTAAGAAAGTCTTGTTCTTTGATTGCACAGTTTGTGTTTTTTATGATCACATTTTGTCCGATGTCCTTCGGTCACACACCATCAACAATTGCCTTGTTAACACTTTACATGCAACATTTTACAACATCCAATATGAATGCAAGTATATCAGTAATTCATCTCCATCAAATCTTGCCCAAGTTATAAACTGAGTCTGGTGAGATGAAAAACTAGGTCACAAAGTCAATTTGATGGAAAATACTGTAAACACTCTGGAGGCCTTATTTAACTTGAGCATGTTGAAATGTTTTCAGAATAACTGTTTTGAAGATATTTCTAGGTAACGTTTAAATATATCTAGTGATTCTTGTCATAAACTAGGTTACTTGGCCAAATTGAAGGAAACTTCACCAATCTGAAAGAAGATCTTGTTAACATTCGAGAAACCACACGTTTCCTTCAGCAGCTTGAAACATTGTCAGAATGTTTGTCTTGACAATATCTAGGCCTAGTAAAAATAAGAGTCATTGTGTGTCAAAAGCTATGTCACTATATCAAATTGAAGGAACATCTTGTAAACATTTTTAATGCTGCATTTTTAGCTCACTATGACAAGATGAGCTTTTGTGATTGCCGTTTGTCCGTCGTCCGTCCACAATTTCTTGTGAACACGATCAAGTCTTCATTTATTATTGATTCGATGTTTACCAAACCTATTCAGTAGCTAGATATACATGAGAGCTCGGTTCCTTTCGAAAACCAGCCAGATCCTTTCATGCGTGACGGGATTATGGCCCTTTAAAATTGGCAAAATTGCTATAATTGACCTTGTGAACAAGTTAAAGTCATCATTTACTATCCGATGTTTGACTAACTTATTTAGTAGCTAGATATACATGACAGCTCGATTCTTTTCGAAAATCAGCCAGATCCTTTCATGCGTGACGGGATTATGGCCCTTTAAAATTGGCAAAATTGCTATAATTGACCTTGTGAACAAGATAAAGTCATCATTCACTATCCGATGTTTACCAAACCTATTCAGTAGCTAGATATACATGAGAGATCGGTTTCTTTAGAAAGTCATGCATGACTGAATTATGGCCCTTTAAAATTGGCAAAATTGTTATAATTGACTTTGTGAACACGCTAAAAACTTCATTTATTTGTCACATGTCCTTTAATTGGCAATATTGACACATTGTTGGATAGTGCAGATATGGAAAACAGAAATTCTACCTTTACATTCGCTCCTCGAGAAGGTCAACGACCTCTCAGTATTTTTCAAGATAAAGATTCAGAATGTTCCTTAAGTGACCCACTATCAGATTCCTTCAAGCCATGTTGATTGGTCGAAAACATGACCGTCAGGGGGGGACGAGGCTAATTTGCCTTATATGGCTTGAGTGAAAACTTAAAAAATCTTCTCCTCCAAAAGTGTTTGGCCGATTTTCAAATAATTTTGTAGAAATATTCCTACGGTGACCCCTCTATCATATATTCATACCTATACATTAGGGTATCTATAAAAAATTAACGAAATGTGTACACATTTATCTTGGCTTAAATTTAATTTTGCTGTTGTTACTTATTTAAATAATAGTATTCATTCATATAATTTCAATGTTTGTCAATCTTATTCGAATCACAAGGTAAATATCCTGGTATTGCTTTAAAGGGAGGTAATTTGAAGAAAACAAAAGTCTTCAAAAGGAGAAATATATCAGCATTACCGTCTACAGTTTAAATTGTTCTATTGTTTGTGGATTTAAAAATGTTCTTTTTTTCTTATTTCTACATGTACAACGAAATATTGCGGCTTCTCTTTGACGCTTTGCGTCAAACATTCGTCTTGTACTTGTCTAAAATAAAATAATATCACTCGCTTTTTCATATCGAAATGCGCATGCGCGAAAATCGATGTTAAAGGTCACGAAACTACACAACAGAATAGGGTCTATATTTAGCTTAGAAACAGTTCCTACTTTAGATATTCATGGATTAACATTATTAAATGAATTCTACACAAATCAAGACATCTCTTTGAACATGAAAACAACATTTGGTAAGTTAAAATTGCTATTAAAATGAGAATCCGAAATTGACCTCAATGATGACACATAAGAGTCTGCATTAGGGGGTGTTGGTTCACGTCTTGAAGGGACCACTTTTGTCTTCGTAAATAAGACAAAAAACTTAAATGCGAGTGAAATAAAAAAAAAACTGCAAACATTAAAAAATCGGAATATTTATTTCATTTTAGATGTGTCATTTATTAGTGTTCGTAAACAACCACAATTGTAATATGTTCAAATCATCTAGATTTGTTTCTTTCTAATAATAAGCCGCCCGCCCTCCCATGTGATTTCCGAAAAGCTATTAAACTAATAATTGCTTGCGCGTATCTGCTCAGTAGAACAATTTCTGAAATGAGATAATCGTTGAAAACATCGGTACTACTTTTCAAGTGGACAATCGTATACTTTTAAGGAATACGCGATTCTTTGAAATACCTGTTAACTTTGAGGGCAGTTGCCGAGGCAACCGCCCCCAAAAACAGATATTTGACGTTCCGGGATCAGACATTTAACTTATCTATTTGTAGAAAAAATGTATTATTGCCAATTGCTTTTCACATGATGAAAGTGTAACAAAAGGGTATCGATTTTTTTAGATCACCTACAGC
Source organism: Serripes groenlandicus (assembly GCA_031761405.1). NCBI lineage: Eukaryota > Metazoa > Mollusca > Bivalvia > Cardiida > Cardiidae > Serripes > Serripes groenlandicus. The sequence continues at coordinate 14,560,732 of JASEVX010000003.1, read as the reverse complement.
CAAAGGCCAAAGGCTCAATGTGAGCTATTCTGATCACTTTTTGTCCGTCGTCCGTTGTTAACTTTTAGTTTTAAACATTATCTCCTCATAAACCACAGGACCAATTTCATCCAAATTCAGGAATGTTCCTTTGTTGGCCCTCTTTCGTAAGTGTTCAAAGATTTAAATTCCATTTAGAACTTTGGTTGCTGCGGCATCAGAAAGGGGGCAAAATGTCCAAACTTTAAAATTCTTCTCATCTTAATCTGCACGTCAGATTCCAATATAGTTTGGTAGAAATGTTCCTTGGGTAACCCTCTACAAAGATTGTTCAAGGCATACTATTTGGTTGAAAAACATGGCAGTCAGGAGGCATCAGAAAAGGAGCAAAATGACAAAATTTGGAAATTCCATTTTTTTTAAAGTGTCTGATATTAAGAAAATTGAATTGGAATCTTACTTCATTGATCCTCTACTTAATGTGTTCAAGCCATATTGATTGGTTACAAAATCATAGCAACCTCGGGTCATCGTAAAAAGGGTTAATTGAACTTTTAGCTACAAATGACAACTCCTACCATTCCACTAGACCAATTTCAACGTTACTTCACAGAAATGTTTCTTTGGTGGACCTCTTTCAAAATTGTTCAAAGATTAACATTCTGTGTTGAACTTTTGTTTCCTCCATTTCCATAATCCATTTTTCAGAAAAGTTCTTTGGGTGACTCTCTACAAAAACTGTTCAAGCCATATTGATTTCGTTGACAAACAGGGCAGCAACGCGGCATCAGAAAAGGTGCAAAATTACAAAACTTTATAATTCCATTATTATTAAAGTTATTGTTAGATTTCTAGATACAAATGGCTTTTACTGATAAACTATTTCTTTAACTGACGCGCGTCTCAACCATTTTTACAAACATAGTTTCATTTGAACTCCTGATCAAATTTTCACATATATTAGCAGTTAAATATTTGCTTCTAATTTTCTATCATTCAGGTGATCGATTTAGGGCCATCTTTGCTCTCTTGTTTAAATTCTTATAACTCTGAATTATAGATTTTGAAATAAGGCCATGTTAACTACAACTTCAGGAATGCACGCGAAAAGTGTACGATGATTTGTAAGCAATCACAGATTACATGATGCAATTCTCTAAAATACAATTCAATAGTCAGATTCCAATGGATGAAAATAGCTACAAGCTTTGTATTACCTCTCGCGAGATTACACTCAACCATCGAGGTTTATCTTAACCCTTTTCCACATACATACGCTTTCTGGCGCCTCTGCAGCAGACGACTATTGAAAACAATGTGACAAAAGGAGAAATTGCTCAAAATGAGCAATTTCTCCATTTGCCACAATGTTTTCAACTTTTTTCAGCAATCATACCTGCAGTTATAGAAATTTAACATATATTTTCCTAGAAGTTTTCAAAGTCGTCTGCTGCAGATTTGTTGTATGTTGGAAAGGGCTAATTTTCCCACAATCTCTTTGATGCTTCCTCATGTATATTACATGAAATTGTCGACTTGATCCATTTGTTTTCTTTCAGAACCACCCAGTACCGTGCTGGCCTATTAACATTCAAAGAATACGGTCCAAAAGAACGTGTTACCTAAAACATTTACTTATATCACTGCCATCATAACCGGAATATTTGGTGCATTTTTCACCTTTAACAGTCCACCTTCTAATTGGGTTCCGTATGGTGTGCCGTTATGAATAAACTTATTTAGTTTAAGTACTTTTGATTATCTTTTATCTTTTGAGCTGAACAAATCTATTTTGAATGATTTAAACTAAACTTCGATAATAATTTTCATTATGATAAACCTCCCAAAAGTCCGAAATCATTCGTCTGCTTAAAGTGCTTTCAAAACAAAAAAGGAAAGTAGGAAACCATGTCTACGTCTGCTTTAAATGCTTTATTTTCATGTACAGATGAAGACAAATTAAGAAATTAAAAGTAGGAAACCAGTTATTCAACTGCTGAATAGTTGTCAAAAGTTCCTTACTTAAAGATGTGTTAGCATGATTAGTATGTACTTGTTTATACTATTGTCACTCTCTATTCACTTGTTATATATCACTGTATATTGTTTTATGGGCCGGTGGCCAAGATACTAGAAATAAAGATGTCTATCTCTATTATCTTTTATGTTAAACCATAGATACAAACATGTTTAGCCCTTTCCCATATACAGACACTTTCTGATGCCTCTGCGGCGAATGACTTTTAAAAACATTATGAACAATTTTCCCCGTTTGCTACAATGTTTTCAACTCTATGCGATAAGTTCACACTCGTATAAAGAGTATCCATATTTTTGACAAGATGTTTTCAAATTCTGTTTCACACTCGTATAAAGAGTATCCATATTTTTGACAAGATGTTTTCAAATTCTGTTGCTGCAGATGTGCTGAATGTGGGAAAGGGTTAAATTACTTGATTACATAAACGTAAATATCGTGTTGAAAATTCAGCTGCTGTTTTAAGTGGGTCATGCATTTTAAGATGGCAAATCCACAAGGCAGCACACTATTAACCCTTTACCTTATTGACGCTTTCTGACGCCTCTGCAGCAGACGGCTTTTTGAAAACATATAGTGACAAAAGAAGAAATTTGCCAAAACGAGAAAATTCTCCTTTTGCCACAATGTTTTCCACTTTTTGTCATAGGTTATCCATTCAATTAAAGAGATTTTCTATTTTTTGACAAAATATGTTCAAAGTCGTATGAGGGAAAGGATTCAGTAACTGTAGTCTGAATAGAGATTGATATAAAAGATTCGGAATGATGACATCAGGAACGTAGAATATTAGATTTTGACAGTAAAGGTTGGGTATAATGACATCAGGAACGTAGAATATTATATTTTGACTGTTAAGGTTGGGAATAATGACATCAGGAACGTAAGGGTATTAGAAATTGACAGTATATGTTGGGAATAATTACTTCAGGAACGTAAGATATTAGAAATTGACAGTAAAGGTTGGGAATGATGACATCGGGAAACGTAGGATATTAGAAATTGACATTAAAGGTTAGGAATGATGACATCAGGAACGTAGGATATTAGAAATTGACATTAAAGGTTGGGAATAATGACATAAGGAACGTAGGATATTAGAAATTGACAGTCAAGGTTGGGAATAATGACATCAGGAATGTAGGATATTAGAAATTGGAACGTAGGATATTAGAAATTGACATTAAAGGTTGGGAATAATGACATAAGGAACGTAGGATATTAGAAATTGACAGTCAATGTTGGGAATAATGACATCAGGAACGTAGGATATTAGAAATTGACAGTAAATGTTGGGAATAATAACATCATGAACGAATGATATTAGAAATTGACAGTAAAGGTTGGGAATGATGACATCAGGAACGTAGGATATTAGAAATTGACAGTCAAGGTTGGGAATAATGACATAAGGAACGTAGGATATTAGAAATTGACAGTCAAGGTTGGGAATAATGACATCAGGAACGTAGGATATTAGAAATTGACAGTAAAGGTTGGTAATAATAACATCAGGAACGAATGATATTAGGAATTGACAGTAAAGGTTGGGAAAGATGACATCAGGAACGTAGGATATAAGAAATTGACAGTCAAGGTTGGGAATAATGACATCAGGAACGTAGGATATTAGAAATTGACAGTAAAGGTTGGGAATGACGACACAAGGAACGTACAGAACAGCTCAAGCGGAAGACGCATTTACCGCGATACCACGATGGACAAATATTTTCGATCGCAGATGATCACCGCAATTAAATACGCTGTTTTCACCGCGACTCCATAGAGGGATTATTTGTTCACCGCGATGGAAATTCCGTCTATACCGAGGATTTATCCATCATGAAATCCTCACAATGTATTATGTATCACCGCGATATCTTCGCGATTGATACCTGCACCAGTACAAATTTATTATTTTTTAATTTTTATCAAACATATTGTTTTTGTTTTTTCCAGTATATTGACGAATCACATGATTGCATTTGAAAAATGTTATATTTAATTCAATTTCAGCGGATAATTAGAAAAGCAGTGGAGAATCCCTTTTTTTCTACTTTTCAAACTTATTATACTTTTGAAAAATAAATCTCAAACCTTTTTGTAAATTCCCATTTAATCCAGAATTAAATTATCAAAAGTCAAAGAAAACGCGTGTCTCAACCATTTTTACAAAAATAGACGATTTTGACAACATCTTTGCAAACTGTTGCATCCTCCTCTAATAAAAGTGTAATGATAAATAGAGCTGAAAACGTAGTCAAATGAGAAGTTGTAGCAATTTCTCCTTTTACAACAATGCTATGAAAAGAAATTGCTGCATTTCAATCAAAATGCGTCTGCAAATGAGTAAGGGTCAAATAATTTAAGTGACCTTTTATCAAAAAAACATTTACGCGGGAAAACTTTGCAGGAAGCCTTTATTTTCCCCCACAAAAGAACTACGTCATATAATCAAAGCACTGAAAGTGCTGAGGCCTGGGGGCGGCATGAAGGTTGGAGAAGTAGGGAAATGTGAAAGGAAATAATGTATTTATTGTTAAAAAGTTGAAAGATCATATCAAAAATAGTAAATATTATGAAACTGCCAATTTGAAAACAGGAGGACCTTGTTAGCACTATATCGCTCACCAGAGTACAAGAGCTCACAAGTATACACATTTAAGACATGAAGAATTAAAGGAAAATTTGACATCAGGTTTAGGCAGAATATTTTGAAGTCTCTGCCTTATTATATTGAGAAGTATGTCAATATTAAATCATTTGGCCTAGTGACTGCAGAGTATTAACACGATTTTCCTTCAATTTGGCGCCTAGTGACCTAGTTTTTAACCCGACATGACCCATATTCGAACTTGGCCTAGATATCATTAAGATAAACATTCTGACCAATTTTTAAAAAAAATGTAGCTTCTAGTGTTGACAAGATTTTCCTTCAGTTTGACCTAGTGACCTAGTTTTTGAACAGACATGACCACTGAATATTCAAACTTGGCCTACATATCATCAAGACAAACATTCTGAAACAGTTTCAACATGCTCGAGTTAAAAATGCAGCATCATGAATGTTATCAAGATTACCCTTCAATTTGGCGTAGTGACCTATTTTCTGACCCAATATGACCACTAGTCTAACTTGACCTAAATATAATTCAGACAATATTTCAAGCTGTTGAAGCATAAAATGCGGCCTCTAGAGTGTTAACAAGATTTTCCTTCAATTTGGCCTAGTGACCTAGTTTTTGGCTCGGCATGACCCATATTCGAACTTGGTCTAGATATCATTAAGATCAACATTCTGACCTTGTACAGTGTTAACGAGATTTTCTTTCAATTTGGTCTAATGACCTTGTTTTTAAACAGATATGCACAATATTCGAACTTGGCCTACATATTATCAAGACAAACATTCTGATACAGTTTTAACATGCTCAAGTTAAAAATGCAGCCTCCAAAGTGTTAACAAGATTTCCCTTCAATTTGGCCTAATGACCTAGTTTCTAACCCAATATGATCCATATTTGAACTTGACAATATAATAGATATCATTAAGACAAACATTCTTACGAGAATGCCGTTGATACCTCAACCGCGCTTGCGGGCATCTGCACATCGCGATCGGGTTGCCCGGTTGAGGGAGAGGTTGGCGTTTGCACGACACCGCTACAATTTAGTTCTTGGTGCATTGGTGGCTGAAGATGAGAGGCATGGTCTCATTCACTTCAATGCCACTCTCTCTCTCTCTTGTGGGTTCTGCAATCTCCATCTCCTTCAGTCCTCCCCTCTTTTCTAGGGCTTTCTTGTAGTACTGTTACTCTGACACTTCTGTTATAAACTGTGTGTTAACTTGTTACCTTATGTGAAGAGCGCGAATGGATGATCTGATGAATGATGCGATGAGCCGGCTTTTATAACCTGCGAGTCACAGTGGGTGGTCGGCCAGACACCGGCCTATCCCCGGTCAAAATGCCTGCCCGATTTCTGAGCGGCGTCTGGATTGTCTGGGTAGTCCAACATTTGGCCCGGCGCTCGCCCGATATGATTGAAGCCCGGCCGCACATCGGCCAGGCATCAGCCGATTAATGTGCGATCAGTTTGCGATAAAGTTTTAAGTCCGAGTTAAAAGTGACTCGATGCCCGCGAGGAGTCCAGAAGGGTTCCGGCCGAAAATGCCTAGTAATCCGCCGCAAACTACTCGCAAACCTATCGCAAGGTATTTTGTGACTGGGGTTTAAGTGATACTAGGTAGGCTACATTTTTAAATTTATAAATATGCTTACCTGATAAAGTTTACCAAGTCGTCGTTAGGTGCTATATCAACTGGCGGGAACAGTAAGAATGCCGTAGTAGCCCGCTGCTGAAGTTAGGTAAATTATACGGGCCTCGCGGTAAATCCGCCATTTTTCGTCACACGGGCCTACGGGCTTATTTGATAACCTTATATTGGAGTACTCACGCCATAAGTTTTTCACTGATGTTCCAACAACATTATACTGATATTTTTGGGGTGATCTTAACCGTTTGCAGTTTTGTTGAATCCATGATGAACTATTTTTCTAGCACAGTCTCACCTTAAAATGCGTTATAGGGTGTTAACAGCAATTGGCAGGCTGCCAAATCCGAAACAAATGGTTTTACTACTATGACCAGGGGCTAAAGCTCAAGGCCAAAAATTACCTTCCAGTTTCTGCAACGAGCTGAGATTCATATGATCCAGCGCAGTCTGTCCGATCAGGATCACTCATTGTTCCATCTAGTCACACAAGCAACTTTGCCTCCACCGGAAAAGAACAATAACTTAAAATACTGACAGTTATAGTATAAAATTTGATCGTATTTCATTGATTTATAAGGTGGGTTTTTATTGACGTGGCTCAATCTAACGCAGGAGACATTGCGTCTTTACTACACATATGTTCTAAGTTCATATCCCGGAATGTTATAGACTCACTTCAACACAAACGACTTTAGACTCAGTTGTAGCTGTCAGCTTTTGAAAACATAGTGAGAAAAGGAGAAACTGTTCGTAATGAGCAATGCATACTGTTCAAACCCTTTTGTTTCTTCTTTGTTAACCCTTTCCACCTGCACACGCATTGTGCAATAGCAGCAGACAACATTTGAAAACATTGAGGCCAAAGGCGAAATTGCTCATGTCGAGCAATTTCTCCTTTGGCCACAATGTTTTCAACTTACTTTAACAATTAAGCTATCTTTTATGGAGACTTTAAAGGTTTTTGTCACTATGTTTTCAAAGTCGTCTGCTGCAGATTTGCTGTATGTGGGAAAGGGTTAAAATTACTCACATAGTTATCCTGCAAACGTAATTTTGTTGTTTTGGATTGATCCAAAAACAACAGTCTAGGAAGTTCAGTTTTCACCCCAGGTGTCAATGAATAATGATTACATAAGAACAGGTGCCATGTCATTTTGGGAACTTCAAACAGTTGAACGTGACTTACCGACCAATAAATAGATCATTTGTGGACAAAGATTTTATAAAAAAGAATTTAGTTGGGTAAGATTAGTTCATTCTGGAATAATTTGGAATTTAAAAACAGGTTTGTTAAATATAATTGTCTCCCTTGTTACTAGAAAACGTTTACTCCTAACTTCCTTTCATGCACAATTAACTTATATGTATTGTTGCGCAGTTTGTGCAGAATACATTGAGTTTCGACGAATGTTAATGACTTGTTACGCAAATACGCTGCTTTATCTTGTTTTACTGAAGTTTTATGATCATTGTCCTCTTCAACAATATTTCTTCGTACAGTAATGAAATAGAAATTATAGATTTGGTAAACAATCTCCAAGCAAAAAAGCGAGAAATATGCTTATCGAGTCGAAGGAATGTCATCGCGAATACGCGATGGTTCCATCGCAAATCCGCGATTATCAGTTGTATCTGGGACGACTAATACGTAATGGGATAGGTTTTAATATTGAACCATGGGGTGACGTAATTGAAAAGGGAGCAACTAACATTAGTATTGTTAAGAAAAACTCTGTAATATCTTTGAAAGAAACAAACTTTATGAATCAATAAATTGTATTAAATGATTTAAGAAACAACAAAATACAAAATACGTATGTCTTCTACCGTTATTACAAAACTTAATTTAATTTGTATTTAACAACTTTTCTCCAACTTCCTAGGCTACGCTATTTTTAATAGTTTGGTTTACGGCCCTGACCCGATTCATCAAAGCTCAGAAAAAAAGTTCACTTTTCCCAAACTTCCTAGGCTACGCTTTTTAAATCGTTTGGTTTACGGCCCTAAAAATAGTTTTGGGGGATGTTGTTGCCTATTTTTAAAATTCAGTTGTGTTTCTAAACTTAAAACGTTTCTCCCCGTACAGTTTGTTCATTCAGGCCATTGTATTCTTGCTATATGTTGAATGTACATGTGAACTCTTTCTTTTAATTTAATAAATGCTCAATTTTTATAATAATTATCTTTAAACTTGTTAAAATTACTTTGTATTTTTTGTTTATATACTCCCGTGTTTGTTATCATACTTCTGCTAAACTGGAAGGAGAATAGACTTTCACATGCTGAATATCACATAGATCGTAGCCTCTTGGTCTTCTTGTCTAAAAAAAAAGGGGGGACATTTGGCCATCTTGTTCATAACTATTTCCATCCTGTCTGTTTGCACATGTTATTTAGATGTACTGAACTGCATCTGCTTCCTTTAAGTCATGCTTCAAAAGCATGCGCGGCGTCTTTGATGCTTTGCATCAAAATTCGTCTTGTTAAGACTTGGGGTTATCTTGTTGCGTCCGCGATGGTAAAGAAACTCAAAATCGCGATGCTGGGTGGGCGTCCACTCATTTTGATGGCAAAACAATTGCCCCGCGTTAAAAAAAAATCGCGGACGATGCGTTTTCCACGTTAGCTGTAGTGTAGGCTATTATAAATTGACAATAAAGGTTGGGAATGATGACATCAGGAACGTAGGATATTATTCAAACCCTGAACCGTTTATTTACCATTTCCTGCAGACAATTTGAAAACATCTAGGCGGTAAAAACCATGGCAAATGTATACATGGAAGTAAATAGAACTGTTATGATGTTAATTCACTGTTGGATGGTGTGGAACACAAGCAGCAGGTTGCTGGTAATTTATTAAAAGAGTTCTTTCTGCAAAACATTTACAGTATGGAATGATCTACCATCAACAGAGCTCTAGATATGCTAAGTATTTCAAATTCCAAAACCCTTATTTGACATTCAAACCCTATGTTGTTGGTACTGAGTGAGAAGATTCGTTTGAGTACCTACAACATCAACAACAGCAGATGCCTCTGAATTGGTATCATTCAAGAATGTGTTTTCAACCCTTGAATTCTAAAACCGTAGGATCACGCAGCTACTAGTACCTACCAATGATTCCTGTGGCAGTGGCAACTGTAACCAAGAGGACATATGTAGCTCAGTAAATCCTTATCCTTTTATGACTTTAATTATCAAGCTTTTCTGCCTATCTATCCTGTAATCTTTCCCTTTCACCTTTTCCAACATACAACAAATCTGCAGCACACAACTTTGAAAAACCTAGGAGAAGTCATGGAAAATCTCTAGTAATAAAAGAAGAATTATTCAATCCATCATGAGCAATTTCTCCTTGGACCACACTCATCATCAATGTGTTCATAAGTCGTCTGCTGCGTAGACATTAGAAAGTGTCTGTATGTGGGAAAGGGCTAACATTACTACATGTAACTGTCATTTAATAGTCAAGAATTATGATGCAGATGTAAATGTCAGTTAATGCCCATTTGGATTCCTTCAGATTTTACAAGATGAGTTCAGATACCTCTGTCAGTCTTTGTATTAAGGCTGAGCCTTTTAGTTATGGAGATTTTCACATAGTCCCTCATCCTCGCTTGAACTTTATCTTTATTGACCGGAGATCGAAACAAAAAACATCTGATATCCCTACTATTTATGTCAGTTTGATAAACATGATTCATGATTTATTCAATAGACTTCTACTGCTTAAAGATTGCTATATATAAACCCCCGATTTGATATTGGGACTGATCCAATTTAAACTCTCAAATACAAACACACCTCAGATATCGTTCTGCGTAATTTATATAAAAACAAAATAGACAGTTTATTAATTCAATTCATCATTGAAGTAGTGCTATAACGAATGCAGTCCGTATAATCGAATCTTTGTTAAGTCAGTTTGTTTCGATCATAATGGTTATAATCATGTGTACTTACATTACTAGTTTCTACAGCTTACTACAATATAACAACCCTTTGCTAATTAGAAAATTAGCACACTACGTATACATGCTGTTGACAGAGTTTTAGTTTTAGGGACACTTTTCAGAATGTAATAGATGTATAAATATTATGTTATGTATTACGGGCCGGTGGCCTAAGTACTTTTGAATAAAGATATGTAATTGCCATTGTCATTGTCATTCATCAAACCGAATAATCGTTTGTTTTATTGTTCTGGAAAGAACAGAGAATATCTGTTTCCCTTGAACCGAATATCCCCGTTGTAACTGACATAATTATTGAATTATTAAGTTTAATTTCGAAATTAAACGGCCTCATTGCGCTCCATTGTTTATTTTCTTGTGTTGATGATGCAAGCAAATGAGAATTCTATCTATAAGTTTATTGCGCGGGTGCCTCAGCACCAGTGCATATATTGGTTGTGTTTAGAACTGTCTCCAGTGCAATGGGGCTTGCGCATGAGCCGTGTTAATCGTCTTGATCGCGCATGCGCCGTATTTTACCGTCAGCTCTCGGATATTTCCGTAGCAGTTCGTCACTAGACTGGTTCTAGTTCGAGTTTGCAATAGAAGATTAAGATAAGTGAACCAGTCTATTTATATGCGATTAGTTTTTTTATAATTAAAATGTAAATTAATACCATAGTGTAACGTGTACCGGCGTTAAACCATCGCGGGTCAACCATCCAGGCACTAACCGCGATGAACGTTGCTTAACTTTATTAAAAGGTCAACCACTCTACCAACGTCGCTATAAAAACCGGCTTCCACAGCAAGGCTGTAGAAGTGATAATTATACCTTAACCGCGTTCCCGTTACACTTCTCTCTCTTTTCTTTTGACTTGCCGTCAGTTCTCGGATATTTCCGTAGCAGTTCGTCACTAGACTGGTTCTCGTTTAAGTTTGAAATAGAATATTAAGATTAGGGAACAAGTCTTTTTATAAGCGAGTATTTTTTTTTTATAATTAAAATGCAAATAAAAACCATAGTTTTTTAATTGCTTAGTTACTGTGCTAAATTTTGCGATTTTAAGAATATATTAAGGGGGGGGACGCGCATGCGCAGACAAATGCTAACAACACTAATTTTGGGAGATCGAGGTCAACAAGTTATTGTACTAAATTTTGCGATTTTAAGAATATATTAAGGAGGGAAGGACGCGCATGCGCAGACACATGTTTACAATAATTTTGGGAGATCGAGGTCAACACGTCGGGAAAAGGTATTTTTGTTTTCGTTTTACGTATATAACTAAAAAACTATTGTTATCATATATTTATATCATATATTTAAAAGCGGGTTTCGTGTTTTTCGAATCAAACAGTATTTCTTAAGCCATAACATTCTGATTCCCGCGCTAACATTGAACTGCTGCATCTTGCAGCAACTCTTGTATATCTTATATGTGTAGTGTGCTTGTTTCTGGTTTCTGGGTATCTGGCTATTGCACAACTTTACCTATGGTTGGACATTTTTGTAATTTTCATTTCTTGAAAATAAGAGGTACTCCTATTTATAGATGTTATATATATTTACAATAATAGATGTCTTTGAAAAAAAATAGATATATATATGAGCCGTCCCGCGAGAAAACCAACATTATGGAATCTGCGTAATGTATCGACCCAGATCAGCCTGCACAGTCCGCGCAGACTGATCCGGGCCGACACATTCCGCCACAGGGGTATAGAGTCATGATTCCTGAAACAGAAAATCCACAGGAGGCGAAAAGTGAGTGTCGGGGTTAGCCTGCGCGGTATGCTTTAGCTGATCCGGTTCGATAGTTACGCAGAGTCCACATTGTTGGTTTACTCGCGGGACGGCTCATATGGTGTTTTACGGGTATATTAAAAATAGAAAGAAGCATACCAAAGAACACTTGATTGTTTGCATGGGGTTTTACGCCGCTTTCAACAATTTTTCAGTTGTATCAGAGCGTTTCCTGCGAACGTTACCAGTACAACAGTCCATCTTTTCTGACATCAGCGAACGTTTCCTGCGAACGTTACCAATACAACAGTCCATCCTATCTAACTTCAGCGAGTCTGTGGTAATGCTAAATCCTCAATCCTGAACGCCAAGGAAGAAAAGCCTTATAACTACCATTAATTAGTATGATCCGACCAGGGGTCGATTACGCGACATCCCACACCTGACGTTGACAATCTACCACTACACTACCGAGGAGATCCCCCTAGAAATATGCAGTGCTTGAAACAGACTAACCGCCTCGGTGGTGTAGCCTACTGGTAGAGCGTCCGCCTCGGTGTGGGTTCAAACCCCGACCGGGTCATATCAAAGACTTTATAAATGGTATAAAGTGTTGCCCTCCTTGGCGCTCAGGGTTGCGGGTATAGCATGACGACTGCTGGATGGTGTCAGGATATTTGGATCAGTACTGTTAACTTACCCAGGAAACGCCGTGATATAACTGAATAAATGTTGAAAGCGGTGTAAAACACTAGACATACAAACCATACGACATTTACGAGCCATCTGGGTTGGGCCATGTAATTGTACCGGAAGAAGGCCGCCCGTGTATAAATATATACGTAAAACTAAGCTACAGTTTAAGTCTATGTCAGCTAATTATAAATGGTCTGATTTTAAAGAGATTGATATTCCTCCTGAATAAATTTAAAAATTGTACTTTATTCACAACATTTAATTGTTACAAAAAAAGACTAGTTAAAGAACAAGGTGACCATATGTGATACATAGAGGATATTTCATGAGTGTTTATTTATTATCACGTTTATTAAACGAGTTTACTAAGATGATATGACGCGAGCCTTGGCGGGCGTCATATTCAGCTTAGTTAACGAGTTTATTAAAAGTGATAAAAAAATGAACACAAATGAGATATTTTCTTTTTATCACATAAAGTGATTATGACGCGTATTTAGACAAAATGTACATAACATTAACCATTTTTCTACATGAAATTTACCCGTTTTGGCGCCAAAGACGATAATGACTTTCAAACACTGCAGAAGGACCTCGACATTCTTTCCAAATGGTCAAACAAATGGCTATTAACTTTCAACAAGGATAAATGTAAACATGCATATTCACTTTGGACAAAATGAGGAAAATAGAGCTCAATACTATATGGATGGGAACAGAATCACCAAGACATCTCAAGAAAAAGACTTCGGAGTCATAATAGACAGCAAATTAAAATTTCAAGACCACAAGTCAAAAAAGCAAACAAAACTTTAGGAATAATAAAAAGATCATTCAGTTATCTAGATCAAGAAATTCTCCTTATACTGTACAAAAGCCTTATTGGGCCACAACTAGAATACGCCAGCACAGCCTGGACAACAACAAATTTAAAAAAAAAAGATAACTATCAAAAACGTACAGAGAAGAGCAACAGAATTACTACCATCAACCTGGGACAACTAATAAGTATTAGTTGGCCCAGCATCAACAAAACAATTAAGTTATCCAGAAAGATTAAAAACATTAGGCCTTCCTTCACTTCAGTACAGAAGACTACGAACAGATATGGTAGAAACTTATAAAATAATCCACAACATAGACAAAATAGAATGCCGTGATATTTTCCCTTTAAATAATACTCAAACAAGAGGCCATAGCCTGAATCTGCCAGAGGACTTAGTTACTGCCTGCAGCGTTAATAGTTTTAAGAACAAATTAAATGTGTATTGGAAATATCTTCCAATTAAATTTACACAAGATTACGAAGGACCGGAAGCGGGAAACACAAAAATAATTGAGATGGATCAGAGAGGCAGTAGCCTATAAGGATCTCTACACCAATGTAAACCAAGGTAAAGAGACTAACGTTATGACGTCAAACCGCTGACGTGACATCCTGTTCATAGTTTGGATCCCGCGTTGTAACAAAGACTTGTGACTTGAACCAATTTGTAGTGTCATGTGATATTTAGTAGTGTTTTTTGATATTTATGCTATGGGATGTTGACACTCCTAGAGAGGGCTTTATGTGATAATAACATTTACCAGGGGCGTAGCTCCCTTTAGGCACTGTAGGCACGTGCCTACACATTTGTTCTAAAAATGCCCCAAAATGCAGCTACAGCGATACACATATATGCGTATTGTATCGACCAGATCAGCCTGCGCTGTCCGCTCAGACTGATCCGCCCGACACTTCCGTCTAAGGGGGGGATAAATAGAGTAGTATTCCTGAAACAGAAGATCCACAGGAGGCGAAAAGTGTATTTAGTTTAAACTTATTTATTTTAAATCGATTGCGAAACAAGCTTTAAGCTTATATTAATCACGCTCCATGTCTGCTTCCTGGATACTTAACCAGTACTCGCGCCGATTGTGTGGAAAAATCCCAAAGTCAGAATCCGCTCATCACGGGACTCGAACCAGGGACCTTTGATACGAGAGGCCGACGCTCTACTTCTACACCACTGTCTTCCACAGCGAAAAGTGTATATCCGGCTATCTGTGTGGCATGCTTAGGCGGATCCGGGTCGATACTTTACGCAGAGTCCACAATGTTGATTTTCTCACGAGACGGCCTACACATTGATTCTTGCCAAGCTACGCCACTGTTTACGCCGAAAAACTTGATCATGTTAAAGATTTCTTATATATTCCGGTAATTGTATGTTCATCTCATTGGTCAATAGCTTACTAACCTGCATGTTCAACCCCACGTATAATCTACATACATGATTTTGTATCTAGTCAATTTCCGTATTTCCATGTTCATTCTGATATTACTTTGTCTCCAATTTTGCCCATTCCGGTCCGCCCAATTCGGGTATATTCCCCTCTGCCCATTCCGGTCACTTTGGTCCGTTCCGGTATTTCTATACCTCCGTTTCGGAATGTTTCTAACATTTTCCTAGAACGCATATTGTCCGAAACATTGCGGTGACAACGGGGAAAAATGACGTGAGAAACCACCGTCTCAGAATAATTTTTTTAACACAACTGGCCCTTTTTCTGAACTATTTTGGTCGACAGATGAATTAAAACTTTGTGATGAGTAACCAGGAACTGCAAGAGGTATTTATACCTGCTGGGAGGGTTGTATAGATGAGGGGAACGATGTGTCTTTACCACAACATCTCTCTTGTTTCCCAGATAAAGCCAGAGAGACATACAACATGGCGACCTGTCTGTCTGTATTATTGAGACGATTCTTTTGATTACCACCATTTTGGTATCGAATTTGATTTAAAGATTTTATAAGCTAAAACGTACCCCTATTCTAGAACACCGCCAGTTGTCTCAAAATAACATACATGTCACTTGTTGCTTTAAATTACTTCGTTTTTTAAAATATAAATCAGACGTTGATTACAGTACAACTAGCTACATCTAGACTATTGGCGTCATCGAGGTCCAGCCTTTGCCTTGACCTTTCTCACAAATAAATTAGTTAATTGTTTCCAATCTAGCATAATCAGTCCCTGCTTAGTCCAAATAATTTAGACCTTCGCTTGCTTGTTTTATTATCTGTTATTTATTTGGCAACAGAGTATGTAGAATAATAACAAAATGGAAAATGATCATATGTGATGTCTTTCTTTGTAGGACTTATACCTGCTTAGTCTCAATATATCGCCGTTACATATTGCATTAAGAATAAGATGCGAAAAGTCAAAATATAAAATTGCATTCCTAGTACAGAAACCTGGACTAATCCCTGCTCAGACATATCATAAAGGAGGGGGACCAGTTGTGCTACGATTAACGGTTTTTGTCATTCAAGCAATGCAGTTAAAGTCACTTCCATGAATATCACAGCTTCGTGATTGTTGTGGTAAACACAATTGCTTTGTTGCCTGCACACTAACTTATTATAATTATATATCGTCAGATTCAATTAAGAAACTGAATATCATGGTTTTCCAACTCGAGTCAAAATTTTAAGATGCTTGGAATGTACAACACATTTCAATTGTTAGACCTTATTGGACTCAAAAGTGTATTTTTTCTGATCACATGTCACAGCTCAATTGTACTTTTTGTTTCACAGGAGGAGATTGAAGTCCTGAGATCTATATATGATGGTGATGAGAATTTTAAGGAAATCAATTCTACTACATTTCAATACAAGGTACGATGAGTTCTAAATTAG
The DNA here is from genome assembly GCA_031761405.1 of Serripes groenlandicus. Classification (NCBI taxonomy): domain Eukaryota; kingdom Metazoa; phylum Mollusca; class Bivalvia; order Cardiida; family Cardiidae; genus Serripes; species Serripes groenlandicus. The sequence goes on along the minus strand of JASEVX010000003.1, from coordinate 14,544,350 downwards.
ACAGGATAGACTGTATAATCGACAATCATTGAACAGTAGAAATATAAGTGAATTTGTAGGGATTGGAATGACTTTAAATTTTAAATTCATTTTCTCAATTGCATGATGAAAAACAGGGAAAGATTGATGATGTAGCTGAGTGAATACCTATTTTGATAACTTAAGCTTTGATGTCTAACCAAGTACTTGGGTACCCGGTTCGTTGTATATTGAATACATGAAGGTTATATTTCGGTTAGCATAAATATCAACCAGTCTAGCCACTCAAGTTCAGTTGGTAATGACAACACTTTGAGGGCTTTCAACCTGGAGGTACAGTTAAAAACATCATGAAATTAACAATCTGAGTGGAAATGGACTTGTTCATTCAAAACTGTTAAGACATTGTGGTACTGTTAGGTCGAAGGTAATTGCTATTAAGAACTGCTAAATCTCCAGAAAATCAGATTGGACTGCCAAGTTTAACCCTTTCCCTCATATAGACGCTTTCTGATGCCTCTGCAGCAGACAGCTTTTTTAGCTCGACTTTTCGAAGAAAAGGCTAGCTATACTACTCGTCGGCGTTGGTGTCACACCTTGGTTAAGGTTTTTGTACCAATTCCCTTTTTTGTCAAAACCATTACAGATATTGCTTTGAAACTTACAACACTTATTCACCATCATTACCTCCATCAACAGACAAGAGTACATAACTCTGTCAAGGTTTTTTGTAAGAATTATGGCCCTTTTTTTACTTAGAATTTTGGTTAAGTTTTTTGTACCAATTCACTTTTTATCAAAACCATTACAGATATGGATTCGAAACTTACAACACTTATTCACCATCATTACTTTTATCAACAGATGAGAGACTAAACTCTGTCAGTATTTTTGTAAGACTTATGGCCCTTTTTCGACTTAGAATTTCGGTTAAGTTTTTTGTACTAATTTACTTTTTATCAAAACCATTACAGATATTGTTTTGAAACTAACAACATTTTTTCACCATCATTACCTCCAGCAACAGATAAGAGTACATAACTTTGTCAATGTTTTTGTAAGAATTATGGCCATTTTTCGCCTTCGATATTTGGTTAAGTTTTTCATAATGATACCACCCCACTTTTTTTCAAAACCATTAGTGATATAGCTTATAAACTTACAATACTTATTTATCATCATTACCTCCATCAACAGACAAGGGTACATAACCCTGTCATGTTTTGTTTAAGAATTATAGCCCTTTTTCAATTTATAATTTTGATTAAGTTATTCATACCAAATCAAATTTTATCAAAACAATTAGAGAACTAGCTTAAACACTTAAACAAATCTTTTTACCATCATTACCTCCACCAACAGCCAAGAGTGCATAATTTAGTTAAGGTTTTGTAAGAATTATGACTCTTTTTTGACTATCACACAAAAGAGTTTTGTTTTATTGGCAAGCACTAAAAAGTCAAGCATGCTGTCCTCCGACAGCTCTTGTTAAAAACATAGTGACAAAAGAAGAAATTTCTCCTTTTGCCACAATCTTTTCCACTTTAAGTCATAGGTTATCCATTCAATTAGAGATTTTCTATTTTTTGACAAAATATGTTCAAAGTCGTCTGCTGCAGAATAGTTATATGAGGGAAAGGGTTAAAGATTAAGCAGTTCTTAAACAGTTCTTAACAGTTCATAAGCAGTTAAGGAAGACTAATTTAAAATGTGACTGCTAAGAACTGCCTTTAAAACTGCCAAAAAATTATAAAACAGCTTATAGACTGCTAATGAACTGCCAAAATAGTCAGTTTGACTAGGGCTACCAAGACTGTTCAAAGTTAACCAATCCATTGAAAACATGGCCAACATGGTGGTTAGGCCCATTTTGGTCACTTTCCTTTTTAGCTCGACTTTTAAAAAAAAAGAGAGCTATTGTCATGACCCTGGCGGCGGCGGCGTCCGGTTAAGGTTTTTTGTTTAGCTCATTTTTTTTTCTTCTGTTTTCTCCCTATCAGCCGAGTGTCTGTGCCGTATGCGGTGCTCTTGTTTATCCATGGAGATGTCCTTTTGACATATATATGTTTGTGGGGGTTTTCAACAACATTTGGACCATGTGTTTTGCATGTAGATTATATATAATGCCTTTGATCATCTCGAACAGGACATCTCAAAATACTTGCTTGAAATTAAGTGTAATAAAACTCATCTGCTTTTAAAATATCTAGGGAAGAATTTGTTTTAACATCTTTAAAACTGGAAGTACAATTTAGAAGTGTGGTTGAAACATTTTGGGAAAAGCTGAATATGGCTTGTTTTGAGTAAAATCTCCCTTTACCATGATTTAGTCAAATGATTTCTGTTGCATCAATCGTTAATGTGTGAAAATTCCTTAATATAATTTATATGGTGAGTTAATGGTTTGATTTATATCTCCCTATTTAGGTCTACATTTGGTGGGCATGCAGGTACTGTGTGGGCACTGTGTTGATAAATTAACCCTTTCCCTCATACGACAATTCTGCAGCAGACGACTTTGAACATATTTTGACAAAACATAGAATATCTCTATAATTGAATGGATAACCTATGACTAAAAGTGGAAAACATTGTGGAAAAAGGAGAAATTGCTCGTTTTGAGTTATTTCTTCTTTTGTCACTGTTTTCAAAAAGCCGTCTGCTGCAGAGGCGACAGAAAGCGTTTATATGAGGGAAAGGGTTAAGAAATAAATTTGAACAGCCCTTTTTACAATTTTCACCAAATTTGATAATAACTTGACCAATTTTGAATGTAAAGAAGATCCTCTCTTGGTGGCCTTTTATCCCTTTCCCGCATACAAGGGATTTCTGACGTGCCTATGCATCAGACAACTTTTGAATACATAGTGATAAGCAGAGAAATTGCTCAAAGTGAGTGATTTCTCTTTTTGCTGCAAAATGTTCCATTTTTGCTATAAATATAGCTTCATTTACCATGTTTTTGCATGTTTTTGCCTAGATGTTCTCAAAGTCGTCTACTGTAGATTTCTTGTATGTTGGAAATGAGGTTAATTAAAGAAATTTAACTGCAACAGCTTTTTGAGTGGCAGAATTTGTGACAGTTTTAAGTACTGTAGGCACTATTAACCTCTAGATATTACAGTTGAGATCAAAGAAGACATTTTGTGTGTAATCTTGTATGTCTTGATCAACCTTATTCTATGATGTGGATGACTTTCCTTGACTTTTGTAAATATTGTGGGGAAAGGTGACTGTCAGTATGCTTATCAGTCTTGATGGTTAACAGAGCAGATCGTGTCAGTTTGCTTGTCAGTCTTGATGGTAAACAGAGCAGATCCTGTCAGTTTGCTTGTCAGTCTTGGTGGTAAACAGAGCAGATCCTCCTGTATGGAGGTGCAGATCTGGATTCTCTCTTCAAAGTGGTCAGGCCAGGGTCCGAAATACGCAGTATAAAGTAGTAAATTTGCTACATGAAAAATAGTGGCTCAGTTTTGTTTTCGCTTTATGTTTCTGTTTCCTTCTGTGTGTAATCAAGTTTAATTACACTCTCTTTTATAATTTTTTCCAAACAAACAATTTGTCAAAGTGATTGGTAAACACATAACATTACACCAAACAATAAGAACTCCACCAACTAGTTAAGTGAATGAACGTTAATTATCCATTTTAAAAAAGTAATCTCAAGTCATAAGATACATTAAATTAAAGGTAAAAGCTTGCTTGTGTAATGGTTTATCTTGGTGATGGCATAATGCTACCTGAGAGATGAATTTAGGGGGTGGTTTAATTTTGGGTCCTCCATTATAATTTCCCCAATGAGTTCTCTTGTTCTAAGGTTAGCACTTTCATCTTGGGATGAGGTTGTGTCATTCATCAAATTATGTCACTGACCTTGACCTTTGTTGGGAACAATGGAGGGTTCACAATTATTTTTCTTTGTTCATTAACAGTATGGTGAAGAAGGAAACAACAAGGCCCTAATGGTTGAGATAGTGTGGGGTGAAGATTATCCAGCTGTCGCTCCAATTGTCAACATGGACATGTTTTATAATAAAAATATGTAAGTAGACTTTGATACAGTGAACATATACATGTTTTATAATCAAAATATGTAAGTCGACTTTCATACAGTCAACATGGATATGTGTTTTATAATCAAAATAACATTTACATGTTTTAATTATGTCTCCCCCATACATGGGGGTGACATATTGTGTTTGCCCGTTCCGTCCTTCCGTCTGTCACACTTGTTTCCGCTCAATAACTGAAGAACGCTTGGGCATAGAAACTTCATACTTGGTATGCAGGTTGGTCATAACCAGTAGCTGACCCCTATTGATTTTGATAACAGAAGGTCAAAGGTCAAGGTCATGGTGACCTTGTGAGCTAAAAAATGGTTTCCGCTCAATAACTGAAGAACGCTTTGGCCGAGGAACTCCATACTTGGTATGCAGGTTGGCCATGCCCAGTAGAAGACCCCTATTGATATTGAGGTCAGTATGTCTAAAGTCAAGGTCACAGTGACCTTGAGCTGAAAGGTCACAGTGACAATGAGCTGAACATTTGTATTTGCTTGGGCCCAGGAACTTCATACTTGGTGTGCAGGTTGGTCACCACCAGCAAATGACCCCTATTAATTTTAAGGTCACTAGGTCAAAGGTCACAGTGGTCAAGGTCACATCCGCCACACTTGTTTCTGCTCAATAACTGAAGAACGCTTGGGTGTAGGAACTTCATACTTGGTATGCAGGTTGGTCATGACCAGTAGATGACCCCTATTGATTTTGATGTACAAAGGTCAAGGTCATGGTGACCGTGTGAGGTAAAAAATGGTTTCCGCTCAATAACTGAAGAACGCTTGGGCCGAGGAACTCCATACTTGGTATGCAGGTTGATTGATTTTGAGGTGAAAGTCAAGGTCACAGTGACCTTGAGCTGAAAGTTCACAGTGACAATGAGCTGAACAATTGTTTTTGCTTAATAACTGTAGAATGCTTTGGCCATGGAAGTTAATACTTGGTGTGCAGGTTGGTCACCACCAGTAGATGACCCCTATTGATTTTGAGGTCACTAGCACAAAGGTCAAGGTCATGGTAACCTTCAGCTGAAAAATGGTTTCCGCTCAATGGCTAAAGAATGCATATGTCGAGGAACTTCATATCTGGTGTACAGGTTGGTCCTAACCAGTAGATGACCTTTATTGAATTTGTTTGATTTTGAGGTCACAAGGTCAAATGTCAAGGTCACAGTAACCTTCAGCTGAAAAATGTTTTTTATTCAATAACTCAAGAACACTTATGCCCAGGAACTTCATACTTGGTGTGCAGGTTGGTCCTAACCTGTAGATGACCCCTATTGATTTTGATGTCATTAGGTCAAAGGTCAAGGTCGCGGTGTTCTTGGGCTGAAAAATGGTTTCCGCTCAATAACTGAAGATTGCTTGGGCCCAGGAACTTCATAATTGTTGTGCAGGTTGGTCACTACCAGCAAATAACCCCTATTGATTTTGAGGTCACTAGGTCAAAGGCCAAGGTCATGGTAACCTTCAACTGAAAAATGGTTTCCGCTCAATAACTGAGGATTGTCACTGTTGCTTCATCTCCAGTCCAAAACTACGAAAATACTGCATGTTGGCGAAATAGCTTTGTGTGACTCTCAAATACACAAGATAAAAGAGAGAAATTTGACAAATATATAGTGATTTGGCTGTCCATACGCAAGATTCATCTCATGATCTTGAAAGATTGTGACAGTCATTTTCCAAATTGAAGATCTTCCTTCCTTATCATGTATATGAACTTGGATTTATTTCCAAATAGTAAATCTTGTGTTGATACTTTAAAAATAGCAGTTGTGTGAGGTTATTATAATACCTGTACTTAAATATTCATTCAGAAATTTGAAGATTAACCCTTTCCCTCATACGACAATTCTGCAGCAGACGACTTTGAACATATTTTGTCAAAAAATAGAAAATCTCTATAGTTGAATGGATAACCTATGACTAAAATTGGAAAACATTGTTGTAAAAGGAGAAATTGCTCGTTTTGAGCAATTTCTTCTTTTGTCACTATGTTTTCAAAAAGCTGTCTGCTGCAGAGGCGTCAGAAAGTGTCTATATGAGGGAAAGGGTTAAGGCTTTCCTTAATTTTTATTTCTATTTAGTATCGATTTCTTAATGTGACCTATATGAACTTGAGAAAAAAATATTCCAACATGCAGGTGCATTTTGGCATGTCTGTAGTGTAGCAGATATTTGTTTATAAATCATTTTGGCAAAAAGTGCTCATTATGAGCAATTTCTCCTTTTGCCACAATGTTTTAAACTGTATTCAATAACTATACTTTCATTTGTTGATATTCTCCACATGCTGAAATAGATGTTTTTCTAGTCGTCTGCTGAAGATTTGTTGTATGTGGGTTATACAATTCTAGAAATAATCAAGATATATATTTTCAGTATTGACAGTGTAAAGAAACAGATTATTGATGGAGTTTTAATGCAGGTATTTATTTCTATTTACATTCTATTTTTCTATCTACTTGTTCTTTAGGAGCTATTTTTACATTGAACAATTCTTGATTTAATCTTTTGCACATACATCATTAATGCAGCAGATGTCTTTGAATATCAATTTGGCAAAAATATGGATAAAATCTATAAAGGAAAGTATAGTTATTGAAAAAAAATGTAAAAATTGTCGGGAAAAAGTGAAATTGCTCATCATAATGATCACAATTTCTCCTTTGCCACAATGTCTTCTTAAGTTGTCTGATGAAGATGCATTTAAAAGCTTCTATATATGGGAACGGGTTAAAGCCATTGTTGACAAAAAGTGCAGAAAGTTGCTCGAGACAGGTAAGTGAATCTACAAGATGTTGTCATTATTCAAGTGAACCCTTAATCTGTACAGTCAAACTGGTGTTAGGGGCCACCTTTGTTAACCCATTAATTCACCCAGACAACATTTGACACCTGCCATGGAACATGACTTTTGAAAACATTGCAATCAAAAGGTGAATTTGCTCAAAACAATTTTATTGCAATTTTTTCAACTCTTTATACATATATTAAATCTTCAGTTTTCTAAATTGTTGAAATTGTTTGTCTCATCGTATGAAAGCAAACAACCTTTGAAAAGTCATGTGAAGTAATTTGTTTAAGCAATAAACTATATGAAGCCGTCACTTGAAGATTGACCAAAACAACATTTTTGTTACTTTATTTGACTTGTATAAGGCAGCCCAAGTTGTACTCTCCCAAAATGGCTGCATAGTCAGGGACGTAGATAAGAGGGATAAGTAACTCAATTATATACTAAAATATTACCCATGCCAACATTTGTAGCAAGTAAAACTCAAGAACTATTTAAGATATGAAAATAAAAAAAATGATTTTCCGGAAGTTTAAACATTCTTATATTGTAGTAGATGTAATATTTTAATTTATTATATGAACTATAAATAAACTATTTCTCATTGGTTAAAATGACCACTCATTGAACAAAATACTATTTGATATTGAACAGTTTTTTAGCTCACCTGAGCTTTGCTCAAGGTGAGTTATTGTGATCGCCTTTTGTCCGGCGTCCGTCGTGCGTCGTGCGTCGTGCGTCAACTTCTTCTCCTCAGTAACCAGTGGGTCAATTTGGATGAAACTTCACAGAAAGCATCCTCTCATTGACCTCACCAGAATTCCTTCAAATTTTTGGGATCCATGCAAAATTCTGGTTTCCATGGCAACGAAACCGAAAAAACTTCAAAATTCTTCTTCTCCCAAATTGGTTGGCAGATTTTCAAATAATTTTGTAGAAATGTTCCTTGGATGACCCTCTATCGGATTCCTTCAAGCCGTGTTGATTGGTCGAAAAACATGGCCGCCAGGGCGGGCGGGGCTATTTTGCCTTATATGGCTATAGTGAAAACTTAAAAAAAATTCTCCTCCGAAAGTGTAAGGCCGATTTTCAAATAATTTTGTAGAAATGTTCCTTGGGTGACCCTCTATCAGATTCCTTCAAGCCATGTTGATTGGTCGAAAAACATGGCCGCCAGGGGGGGCGGGGCTATTTTGCCTTATATGGCTATAGTGCAAACTTAAAAAATCTTCTTCTCCAAAAGTGTCAGGCCGATTTTCAAATAATGTTGTAGAAATGTTCCTTGGGTAATCCTCTATCAGATTCCTTCAAGCCATGTTGATTGGTCAAAAAACATGGCCGCCAGGGGGCGGGGCTATTTTGCCTTATATGGCCAAAGTGAAAACTTAAAAAATCTTCAACATCTTCTCCTCAGTAATCAGTGGGTCAATTGGGATGAAACTTCACAGAAAGCATCCTCTTAATGACCTCACCAGAATTCCTTCAAATTTTAGGGATCCATGCAGAATTCTGGTTTCCATGGCAACGAAACGAAAAAAACTTCAAAATTCTTCTTCTCCCAAACTGGTTGGCAGATTTTCAAATAATTTTGTAGAAATGTTCCTTGGATGACCCTCTACCAGATTCCTTCAAGCCATGTTGATTGGTCAAAAAACACGGCCGCCAGGGGGGCGGGGCTATTTTGCCTTATATGGCTATAGTGAAAACTTAAAAAATCTTCTCCTCCGAAAGTGTCAGGCTGATTTTCAAATGATTTTGTAGAAATGTTCCTTGGGTGACCCTCTATCAGATTCCTTCAAGCCATGTTGATTGGTCGAAAAACATGGCCGCCATGGGGGGGGCGGGGCTATTTTGCCTTATATGGCTATAGTGCAAACTTAAAAAATCTTCTTCTCAAAAAGTGTCGGCCCGATTTTCAAATAATTTTGTAGAAATGTTCCTTGGATGACCCACTTTCAGATTCCTTCAAGCCATGTTGATTGGTCAAAAAACATGGCCGCCAGTAGGCAGGGCTATTTTGCATTATATGGCTATAGTGAAAACTTAAAAAATCTTCTCCTCCAAAAGTATCTGGCCGATTTTCAAATAATTTTGTAGAAATGTTCCTAGGGTGACCCTCTATCAGATTCCTTCAAGCCAAGTTGATTGGTCGGAAACTGGCTGCCAGGGGGCGAGGCTTATATAGCTAAAGTGAAAAAAAAAAAAAAATCAGGTGAGCGATTCAAGGGCCATCATGGCCCTCTTGTTTTGGAAAACTGTTCTTAAAATTACGATATTGAACAGTTTCTAAATATAGCGATTCATGAGCACGCGCAAGTACTAAAAATAGTCGTTGGAAATTCCAGCTGTCGATTGAATATGAAGATGATAATTGAGGGTTCCGAATGTAGCGTTGTTTACAAGATGGCCGACCATAAGCGATTTGCGTCGCTGTCTGAAGATGACTTTAGTAAAATTCTAAAAAATAAAGATGCAGTTACAACAAAAAGGGTTACAGTTCAATTATTAAGATATTATTATTATTTTTTACTGTTTACTGTTGTTTATCAATTATAAATTGAAATATGAATAAAAGTTAATACTATATATAATCGTAATTTTATCTGCATGATTTTATTTATAGTTTATATAATAAAACAGTTATGGACTTTTCAGCTGTGCGATATGATGTGATCTGCACCAGAAAAACTTAAATATTGACCTCGGCTATTGCCCCGGTCAATATTAATTTTTTTTGGTGCATATCACATCATAACGCACAGCTGAAAAGTCCATAATTGTATATTATTATATGAACTATAAATAAACTATTTCTCATTGGTCAAAATGACCACTCATTGAACAAAATACTATTTGATATTGAACAGTTTTTAGCTCTACTGGCAAAAGGCCAGAAGGGCTTATGTCGTGGCGATTTGTCCGTCGTCCGTAAACAATTTCTTGTTAACACGATACAGTCTTCATTTTTTGATTGTATCTCAACCAAACTTATACAGTAGTAAGATATCCATGAGAGCTCTGTTCCTTTCGAAAACCAGCCAGATCCGCCCATGCATGACTGGATTATGGCCCTTGAAATGGTCAAAATTGCTATAAAAGAGCTTGTTAACACGATACAGTGTTTCGAAAGGCATAACTATTGCAAAAATTGCTGAACCGGAAAATCCCTGCTTCATGCACATCTACCCATTATAGTAATGATATTGACCAAGTTTTGAAAAGATTCAGTCAGAAACGTAGGAAGAGTTGCGTTCACAAGCCGCAATATCAATCAGCTACAGAGACTAAGTTACATATGTGTTGGAAAGGGTTAAGACCTATGTGTCTGATGTCAAATCATGTGGTACATTTTCTTCTTTGTTTCCAGGCGGACGATTTATTAGAGTCTGGGATGACTTACTCCCTTTTGGAATGGGTGAAGGAGAATTATGATGATTTAGTTGTGGACCAGTCTCACAATGCTGTTATACAGACAAGGGTGAGTTCACACAATGTATTTGATTTAGTCATGGACCAGTCAGACCCTTTTGTAATACAGACAAGGGTGAGTTCACACAATGTATTTGATTTAGTCATGGACCAGTCAGACACTCCTGAAATGCAGACAAGGGTGAGTTCACACAATGTATTCAGACACTCCTGAAATGCAGACAACAGTAAGTTCACTCAATGTATTTGATTTAGTCATGGACCAGTCAGACACTCCTGAAATGCAGATAACAGCGAGTTCACTCAATGTATTTGATTTAGTCATGGACCAGTCAGACACTCCTGAAATGCAGACAACAGTGAGTTCACTCAATGTATTTGATTTAGTCATGGACCAGTCAGACAATCCTGAAATGCAGACAACGGTGAGTTCACTCAATGTATTTGATTTAGTCATGGACCAGTCAGACACTCCTGAAATGCAGACACTGGTGAATTCACTCAATGTATTTGATTTAGTCATGGACCAGTCAGACACTCCTGAAATGCAGACAATGGTGAATTCACTCAATGTATTTGATTTAGTCATGGACCAGTCAGACACTCCTGAAAAGCAGACAACGGTGAGTTCACTCAATGTATTTGATTTAGTCATGGACCAGTCAGACACTCCTGAAATGCAGACAACGGTGAGTTCACTCAATGTATTTGATTTAGTCATGGACCAGTCAGACACTCCTGAAATGCAGTGCAGACAACGGTGAATTCACTCAATGTATTTGATTTAGTCATGGACCAGTCAGACACTCCTGAAATGCAGACATTGGTGAATTCACTCAATGTATTTGATTTAATCATGGACCAGTCAGACACTTTTGTAAAACGGACAAGGTTGAGTTTGAACAATGTTTTTGAATTAGTCATAGACCAGTCAGAGACAAGGTTGAGTTCACAGTATGTACATTTGTATTTTATTTAGTCATGAAACAGTCAGACACTGCTGTAATACAGGAAATTGTGAGTTCACACAATGTACATTTTTATTTGATTTAGTCATGAACCAGTCAGACGCTGCTGTTATACAGGAAAGTGTCAGTTTACAGAATGTAACACAAAACTTCTGCTTCAAAAACACATCTTAGAAAAAATACTTATCGTTTTAAAAAATTGGAAGTAAAGTTTTGACACAAACATGAAAATTTTCTTAATTGATTAACTTTAATTTTGATAGAGTTGAAAACATTATGTGAAAATGATCTGATCCTTGTTCATCTTACAGTACCTTCTGAAATTGACTTCTTTGAAAATGTCCAAGGAAATGTGTATCATATTGAAAGGTTAATTTACCAATTTTTATGCTGAGGCCTAAAGGTAAAGTAGTCTTGTTTCCGGTCACGGGTCTCAAAATCAACAGGGTCGGTAGGGATTTTTTTTTTTTTAAACCCTTTCCCTCATAAAGACACAATTTGATACCTCTGACGACATTGCTCTTAATAAGCAATTTCTCCTTTTGCTACAATGTTGGAAATGTTGAAAATTTGTCCTCCAACAAAAGCATAGTTATAAAGGCCCCCATTTGAGAGTCGAAAATGTTGATTCAATGATGAAGGGTAACTAAACAACTTATTTGTTAATGGTAAAAATTACCAATTTTATTAAATTTATTATCAAAACATTTATCAACAATGAACAGCAAAACTTAAGAAGAATTAACAAACAAAAAACAGTCGGGGGTTAAAACGGACGGTGACCAGTAACAAAACTATTTTGCCTGATATGGTATGGCTATAGTGAAAACTTAAAAAATCTTCTCCTCCGAAAGGGTGATTTTCAGGCTGATTTTCAATTTTTTTTGTAGAAATGTTCAAGCCACATTGATTGGTCATAAAACATGGCCGCCAGGGGGCGGGGCTATTTTGCCATATATGGCTATAGAAAAAACTTTAAAAAATCTTCTACTCGAAAAGTGTCAGGCCGATTTTCAAATAATTTTGTAGAAATGTTCATATCAGATTCCTTCAAGCCAACTTGATTGGTCGGAAACTATGGCCACCAGGGGGCGAGGCTTATATGGCTAAAGTGAAAATAAAATGAGGTGAGCGATCATGGCCCACCAATCAAATTACAGTTTTTTACTGGCACACAATAAAGTGCTCCGTGTAATGTCTATCTAAATACAGGCTCAAAGCACTGGTGCAAAGATTAACCCTTTACCACATATAGACACTTTCTGCAGCAGAGGACTTTTGAAAATATAGTGACAAAAGGAAAAATTGCTCAGCACGAGCAATTTCTCCTTTTGACACAATGTTTTCAACTTTTTTCAGGTATTATTTTATACCTACGCTTAGAGAGATTTTCCTTATTTTTAAGTAGACACTTTTAAAGTTGTCTGCTGCAATAACAAAAACCTTTCCCACATACAATAAATATGCACCATACAACTATGAAAACATCCAAACATGGATAATCTTTATAAATGAAAGAATGATTATTGAATAAATTGCCACAATGTTGTCAAAAGTTTTCTGATGCAGATGTGTCAAAATGTGTCTGCAGGTGGGAAACGTTACAAACTTTTACCTGAGACAGAAAATGATGATCTTTTCTTTTAAATAAAGATGAGTGATTTCTAGATATTATCATTTTTTCCCATATGTGTATTAACCCTTTCCTTCATATAGACGCTTTCTGACGCCTCTGCAGCAGACGGCTTTTTGAAAACATAGTGACAAAAGAAGAAATTGCACAAAACGTGCAATTTCTCCTTTGGCCACAATGTTTTCCACTTTTTGTCATAGGTTATCCATTCAATTATGGAGATTTTCTATGATTTGACAAAATAGAAGATGACTTTAAAACATTTTGTAATACTTCGTAATCTATTTACACATGGTTTACTGCAGAGACATAGAAAGCAATCATTATATTTAATTCTTATTATAGGCGGAAGAAAAAACAGATAAACAAGACAGCCAGTTACAGGAAGCGCCTTCAAAAAAGAAAGAGAAAAAAGAGCAACTTACAAAAAATCAGAAAAGAAGACTTTACGAGAAAATGGGCAATGCAACCGGTGAAATGCCCCGGGGTTGGGATTGGGTGGACATAGTAAAACATTTATCTCAGTCCGGTTATCAAAAGGACTGACCTTTTTTATCAAGATTTTTATACCTAAAACAAAGCTTGATGCTATACCCCAAAAACAAAGCTTGTTGTTATATCCCACAAAAAAAGGTTGTTGTTATACCCCACAAAAAAACGTTTGTTGCTATACCCCAACAAAATACTTGAATTGCTGTGTTGATCTTTCAGTATGATATATATATACGAACATTGAAGAACAAACTACGTCTTCAATTTGATCCCTTTCCCACATGCAACAAATCTGCAGCAGACGACTTTAAAAAACAAGATGACAAAAACCTGAAAAATCTTACAGTATGATATACGAACATTGAAGAACAAACTACGTCTTCAATTTGATCCCTTTCCCACATACAGCAAATCTGCAGACGACTTTTAAAAACAAGATGACAAAAACCTGAAAAATCTCCCTAAAAGATAGATTAATTGTTAAAAGAAGTTGAAATTATTGTGGCCAAAGGGGAAATTGCTCTCTATGGCCACAATGTTTTCAAAAGTCGTCTGCTGCTAATGCGTCTGCAGGTGGGTAAGGGTTAATGAAACTTGGTGCTCATGATACTCATGAGTTTTTAATATGCATGCATTGCCATTACTTTTTATCTCAACTATGCACAAAGTGCAAGGTGAGCTTTTGTGATCGCTCGCCATTCGTCGTCGTTGTCGGTCCATTCGTTCACATTTTCCTACAAACAACTTCTCCTCCTAAACCAATTAACCAAATTCAAAAAAAAATTACAGGAATGATCCTTGGGTGGATCTCTTTCAAACTTGTTCAAAAAATTCTATTCCATGCCACAGCAACAAAAAAGGGAAAATTAACCAAAACTTAAAAAATCTTTGATATTTGGTATGTAGCATCATCTAGTAAACCTCTACCAACGTTGTTCAAATTATAGCCCTGGGGTCAAAAATGACCCCTCCCCAGGAGTAACTTGTTTCTCATAGAGTCATATAGGGAAAAAACTTAATAAATCTTCTTGTCTAAAAGTAGATGGCCCAGGCCTTTGATATTTGGTATGTAGCATTATCTAGGGGACCTCTACCAAGATTGTTAAAATTAAAGCCCTGGGGTCAAAAATGATACTTGTTTTACATAGACTCATATAGGGGAAAAACTTAATAAATCTTCTTGTCTAAAAGTAGAGGTCCCAGGCCTTTGATATTGGGTATGTAGCATCATCTAGTGGATCTCTACCAAGATTGTTCTAATTATAGTCCTGGGGTAAAAGATTACCCCATCCCGGGGATCACTTATTTTGCGTAGACTCATATAGGGGGAAAACTTAAAAAATCTTCTTGTCTAAAAGTAGAGGCCCCAGGCCTTTGATATTGGGTAGTATCATCTAGTGAACCTCTACCAAGAGTGTTCAAATTATAGCCCTGGGGTCAAAATGACCCCTCCCCTGGGGTCTATTGTTTTACATAGACTCATATAGAGAAAACACTTAAAAAATCTTCATGTCTAAAAGTAGAGGCCCCAGGCCTTTGATATTTGGTATGTAGCATCATCTAGTGGACCTCTACCAAGATTGTTCAAATATAGCCCTGGGGTCAAAATTGACCTCTAATCACTTGTATGACATAGATAAGGGAAAAACTTTAAAAATCTTCTTGTCTCAAAGTAGAAGGCCCAGGCCTTTGATATTTGGTATGTAGCATCATTGTGGACCTCTTCCAAGATTGTTCAAATTATAGCCCTGGGTCAAAAATGACCCCATCCGGTCACTTGTTTTATATAGACTCAGAGATTTTTTTTTAAAAATCTTCTTGTCTAAAAGAAGAGGGCCCTACCTTTGGTATGTAGCATCATCTAGTGGACCTCTACCAAGATTGATCAAATTATAGCCCTGGGATCAAAAATGACCCCATCCCGGGGGTCCCTTGTTTTACATAGACTCATTAAGGGGAAAAACTTCAAAAATCTTCTTGTCTAAAAGTAGAGGGACCTGGTCTTTGATATTTGGTATGTAGCATCATCTAGTGGACCTCTACCAAGAGTGTTCAAATTATAGCCCTGGGGTAAAAAATGACCCCTCCCCGGGGGTCACTTCTTTTACATAAGATAGGGAAAAAACTTTAAAAATCTTCTTGTCTAAAAGATATTTGGTATGTAGCATCATCTAGTGAACCTCTACCAAGATTGTTCAAATTATAGCACTGTGGTCCAAAATTGACCCCTCCCCGGGGGTCACTTGTTTTTCATAGACTCATATAGGGGAAAGAACACTGAAAACTTTTTAAGTTTTATTATATCAGGTGAGCGATATAGGACCTTCATGGTCCTCTTGTTGATCATATCCATTTAGACCGTCCAAAGGCTCAATGTGAGCTATTCTGATCACTCCCTGTCCGTCATTAACTTTTAGCTTTAAACATCATCTCCTCCTTAACCACAAGACCAATTACAACCAAACTTCACAGGAATGTTCCTTTGGTGGCCCTCTTTCAAAATTGTTCAACGATTTGAATTCCATTGAGAGCTCTGGTTGCCACAGCAACAAAAAAGGGGAAATTAACCAAAACTTAAAAAATATTCTAGTCTAAAAGTAGAAGGCCCATGCCTTTGATATTTGGTATGTAGCATCATCTAGTGGACCTCTACCAAGTTTGTGCAAATTATAGCCCATGGGTCTAAAATGGACCCTCCTCGGGGGTCACTTGTTTTACATAGACTCGTATAGGGAAAAAACTTTAAAAATCTTCTTGTCTAAAAGTAGAAGGCCCAGGCCTTTGATATTTAGTATGTAGCTTCATCTAGTAGACCTCTACCAAGATTCTTCAAATTATAGCCCTGGGGTCAAAAATGACCCCTCTACGGGGGTCACTTGTTTTACATAGATTCGTATAAGGAAATAACTTTAAGGATCTTCTTGCCTTAAAGTAGAAGGCCAAAGCCTTTGATATTTGGTATGTAGCTTCATCTAGTGGACCTCTACCAATCTTGTTCAATTTAAAGCCCTGGGGTCAAAAATTCCACCCGGTTTTACGAAGACTCGTATAGGAAGAAACTTTAAAAATCTTCTTGTCCTAAGGTAGAATGTCCAGGCTTTTGACATTTGGTATGTAGCTTCATCTAGTTAACCTCTACCAAGATTGTTCAAATTATAGCCCTGGTGTCAAAAATGGCCCCGCCCTGGGGATCACCTGTTTTACATAGACTAGTTTAGGTAAATACTAATAAAATATTCAGGGGATCGATTTAGGGCCCTCTTGTTATACAATCAAAGCTGTTTGCGGGGTTGTTTACTCCCCTGTATTGACAGGTCTAGTTAAAGTTGATATCTTTACTCGACTCTTCACCGATACAACAAAGTGAAGTAGATGACTTCGAACACATCCAACATCCAAGCAAAAATATGAAAACTCTATATATATATATCAAAATTATAGTTATTGAGAAATAACTCCTTTTGTCACAATGTTTTCAAAAACCCTCTGCTGCAGATGTGTTTGTATGTGGGAAAGGGTTAGGACTTCCCAAATACAACAACAAGAGGCCCAAGAGGGCCCATGGCCAGTAAGCAAAAATTAAATCTCCAAACAGCCCCGCCCCCTGATGGCCATGTTATTTGACCAATCGACATGGCTTGAAGGAATCTGATAGGTCACCCTAGGAACATTTCTAAAAAAAAAAATGTGTAAATCGACCTGACACTTGTGGAGGAGAAGAAGTTTTCACTATAGCCATATAAGGCAAAGTAGCCCCACCCCCTGGCGGCCATAGTTTTCGACCAATCGACATGGCTTGAAGGAATCTGATAGGTCACCCTAGGAACATTTCTACAAAATTATTTGTAAATCGACCTGACACTTGTGGAGGAGAAGAAGTTTTGCACTATAGCCATATAGGGCAAAATAGCCCCGCCCTCTGATGGCCATGTTTTTCGACCAATCAACATGGCTTGAAGGAATCTGATAGTCTCCAAAGGTAGATTTCTACAAAATTATTTGAAAACTGGCCAAACACTTTCAGAGATTTTTTTAAGTTTTCACTATAGCCATATATAGCAAAATAGCCCCGCCCTCTGATGGCCATGTTTTTCGACCAATCAACATGGCTTGAAGGAATCTGATAGTCTCCAAAGGTAGATTTCTACAAAATTATTTAAAAATTGGCCAAACACTTTCAGAGAAGATTTTTTCAGTTTTCACTATAGTCATATAAGGCAAAAAAAGCCCCGCCCCCTGGCGGCCATGTTTTTTGACCAATCGACTTGGCTTGAAGGAATCTGATAAAAAGAGTCGCCACAAAAACATTTCTACAAAATTATATGAAAATCGGCCTTACACTTTCAGAGGAGAAGGTTTTTTTAAGTTTTCACTGTAGCCATATAAGGCAAAATAGCCCTGGCGGCCATGTTTTTCGACCAATCAACGTGGCTTGAAGGAATCTGATAGAGGGTCACCCAAGGAACATTTCTACAAAATTATTTTGAAATCGGCAAGACACTTTCGAAGGAGAAGATTTTTTAAGTTACACTTTTTTGGGGGGTTGCCATGGAAACCAGAATTTTGCATCGATCCAAAAGAATTGAGAAGATGCTTTCTATGAAGTTTCATCCTAATTGGCCAAGTGGTTAGGGATGAAAAGTCGTTTGAAGCAAAACGTTTATAGACGCACGACAGACAATTCGCCATGACGTAAGCTCAACTGGCTTTCAGCCAGTGGAGCTAAAAATGAAGCCAATGACCTAAAAGACATCTGCAGGAAAATTTGCTGTATCTTTGTAAATTTTGTAAATCAAGAGTAATAGAATAAGTCATCTGGACCACCTCGATGGTGTAGTGGTAGAGCGTTCGCCTGGGGTGCAGGAGACCGCAGGTTCCATCTCTGGCCTGGTCTACCAAAGACTTGGACAAGAGCGCAGCAAGTGTCTGCTTTTTTTCTAAGTAAAAAAAATGGGCATTTCTGAATAATTATGTAAGCCCGAGTTATGCGACTTGTTGTAGATATGCATATTGTTCCTCGAAACATGTGTGCCAAGTTTGAATTGATAATGATGAACGTTTTTTGAGTTATGAGGTAATGTTAAAGTTGTGACAACGTAGGCGACACCAAGGGTAATACAGTGCCCCGACTCTTTGTCTTCGATAAACAGACAAGCTAAAAATGGTAGTAATAGCTGCCCTCCACCAAGCTCAGGCTTGCGAGATTAGCATTACAATTGGCTGGCTGGTGTCGGGATAAATTGACAAGTAGTACTGGTAACATACCCAGGAAACGCCGTGATATAACTGAACAAGAGGCCCATGAGGGCCTATGCTCTACTGGTATGGTTCTTTGGTCATTTTTCAATCCAGAGCATGTATGTATGGTGAAAATCGGATAGTAAATGGAGGCTCTTTCGTGTTCACAAGCTGTATTATAGCAATTTTTACAATTTCATGGGCCATAATCCAGTCTTGGCGGATCTGGCTGGTTTTCAAAAGGAACCAAGCTCTCATCAATATTTAACTACTATCTAAGTTTGGTGAAGATCAGATAGTAAAGAGAGCCTCTATTGTGTTCACATGCTCAATTATAGCAATTTAAACAATTTCAAGGGCCATAATCCAGTCTTGCATGGGCGGATCTGGCTGGTTTACGAAAGGAACCGAGCTCTCATGGATATCTAACTACTGTATAAGTTTGGTTGAGATACAATCAAAAGTGAAGACTATCGTGTTAACAAGCTCTTTTATAGCAATTTTGAGAATTTCAAGGGCCATAATCCAGTCATGCATGGGCAGATCTGGCTGGTTTTCGAAAGGAACCGAGCTCTCATGGATATCTAACTACTGTATAAGTTTGGTTGAGATACAATCAAAAATAAAGACTATCGTGTTAACAAGCTCTATTATAGCAATTTTGACCATTTCAAGAGCCATAATCCAGTCATGCATGGGCAGATCTGGCTGGTTTTCGAAAGGAACCGAGCTCTCATCAAAAGTGAAGACTATCGTGTTAACAATCTCTTTTATAGCAATTTTGACCATTTCAAGGGCCATAATCCAGTCATGCATGGGCAGATCTGGCTGGTTTTCGAAAGGAACCGAGCTCTCATGGATATCTAACTACTGTATAAGTTTGGTTGAGATACAATCATAAGTGAAGACTCGTGTAAACAAGCTCTTTTATAGCAATTTTGACCATTTCAAGGGCCATAATCCAGTCATGCATGGGCAGATCTGGCTGGTTTTAGAAAGGAACTGAGCTCTCATGGATATCTAACTACTGTATAAGTTTGGTTGAGATACAATCAAAAGTGAAGACTGTATCGTGTTAACAATCTCTTTTATAGCAATTTTGACCATTTCAAGGGCCATAATCCAGTCATGCATGGGTGGATCTGGCTGGTTTTCGAAAGGAACCGAGCTCTCATGAATATCTAACTACTTTATAAGTTTGGTTGAGATACAATCAAAAGTGAAGACTTTCGTGTTAACAAGCTCTTTTATAGCAATTTTGACCATTTCAAGGGCCATAATCTAGTCATGCATGGGCGGATCTGGCTGGTTTTCGAAAGAAACCGAGCTCTCATGGATATCTAACTACTGTTTAAGTTTGGTTGAGATACAATCAAAATGAAGACTATTGTGTTAACAAGAAATTGTTTACGGACGGACGCACGCCCGGACAAATCGCCACGACATAAGCCCTTCTGGCCTTTGGCCAGTAGAGCTAAAAATTGTTGAAAGTGACATAAAACACCAAATAATCAATAAATTAAAGCCATCTGCTGCATGAAAGTATAATTATCCGAGTTGAAAACATTGTTGCAAATGGAGAAGTTGCTCATTTTGAGCAATTTCTCAATTTGCCATAATGTCTTTGAAAGCCAACTGCTGCACATACGTCTGTATGTTGAAAAGGGTTTACCTCTTGCCTATCAAAATGTCTACATGATGGGCAGAAGGTTGTTCAAGAGATGCAGGTAGTTACAATTATTTTTTTCCTTTTCAAGAATGTATTCCACTATATATTAAAATTGCTCTTTACATTTGTCAAGATTTTTGTTGATGCTTTACATGTATCTCTAGACTTGTTTCATGTGTAAAATGGTAAATCCTTTCGAACTTGCTGACGATTCTGCAGCAGAAGACTTTTGAAAAACTTGTGACAATAACATTAATGAGAATAGGAAAAATTGCAAATAATGAGCAATTTCTTCTTTTGAAGATCATCAGAGGCTAACCCTGGTTGCAATGGCAACAAAAAGGAAAAACATGATTTGGCGCAAATGTTCAAATATTCCGATACCTTGGAAAACATGGCCGCCAGGGGGTGACGCTTAATTTCATTATGATGTGTAAAGTAAAAACTTCTGGTCCAAAAGTACTGGCCTGATTTGAAAATAATATTGGACAAATGTTCCTTGGGGGACCCTTTACAGAGATTGTTCAAATTATTCTGATCTCTTGGAAAACATGGCAGCCAGTGGGCGGAGCATCTTTTCCATATATGCACATGCATGATTGTGTATATTGAAAATTGTGAAATCTTCTTTTCTAAAAGTACTGGCCAAATTGGAATATAATTTTGCTCAAATGTTCCTTCGGTGAACCTCTACTAACATTGTTCAAATTATTCTGATCCATTGGAAAATCATGGCAGCCAGGTGGCAGAGCTTGTTTATCTTAAATGTGTTAAGTAAACAAGAGACCATGATTGCCCTGGATCGCTCACCTTAGTTATGTAATGTGATTTGTCATGTCAACCACAATAACTCTAATTTTGCAGTTGGGTAACTTTAATAATATAAGAAGCCTGAGGACAAGTATAGCTCCACTGCCACAGGGCGAAAAACCAACACCCTATGTTGTCTGTCTTTTGTCAAGTTAATAAGGTCACCTAAGACATCTTTATATACCAGTTTAATAGTATTTAACAGGTTTGTTCCTATATATGTATATCTCTTTATAAAACATGTCAACCCTGGGGTGTGTCCAATTTTGACCCTAGACACACTTGAACACTCTTGGTAGAGAACAACTAGACAATGCTACACACCAAATATCTAAGCTCTAGACAATGAGATTTTCAAAGAGTTTCACTATATATCTCTATGTAAAACAAGTAACCCCAACTTTGACCCCAGATGTATAATTTGAACATTCTTTGTAAAGGATTAGACACAAATTATCTAAACTCTATGCATTTTAGTTTCAGACAAGAAGATTTTCAAAGTTCTTCTCTATAGATAAATCTATATGTAAACTTGGTGACCAAGTTATGTCAAAATCCATACAGTGGTTTAGGAGATGTTGTTTAAAGAAATTGCTGACGACCCACAATGGCAAAAGGCTATCCCAATAGCTCACCTTGAGCACCTGCACACAGGTGAGCTAAAAATTAAACGAGAAGGCCATGATGGCCCTGGATCGCTCACCTGAATTATGCAATGTAATTGTGATGCCTACCACAACAACATACCTAGAAATAATCTTAAAGTCTCACCAAAGAAAGTTTTCAATATAACCATATAAGGCAAAACATGGCTTAAAGTAATCTGATAAAGGGTTTACCCAAGGATCATTTCTACAAACTTATTTGGAAATTTGCCAGATACTTTTGGAGAAGATTTTAAAAGATTTCTCTATGGCCATATAAGGCAAAACAACCACGCCTCCTGGTGGCCATGTTTTTCAACCAATCTAAAAATGTTGATGCTTGCTTTGAAGTTTCATCCCAATTGTACCACTGGTTACTGAGGAGAAGATGTTGACGGAAGCACACCGCATAAGAGACACCGGACATAGGGCCATCACAATAACTTACTTTGAGCACTTTTTCCTTGGCCCATTTGTTTGTTTAAACTTATTCATCTTAAATCAACTGCTAAACAAGCTTTCAGCTCATATTAATCATGTTTACAGTTTGTGTTGAAAAACCACACACAAGGCAGAGCCCACTCATCACAGGAAAATTAGCCAAATGACCTATAACCCATATGCGATCTTGGCCTAGGTATCACAAAGACTCGAAATGACCTATATTTGTACTAGACATAGATATCATCGAGACACATAGTCAGAGTTATGTTCATGCAGATTGCATGAAAACTGGCCTCAAGAGCGCACACAAGCAAACTGTTAACAACAGATATATATGTTTAACTTAAAAGCTCGACTTGAGCAACTTGTACTCGGTGAGCTGAAATAAGGAATCAAGCTGATCTACATCAACTTTTTGCACGCATAAAATATTGTGAACTTTATCCCTTCCCACTTGCAGACACATTCTGATAAATCTGCAGCAGACAACTTTTTAAAATGGGACAAAAGATGCAATTTTCATAATTAGCAATTACTACTTATACCATGATAATGTTGCCAACTCTTCGGTATTTACTTTCAGTTGTGGAGATATTCCATATTTTTGCCCAGATTATTTCATACTTTAATATCTGCTGCCATGTTGTATGTTTTGCATTTATGGTTATTTTGATAGGCAAGAGGTAAACCCTTTTCAACATACAGACGTATGTGCAGCAGTTGGCTTTCAAAGACATTATGGCAATTTGAGAAATTGCTCAAAATAAGCAAATTCTCCATTTGCAACAATGTTTTCAACTCAATAATTATACTTTCATGCATAGAGATTTGCCATGTGTTTGTCTAGAAGTTTCAAAGTTGTCTTCTCAAATTTGTCATAACTGGGAAAGGGTTAAACATTTAACGTCCCCTCTGATGAGTTGGTATTTGGCCATACCAATCCTTAATAGAACTTCTAGGATGCTTATACTTATTTATTGCTGTCAGGGCACAGGCTGATCTGAATCATTGCCAAGTCCTGAAGGACTGTTTTCATAGACAAAAAACATATTAGATGTTCACTTGTTTAATGCAAAAAACATTTCTTTATCTCATCTTTTTTTTTAAATTTTTCTTCCAACAGTTTTTCAGTCCATCTTGATGTTACGCTGTATGATTCACTTGTAAACATTTCAAAGTAAAATTAAACAAAACATATTTAAATGTCCTCATTCAAATCTAGCTGGCTAATGTGATGGGGGATCTGTTATATACCCATCTTTTGTGGCCACCATCTTCTTGTTAAATAACATAGGGCCTTTACCGTCCCTCCATGGTAAGGGCTGAAAAAAGAAAGATTATTTAACATCATTTAATTAACACTCTTTGAGGCCCATGCAGCAGATGACTTTTAAAAACATAATGAAACTAGAGTGCCAAACTCTCACAAAATACACCTGTCAGGGAGGCATAACTCTGGAAAGACTAATATGATCTTGTCTTCTTCTTTTTGTTATTATCGAAACTGAGATTTTATGTCCATAAACATTCATAGCAAGTTTAATGAGGATTGTATAGGACTTGAAGTTGAAGAGCAGACAAGGCCTAATTGGCCCAAATTTTGGATAATTTGAGCCTCAAAATGTGAGGGCCATAATCTAAAAGTGCCTCGGTCGATTTGGCTCAAGCATAAACCACAAACAAGTTTACCCAGTTTGGTGAAGATCAGATGAAAACAGTTGGATTGAGAGCGAGGACAAGGCTAATTAGGCCAATTTTGGATAATTCAAGGGCCATAACCCAAAATTGCCTTTAGCATTTGGCTGGTTATCACAATTGGGCTAGACATTATGTCTAGTAACATGTGTAGGCTACCAGCCACAGGCGTTTCTATAATATGGACATATAAAAAAGAAAAAATTGCTTAAAATCAGCAATTTCTCCTAGTCCTTTGCCACAATGTTTTTCAACTTTTATTACAGTAATAATACCCTAATATAGAGATTTAAGATATTTCAGGATTTTGCCTAGCTAACATAAGTCTTTTGCTGCAGATTTTGTGTATGGGGGAAGGGCTTAACCTTAAACAGAGATCAGATAAAAGGTGTATTTCATGTTGTAAAATCCTAACCACATGTTCAAAAGAATCATTTAAGTAACGAAAGATAAAATGCCAGAAAGCGCCTATATGAACTTGATTCAATAGTTGTACTTTTACTAACAGAAATTGTTTTACCATTTTTGTCAAAAAAAATCCAAAACATGGTAAACATCTATACAATGAGTTTAATCATTGAAAACGTAGTGACAAAAGGAGATATTGCTTATCTTAAGCAATTTCTCCTTTTGCCACAAACATTTGTGTCCGTATGTTTCTAATGTCGTCTGCTGCAGAATTGCTGTATGAGGGAAAGGGTTAACACATACCTTTCTATAAATCCTCAAATGATCATAAGGCTTGAAAATGGGACGAACATGAGGCTCATGTTCAATGATAACTATATACACAAACAGAGAGGTCAGGAATGGCATCACACCAAACAGGCATATTTTCTTCCATTTATGTGCATCTGCATCTGAAAATTTAATCGAAAACATAAATGTATAGTCAAAGGGGAAAACATAATTATTTAACCCTTTCCAAGCTGCAGACGCTCAAGATTGATTGATTATGGTTTAATGCCGTTTTTAACAATTTCTCAGTTATATCACGGTGGCCAGTTCACCTACTCATGCATTTCCTGGTTTTCTCACACCAGTACTCCACACAACAATCTTCCCAAGCTTAAAAAGTCTTTTTTTATAAAAGAGCTTAAGACAAATTTTAGACTAGACATTTTCAGTCATCTGCTGCAAACTTGTTGTTTGTGAGATTCCCACATGCCATACAGGCATAAATTTGTTATATAGCTATTTGGGGCAAACATTGCAGGTCCATTCCTAAGCCTTCATTAGCAAATTCCCTTTGTCAAAAAGAAATTAAGATATTTCTCCTTTTTCCACAATGTTTTCAAACGTATGCTGCAGATTTTTTTGTAAGGGAAAAAGAGTAAACCTATTCCCACAGCTAGATTCATTTGAGGCCTCTGCAGCAATATGTTTCTCTTTACAATCATATTTGAAAATTTCTTTTTCATCACATTGACACAATGGCTTACCAGAGAACATGAAAAATAAGAAAAAAGCATTAGACATCCTATTCAACAAGACCCTTAAATGCGCTGAACAGAACCAAGTCTGCCAGACCAAATATGCTGTTATTTTAAATCTTTAAAACCAAAAACAGAGCTCTAGATAAGCCATGTGAATGCTTGATCACGCATTGAAATGTAAAAAAAATGAATTGAATTGTTTCCTGTGTCTTATCATGCATTTAATCCAGAATAAAGAATTGAAAAATATTTTTAAATTGTTTCCTCTCTGATTCCATAATTATACTTTCATAATACTATGTAAAATAAAAACCTCCATTTCATATATATTTTGCTGCAGATGGGTTATTGTGGGAAAGGTGAATTGATCCTTGTATCATTATTTTCAAAAGTGGCATTATAAACACAGGAAGTGTCTATAATGTTAAAAACGTTTAAATTCAAGTTGTTTTGTTTCCATGGATACACAGAAAGATTATATTGTTAAAGACCAGTGTCCAATCTAGGAGTGGGGATCATGCTAATTCTCACACTGTTTTGAATATTTCCCCCTAAATGTGTATGGAAGGGGGGAATTATTTTACATCTATAGACTAAAAAGGCCTCGGGCTGAGGGTGTCTCGCCCTTCTAGGAAATTTAACCTAGTGACCTACTCACCTAGTGTTTGACCTACCCCATTACCCAGTTTTGAACTTGACCAAATGTGATCTTATAACTTTTCATGAAGATTAAATAAAAAATGTGATTTCACAATGTTATTCTAACCTAGATTTTGACACATCATGACCTATTTCTGAACTTGACCTAGATTTGATGAAAACAAATCTAGTGGTTAAATTTCGTATAGATTGAATGAAGAAAGAGACTTCTAGAGTGTTCACAAGATTATTCCAAATTTCTGCACAAAATATGACATTGACCTTGAACATTTTGACGTTGAATGATGTCCCATGACCACACAATACATCCGACATAGTTTCAGAAAAATTCCATCAGGGATTGCCGAGATATAACCAAGGTTAAGTTTTGAGTTTAAGTTACCTAACTCAGTTCAAGTTCTGCCAAAATATTACCTTGACATTGAACATTTTGACGTTGAATGATGTCCCATGTCAGACCATACAATACATCTGACAAAGTTTCAAAAAAATTCCAGCAGGGGTTGTTAAGATATAGTGATTTGTAAAAGTGGCCGCCATTGCCGTCGCTGGAAAAGTGACTGCTATGTCTCACTCCACTATCGTGGGCGAGACAGAAAGGGAAAATGCCTTGATTTGTTCATAAAATCAATTTTTGGATAAAATTCCTCCCTTGTTTTCAAATCCTAGATAGGACACTGAAAATCTTCAAAGTTTTAAAATCAATGTTTATGCTGTAACATGAGTACACATATAAAGTGTATGGGTTAATAGATTGTTTTTCAACAATTATTTTAGTTATATCATTGTGTTTTCTGCAACGTTAACATTTCTAATGGTCCATTTATCCCGACACCAGTTCAAACAGTCAGTTGTAATGCTAACCCCGCAAAACTGAATCAGGTAATATTTAATTGCAAGGTTGAATATACTATCTTTAATGCATTGTATAAGTGTATGCATTATAGGATGGTGAGTGGGGTATTGTTTTGGCAAATAAGAGCAGCGCTTAATTTTTTTTTAAACCTGTTAATAACACAGATTCGAGTCCATAGCTCCCAAGAACCGTGTTGTAGTGGGTTTCTAGTGTACATACATCATAGCAAAAGTATTTCATTATCAACTAGAAATATCACTGAAGGTGATGAATACCCCCAGCTGAGGCCTGACAATATGAGAAATTCAAGGGGCCATAACCCATTTAAAACTAATTCCAGTGCAACATGCCGACAATATGCACAACTAGGCTTGGTATCAATCATTGTTGTGAAGTTATATTGAATTCTGACCAAGGGTTGCTGAGAAATAGTGTTCACAAGAAATGTCCACAGACCAACGGACCGACAAAACGTGGGTGGAACCACGATGGCTTAATGCCGGTACACGTTACAAAAAAAAAATCCCACTGCTGCCACCATTTGTAATGAGTACCAGCGTTATTTAAGCCATTGTGGTTCACCCATCCAGGTACTAACCGCAATGAACTTTACTTAACTTTATTGAAAGGTCAACCACTCTACCAACGTCGCTATAAAAGCAGGCTTCTACGACAAGGCCGTAGAAGTGGTATTTACACCTATACCCCATTCCCCGTAACAATTATAAAGGTTTCTCAATCATTTCCGATAGGTTACGAATTCACCGAAACATAATATAGCTAATTCACTGGCACCCATCGTAATGCTATTCAAGTTTAAACCCTGCAACCCTGAATGTCCAAGGACCACAGCCATTACTACCATTTTAAATCTTTGATAGGACTCGACCGTGGATCAAACCCATGACCTCTTGCACCCGAGGCGGATGCTCTTTCACTACACAGTACACCACAGAGGCGGTCCATGTAGATAACCTGGTCATTGTTTATTTATACGGGTAAACAAATCGACGGCAAAGCCGGCGATGTTTCCCGTCAATAGGTATTAAATGTGTATGAACTTTGCAAAATTTAGCTATACCGTCTTTCCAAAAATTGTGTCCAGAATGGATTTTCCGATGCAGTCACGATTCTGTTACAGTGCTACGTTTTGATTGGATGAAAAGAAAATGTCGAAACAAAAAAACTTCTAGAGAAAATAATTAAATATGATATTACGTATTCGATAAAGGAACGAGCACAAGTAATTTTATGTGTGATCATTTCCGTTTAATAACGCGTCTATTTCTAAAACAAGTTCAAATAACAACTCGTAAGGGTTTTTTGACTTTCCGGAAGTTATAAATCCAAATTCCGGTAATATGACGTCATTCTATTAGATGTGCAGAGGCAGAGCGTCGGCCTCTTGTATCAAAGGTCCCTGGTTCAAGTCCTGTGTTGAGCGGGTCCTGACTTTGGGATTTTTCACACAAACGGCGTGAGTACTGGTTAAGTCTCCAGGAAGCAGACATCAAGCGTGATTAATATAAGCTGAAAGCTTGTTTTTGTTTCACAATCGATGTAAAATAAATAAGTTTAAACTAAATGAACCAAAAGGAAAACGACAGAAATTATAGGAAACGTTAGTTTGACTTGTCACAAATATAGTTCCGTGAATTATGGAATCGTTTTATATGAAGTACTTTATGAAGGGCAAGTTGATTATTTGTTGTACCCGTCATCATAATTTCATGGATGTAAAATCTTGGCTATATTTTAAAGTTAAATATAAGCTTAACCTGATGATGATTTTTATTTTCTTTGCTTAGGTCGGTAGGACTCGTAAGCAAGGGGCTAACTGCAGTTCGCGGGGAATATTATTCACGGGTGACGGTCAAAACGTTGAATGACCAAAACGTCGAATTGATAAACAAGAACAAAATGGGAATGAATTTGTTTGTTGCAGTTTTAAAAAAATCAATTGTTGTGGCAATTATGAATATTATATGTGTTATAAGTGGTTCTTTATATTGCTGTACCCTTTATTAAAATGTGTAATGTTTGTTGCAGCTTTGAAAATAAATTGTTTAACCTATTATGAAATTACGTTTATGTTGCTGTCCCGTCATTAAATAGTTTATTTGAAGTAAACAGTTGTGTTTTCCAGCGCTCACGTTAATGGACGTATTGGGCGTATTTACGCCCGAAAATCGATCCCGTACGCCCAAAATTGATAAGGGAGACGTCCAAGAATTAAGGGTATACGCCGACAATCAAAACACAGAACGTACATATGTCCACTAGAAATTGTGTGCAATTATCTAAAGACACTGTGTATTGTGTTTTATGAAGTGTCAATTATGGACAGTGGGAGTTATCAATTGGTAGATTTAAGCCAATCACGATCGAGAATGCGTACCCCACCCACCCCCAGATTTGACACTTGATAACGACTTCACACCAATCAATTCTATTTTTCATTATAAACAGCGTAGGGGTAATTAATTTCAATAACCCATGTAAAAACATACTAGGATATGATAAAAGAATGTCCCTATATTAATTTAACTGTTTAAAGATTATTATTTTGTTTGCCTGAATCCATAGTAAACACTTTTTAATTGCCGATTTTTTAAAAACAAAGTTGACATGAAGATCTATCAAAATCACAGCCAGCTGTCAAAAAGGACTTGCCTATGAAATAAATTGCATATAAGCCCATTTTAGTTCATTATTTTTTTAAATATAAAAGAAACTGAAGTCTGGAGGTGAAAATACATATTGTAAATTGTAATGGGTTTTCGTGCATTTTCTGCATTTTGGAAATCGGAAATGTCATTCAAGAAAGTATTACTCACAATCATTCTTATTTGTTTTAAAGTTGACTATTATGAAAGTTTAGTGCCCTTAATGTGTGTTTGTAATATGTCTCACTGCAGAACACTTTATTTACTGGTGTTTAAAATAAAATCAATAACTCATTAACAGAAATCATTCCTTTTGCCATACTGAATGTGATTTAAGAACATAATTCATGTTTAATGTGAATGTAATGAATCATGGCCATGCCAATCTTTTGATGAATTTTATGCTGGATAGCTTTTGACACATGACTGGAAAAAAGCATTCTATATCACATAAAAACCTACTGGTTTAAAAGTGTTATGATAGAACCATCAATAACATTGTTGACAAAGGAGCAATATCCACTTTCTGTATTAATTAGCTTCTTTTCCAATAATGTATTTAAAAATAAAACAAAGGGAAACACAATAGAATGTGCAAGATGCGAAAAAAGCCAGCGTGCCACCTGGGACTTCCAAGAATTATGAGCAGGACTTCCAAAATTCAGACCCAGGAAGTCAGGACTTCCTGTTTCAAAAAGTTAGTGCAAGCACTGGTGTTTTCAGCAGTTTGCATAGAGTACATGAATCTATAATATATAAGGGCATGTGAAATGCCAATCGTTCTTAAATGTAAAAAATGGATGTGTATTTGTGTTTGAGTTGTGATTGTAGAGTAACGCCTCGGATGCATGCAATATGCTGTGACAGCTGTGGTAGATGGCAGCAGAGTCTGCAAATCAGGTAAGAAATAAAAATTAATTTCATATATGATTTTCCCCAGTACTTTTACCCTTTCTGATTTATCGGCAGAATTATCGTAGCTAGCCACAAAATATGCAACATCTTTTGACTCGATAAGCTCGCCTATTTTTTGTAAAACGAAAAGACGGGCTATTGTTGTCAATTACAAAACTTTATTATTTGAACCCTTTTCCTCATACAGCGTAACAAATCATGTGGAAGTGATGGACTTCTTAACGAGTATTTTTTAGAGTCATGTAACATATTAACGGGCCATATTACCGAAGTCTTTAACATAATATTAAATACAGGCTCATTTCCTGAATCATGGACGAAAGGTATTATAGTACCGATCCACAAGAAAGGATCAAGATCAGACGTTAATAATTATAGAGGTATCACCTTTCTCAGCAATTTCGGCAAGTTATTCACGAGCATGTTAAATACACGTCTAACTGAATGGTGTTCAGAGTACGGGAAATTATCAGACGCTCAATTCGGGTTTCGTAAAGGGCGATCAACTGTCGATCCAATGTTTATACTCCACTGTTTGGTACAGAAATATTTGAGTAAAGGTAATCGTTTATATGCCGCGTTCGTTGACTTTCGTAAATGTTTTGATAGTATTTATAGGAATGGGCTGTGGCTTAAATTGTTCAATATGGGAGTAGATGGTAAACTTTTGCGCATTATTCGTTCGATGTATAGGTCTGTTAAATTGTGCGCGCGACACTGTAACGAATACTCAGAGTACTTTGATATAGCGGTGGGCCTTAGGCAAGGGGAGACAATTTCACCAATATTATTCAGTCTCTTTATCGAAGACCTTGAGATGTCCTTACAATCCAATTTTGATAGTGGTATTTCTATCCAAGACTTGTGTATAATCACTCTGTTATTTGCTGATGATATGATAATTGTTGCCGAAAATGAGATTGATTTACAACGCTCATTAAATAATTTAAACCAGTACTGCGATAACTGGAAACTCGACGTGAATACAGACAAGACCAAGATCGTGGTTTTTAGAAAACGTGGTAAATTAAAATCAAATGAACAGTGGGTATACGCAGATAACCCAATTGAAATACTCAACGATTTTAATTACGTAGGATGTACTTTTAATTTCACGGGTTCTTTCACACTTAATAACCAGATGTTGTACGGGAAAGGTCTTAAAGCTATGAATGTTTTACTTTCAAACCTGAAACGTTATAACACATCTCCAAAAGTAGCGCTACAGTTATTCGATGCTTTTGTTACCCCTATACTCTATTATGGTTGCGAAGTCTCTGGGTTTACAAATGCAAACACTCTGGAAAAACTCTGGATTGTCGCAAGCGTATTTAGACAGAGGGGACAAACACGACTTCTTCAGAAAGATATTGGCCCTTCCATACTTGCCATCAGAGCACATACCACGTGCATTTGACGATCTTTATCAACAAGCTGTGGGAGTCGATGGTCCTGTCCTGGCTGTTGTTGACTACGTCCGGAGAGTATGGATAAGCAATCCGATGTGGCGACCAGAACAATGGAGCGTGTTTCGTCAAGCAGAAATGTGACCCCTTACATAATTTGTTCCAGTCATATTGACTGCTTGAAAAAGGCAGTCCCCAGGTGGCATCAAAAAAGGGCTGATCTATTTGCTTCTTTACCATAATGCAGGTGATCGATTAAGGATCATCTTGGCCCTCATGTTTTAACCTCGTTCATTATAAATGTATTCCTTGATTTTCTGAAAGTCTTTACTTTATTATTTTCTGTTCGTAATAATAGCAGGGCTCTCACTAGGCTTAAATTTTAGGGAGAAGTGACTTCCCCCTCCGGGCAATTTAGGGCGAAGTGGGGGGACTTTAGGGAGAAGTGGGGAGACTTAAGGGAGAAATTACATCTCTTTTTGTGTCGTTACGCGTCGTAACCGCATCGCATCGTTTGGGATAGAACACATCATACTTAAACAAAGATGAATGTTTTATTATTTTATTTTAATTATGATTATCATATGAAGTTCTAAAATTGCTAAGAGTAGTTGCGATCCGAACATTATGTTCTAATGTCGCAGAAATTATTAATGAAGCTACCTTTTACTCGCCATTCCGTGTGTCAGGCATTTTATAAAAAGTCGGTCGTAAGTGTCATAAACAATGTAAATTATTTGTATCGGGTTTGCGATCCGAACATTGTGTTCTAAAGTCGCCGAAATATAATTAATGAAGCTACATTTTACTCGCCGTGTAAAGGTTTCAGGCATTTTGTAAATTAGTCTGTCGTAAGTGTCATAAACAACGTAAATTATTTGTATCGGCTAAACATACACACTCTTTACAAGTAGAATTGAGGTATTGTCTTTTGATTGGTTAATTCCAAATAGTATGACACCCCCATGCTACAGCATTTATTATGAAACCCCTAAAAAAATCTCTAAAAAATCTCATTTTCTCAATTATTGAAGACGATTATCTCATTAAACCATGAATAGATTCATAATATTATTTATACTATTGAAAGGGTTAAAACATAATTCGACTTCCATCTCATTTACATCGGATACGTATTTAATGTTTTATCAGGGGGCGTCATACTATTTGATATGACAATCGGTACTTTGATTATGCAAATTGGACTAAAGTGCACGATTTTGATTGGTTCTACGTCATTGTGTGTGTTAAATGATTCGATTCTTCAGCTTTTAATGGATATACACTCTCAGTTGTCAAATAACTGATTACGCAACTGTGTATATCGAACTGTATAGGCCTACATCGATTCGACATGGTGCGTGACCGTGATCATTTAAACAGTGTCCGATGCTAGGACAAAATTGTCGGCGAAGTCAACTTCGCTTTGACTGAGATTTTGGGCGAAGTCGACTTCGCTTTGATCGAGTGAATGGGCGAAGTCAGAAACTTTTAGGCGACCACTTCGCCCAAATCGCCCCCTCGTGAGAGCCCTGAATAGACGACAGCAATAAGAATTACAAATATGTTTTGATAATGCAAGACACGTGCCATTAATATTATTATTGTCTAGTCAATTACTTATAAATCCTTATTTATGGCCAAAGTATGCTCTTAAATTTTTGTTTATAATTATCTTGCGTTTTTTTCGTAAATAGGTAGCACCTATAGATATATTATTCCGTATATGACTAAACATATATTATTAAATTGTATTATTATCTAATTACATTGTGCGGTAAAACTTGATAAAACAGCATAATAACTATTCTATATATTTTCCATTTCGACGTTTTGACTCCCATTTTGTTCTTGTTTATCAATTCGACGTTTTGGTCATTCGACGTTTTGACTGTAATTCA
Source organism: Serripes groenlandicus (assembly GCA_031761405.1). Lineage (NCBI taxonomy): Eukaryota > Metazoa > Mollusca > Bivalvia > Cardiida > Cardiidae > Serripes > Serripes groenlandicus. The sequence goes on along the minus strand of JASEVX010000003.1, from coordinate 14,510,652 downwards.
TTATTCACCGATCACAACATACAGTATAATAAATGTTTACCCGAAATAGGTAGCATCTATACTCATTAATTTAAGCATTTGTAGAAAACATTTAAGTCGCCTTAAAGAAAATAAATTAAAGAATTCGACACTCCTCTCGATATATGTGCCTTAGCAGCCTACATCAAAGCCGCAGTATGTCCAATATTTCATTTTGAAATATTTAATTTTTGTTAAAATATCTTTGACCAAGGTCATTTACCTTCATCCCCGTGGTAATCATGTTCGAAACGTCTTTCCATGGCGAATTTTTCCTCTGCTGTAAGGGGAGGAGCTTTAACGGTTGTGACTGACATAGCTCTCACTGAAACTGTTTGACGACCTAAATAGGCAGCACTACGTGCGCCTCTTGAAACAAGTAACCTCGCCGCCATCTTTGTTATAACGGAACCTTCAGAAGCAATCGGAACTTTTCGGTACAAGTCAAAAAGAGCGTTTTCGACTTGTTTACTCGCGTAACGAGAGTAACTAACGTATCGAGTAAGCGAACTGCGCATGCGCTTAATCTCTAATCTACTCGACTAAAACAGGGACACTATATTACATGTAATATAGTGTCCCTGACTAAAACGACCCCCACTATTTGACGGGTCTGTCTGTCTGTCTGCGCGGTAAGAAATGATATTAACTAGTTTTGTTGCAAAAATTTGCGTTGTTATTGAATATGTATATTTCTTAAATAAGAATCTAAACTGATAAATTTGAATCTTTTTTTTTTTTTTTTTTAAGTTGTTATTAATTTTAGTCAATGTTATTTGTTTTTCCGATTTTCGTCAGTTACTCGGCCTCAGTTAGGTGTTCGTGAATGGTTACTCGTGTGGTGGAATACAGTTACCTCGTACCCTAGTTATTTTGTACCCTGTCATTTTCGGTTGTCTCGTACCCTAGTTATTTTGTACCCTGTCGATTTCGGTTGTTTCGTACCATAGTGTAACCAACATTATCCCTTGGATTAATTCCTGCATACATATAAATATATATATATATATATTACTTAGCAAGCGAATATTTCATCAGACATGATTTACTTAAAGGCACGCTGAGAAACCATTAAGATTTCATCAGACATGATTTAATTAAAGGCACGCTGAGAAACAATTAAAAGCAAATATGTTAACACTTTTGTCAAACATAACACATTCTTATTATAACAAAAGCTGTGACGAAATGACATAACAAACGTAAATCACTTACAATACCACTACATATTTTGAAATACATTTTGTAAACATATTTAATATGATTAGATTTAAGTTATCTGTTATAAATGTCACTAGGATTTAATTTATCAGTTAAAAATGACACTAGGGTACGAAACAACCGAAATTGACAGGGTACAAAATAACTAGGGTACGAGACAACCGAAAATGACAGGGTACAAAATAACTAGGGTACGAAGTAACTGTCTCCAGTGTATTGCGCATGTCCAAATTTTCTACTCGAGTTACTCGATTGCAAAATCCGAAAACGCTCATGATCGTAATTGTCGGAAAAGCCGAAGACGACCGACTTCAATTCGTACAATCGGAACACCTCAGTGATGGAATGCTTCACCGTTGATGAAGGATGACGGAATTACCCGATCAGTTCCGATTGCTATTCGTAATCAAGTTAAAAATCATATCACCGAAAGTATCCGACATCGAAGAAAAACATTCCTTTATTTTCATAGTTGTAATTGAATCATTTGAATCTGAACTTTGACGTGGATCATAAAATATCGCATACGAACAAAATATTTAGATTAATTATTCACTAAATACTTAAACAGTTAAAAGTTCTTGTTCCGGAATACGTGTTTTCCTTTCGTTCATTTACGTATCCTTGTTGAAAATAACGGGAGATTTCAGACTGATTATCTGAAATTAAAAACTGGTTCCTGGATTTAGTTAATTTACAAAAATAAAAAATGGGAACCAATCTATAGAATTTAAAGGATCCCAGTCTAGGAATGCAAGTGACCACAGACTTTCTTTTTCTGCATTTAAAAGCAACTTTTTCAAACAGTTGATATACTGTACTATGTTGATGATGTAGTAGATAAAATAATATCCAAAATGGCAATGAAAAATTCCCAAATTATATCGAATTTGTAGTAGATTAACCGTATGTGTTCGATGAAGTGTCATAGTTTCGGATAGGAATAACAGTCGGATCTGTCTTTGTACAGAATTAGCCGTTGTGATCAACCTTTGTCCATCGTCGTAAGCATGTCCTATTCAATCGTGGAGCCGAAGTAGCTCAATTACAACAACAATTTACTATCTGTCCGCATTAGATAATACATTATTTCCAATAAACATTACTTTAGTGTGTGTACAGGGGTGCAGGAGAAGTCGTCTACCTACAAACTCGTCTAACTAGTAATATAGAGTAACCATTAGGAGAAGTCGTCAACATAAGGATTATATAGTACTATATACTTAGGAAGGATAATTATCGATTATAGTAACTTTGAAGTTAAATATATGTTACAAACATTAGTTTAACAATAAGATGTTTGTTTATAATAAATAGGCTACTTATAATTATATTGTTTATGATAAATACTTGTAAATATATTGAAATTGGCTCGTCATTTAATTACGTTATGTGTCGCGTGTATTTTATTGTCGGCATACTTACTAGGGTTGATTATTAAAGAAATTTATGGACAGTCGGCTTTAATCATACATAATGTTAATTGCTCATTAAAAATACATGTGAAAATAAAAAAAATGTTTGTCTTTTGTTATACCCTCTGTTTGTTTCACCTTTTTATTCATTTGCCCATATATATTAAAAAAAAAATCCCAAGATAAGCTATATCTCAGAAATACTTGAAATGACTGTGTATATGTGTTTAAGTTGTTCCAGTAGGGTTAGTGAACGAATGCATGCGTTATGCTGTGACAGTTGCAGTTACTGGCAGCATCGTGTCTGCAAAAACGGTAAGAAATTATAATTATATATCTATAATTCTCTTTCTTCTATCCGTCTCTCTCTTTCTTTCTTTCTCTCTCTACGTTCTTATTTAAAATAGTTGAAAACATTGTGACAAATTCATAAAATGTTCTTATTTAAAATAGTTGAAAACATTGTGACAAATTCATAAAATGTTCTTATTTAAAATAGTTGAAAACATTGTGACAAATTGAGAAATTCAAAAAACGTTCTTATTTAAAATAGTTGTTCTATTGTTTTCTAGCTGGACTTGAACTTCATCGGTCCAGATTTCGTTCTGGACGATATTCGTTTGGATGGTGCGAGACATTTACTGTTGGCGACACCAAGTCAACTTAACCACCTTAAGCAGGCCAAACGATGGTTCATAGACGGGACGTTCAAGCTGGTAAGGAGGCCTTTCTACCAGTTGATGTCCATTCACGCATTTGTAAAGAAGGGAGAAGACGTGAAACAGATCCCCCTACTCTACGTGTTGATGTCCAGAAGATCAAAAATCGATTATATTGAGGTAATATCATATGCTGAAATATCTCTTAATTAGAAAAAAAAAAATCTCGTTTAAATATTTAATGTTCAAGACATTGTAAGTAAAGAGCCTATGTTCTGCCAATAAATATAGCATGTATTAAGAGAAACAGAGGAACAGGAAACTAAATTATTATATTTTTGTTTTCAGGTGTTCAACTGTCTGCGCAGACACATGCCACAGCCATTGGTAGAATGGGTCATGGTTGACTTTGAGGCTGGTAAGTTGTTATCAAATATATCAGTAAAAGCAGACTATCCGGAAAGCAGATGACTTTGACTGGTCTTATCATTATCATTACATATAGTTGAAATCATTGTGGGAACAGTACTAAAGTATTAATTTAATTAATTTAAAATACGGACTATTCTGTAAAAGAACACTTTGAAAACATGAAAGACTAAAATAAGAATTATATAGTGGCAAAATTAAAATAATACCTGACTTACAATTGTGCAATATTGATTATTAATAGTGTATATGTTCTTCTCTACAGCGACATGGCAGGCCTTACGACTGGTTTTTCCAGGATGTGTTGTCAAAGGCTGCGTGTTCCACTGGGCTCAGCGGGTGTACCGAAAGATACAAAGTGATGGACTGGCTACCGCATACGTTTCAAGAGGAGACAAGTTTATGTTCCTCCGTAAGTTAATGGCTCTGCCGTTCCTACCTGCTGAGCATATACGTAATGCTTTTGACGCACTTCATACTCAAGCTGCGGATATTGGGGGACCCATTTTGAAAGGTATGTATAATATATATATATAGTATTAATTTAATTTAATTAATTTAAAATACTGACTTCTGTAAAAGAACACATTGAAAACATGAAAGACTAAAAATTAAGAATTATATAGTGACAAAATTAAAATAATACCGGACTTACAAGTGTTCAAAGATGGAAAACATTCTTCATCTTATTTGGCATTGTTATGAAATACATCAAGAACAAATGTTGTACAGTAACTAATGTTATTTTTTGTTTTGTTTACAGTCTGCGATTATGTCCGGAGAACCTGGGTAGAGAGCCAGATGTGGCGTCCCGAGAATTGGAGCGTTTTCCGCGAGACGGTCAGAACTAACAATGACGTAGAAGGTATAAAAATTAAGAATCATTAAGAAAAAAATCATGTAAAGATACTGTCAAATGAAAACTTAATGTGGAATCATAAACAATATGTATATATGTATACAATTCAATGTTTTACTATTTATATAATTCCGGACGGCATAATTAATGAAAGTATTCTCATTTATTCCAGGCTGGCACAGGCGGATGAATTCAAGGGCTGGACGGGGGGATCTAGCCTTGTACGTTCTCGTTCCCTTTTTACGAACAGAATCGGAGACAGTTGATCTCCAGGTCCGTCTCGTTACGGAGAACCTCTTGACGAGAATTCATAGGAAGCGGTCCAGCGAGGTTCATGGCCGTCTTTTTGAGGCTTGGGATCAGTAAGTAAAAATAATTTATATCCTTAAAATATCTGGCTGATCTGTCTATAAATAAGAAAGGCATCACATATATTATATATAATTAATTGTTGCAAAAGGAGTATTTATTTACCAATTTTGAATCAATAGCAAATACTAATCTAATTCTTTACTTTTTGTTTAGATACGAAGATGATGAGTTAACAACATCCCAGCTGTTGAGGACCTGCAGCCAAATTTCCGGACTGGCTACAATATGCAGCAATGACAGAATCCACGACGAGGAATGATTTGTTATATTGGACTAAACCTAAAGTGTTTACGTGTAAAAATTGTAAAAAATGTAAATAATGTAAATAATGTATGTTAATAATAAATAATGTTGCAAACAAGTGTTAAAAACTATATATATTTAGAAACCATATTTTTGAAAAAAATTAATTTAATTTTATTATGATAATGAAAAAAATAATATATCGAACCAATAAAAAGAACATAATTTACAAACTCATTAAATATTATGAATAAAAACAACATTATTTTAAAACTGATTGAATTTGTTGTTATTATTTCAATCCAATCGGTCAATTAACACCTTACTTTAACACTAACACCTTTATATCGATATTGATTATAAAGTACTATATAATCCTTATGTTGACGACTTCTCCTAATGGTTACTCTATATTACTAGTTAGACGAGTTTGTAGGTAGACGACTTCTCCCGAACTCGTGTACAGTACCTCAACATTTATCAGGGCTCATGGGAATATTTAAAAATTCATGTCAAAAACTTTCAATATATACTGACAAATAAATTTAACAATTTATGTGTAAAAACAAAGCACCGGTTCACATACAATTTATTACGTATATTGTGTTTTTGGAAATGTATAAAGTAGTCCAAATAATTTAGACTTTCGGTTTCTCGTTTTATCATGTCATTATGATTATTGGTCGCGTATGCAGGATAATAAAAAAATGACAAATGAGCATATGCAATGTCTTTTTTTGAAGGACTAAAACAGTCCTTGAACAGGAATGATAAATCCAGTGGTTGTGAGTTCAACTTAACAACATTCTTTCTGACATTTGACAAAAGTCAATGTGACAATCGTCATTCATTCATCTTCACTAATGGACTAATTGCAGTCTATGTGGAAAAGCAGCCAGTTGCTTGGAAATATTTATTTGTGGAGAACTGGTGTCTGAAGGCCAGGAAACACATGCACAGGTGTACTGGTTGCTGTGACATGCCTGAAATATGTTGAAAACAATGTTAAACGCCCTCAATCAATCCAATCAATTATATTATTGAAGGCTTTTGTTATTGCTGTTAACAAGATTATGATGTATTATTTGTAGGTAACTAGGTTGTTGTCAGATTATCATTTGATCAGGAAACCAGGATATCAAACTCTTCAAACGCTACTAGAAAGTTAACCAAAAAAAAAATCAAGATTCTTGTAGAGTAGTACATATTTACATTACAAGTCCCAATACAAATAATAATTTCTACATGCCCTGACAGCTCGCCAACATAATACAAGGCTACAGATTATGAGATAAGCAGCATATTTGCGTATACATTGAATGAAATGGACCATGTATCGTAATAATTTGTGACCGGGCTTCATTACAAAAATGAAGCTGAGGACCAGTAAAGTAATGGCAACCAGTTTCTTTTTTCGGAAGTAGTGTTGATGCATTAAAATTGCACCTTAAGCAGGGGACCCGTTTTTAATCAAAGGCAAGGTATTTTGGGTTTTGTAATCATTTATCAGTAAATTAGTAATTGTTTATCATTGAAGCTATAACAGGAAAATTTCTTGTGAGGATGTAAAAAGAACAGGTTGAAACCAGACAGAAAACAACATTGATGAAATTTTTCAAAGCTGATAACAACATTGTGACTAGTAGTACTACTTAGTATTTTGAATGTTATTGTTTATTCTGTAATGACAGCTTGGAAATTAATATTGCGAGCGTTTCTAAAAAAAAAAAATAGCTGGTGAAAAAGTTTAGTCGGAAAATGATATTCAAATGCAAAACAAGAGTATCCATGGCTTTATGTGAATGAGACAAATATTTATATCAGATGTACACTGTGCATAAAGATTAATGCAAAATTAAATAATAAAAAAATCTGAAATTCCCGCCTTTGTCCAACAACATCAAGACGGATTAACTGAAGATAGAGGGGAAGGTAGGACCACTGCAGGCCTGGACAAAAAACATTAGAACCTTGACAATCTACTTGTCCTTCTCAAATTTATATGCACTAATTTGAACTGAAACAAGATAACCTTTCCCATGTTTGGAGTTTTTATTCGTCTAAGATAAGCATAAGGAATAGTACATACAGAAGGGACGCTAGAGTACTTATACTATGTCTGGGCACCTGCCATGCCTGGTTGTCATACCAATTTATTTTGTCAACAAACACACTTTAGAGATTGCTTTATGAGATAAATTTTTGAACAAACTAGTCTGAACAGTAACTGTTGCAGACAGCGATTTCGTAATTTTTATCAAAATCACTGCCTTCATCAAAAAAGAAAACAAACTTGCACAAAGTTTCCAAAATGCATTAATAAATGAGAATTCAGCTCAGGTGATCTAAATTACAGTTAAATCCACATCACACAGCGTCTTGGTCAAAAATAATTACAGACATGTTTAAGTAGTAGATTTCCAAATGGTCTACCACACTTAAACATCATTATGTACAATTTCTACATTTGCCACAATGTTTAAACTCGATTCTATAAACTTTTTTAGCTCGACTATTCAGAGAATATGAGAGCTATTCTAGTTTCTACTCACCCTGGCGTTGGCATCACACCTTGGTTAAGGTTTTGTGTGCAAGTACATATAAAATATAACAATATAACTTAGTTAACTACTTGATGTATTGCATTGAAACTTTCTACAAGGCTTCCCAACCATCACAGTTATTTAATTTATCAAGTTTTGTCCCTTCTTTGACTTAACAATTCTGGTTAAAGATTGTTTGCAACTACATGTACATTAAGAGTCCATATCTCATAATCTCAGTAACTTCTTGATGCATTGCATTGACACTTTATACAACCAATCCCATCCATACTACCTATGTAAATAATCAAGTTAGATAACTCTATATATCCTGCATATAATGCAAATTATGCAAAAATATTTGCCTCAAAGGTTCCTTGGTTGACCCTCTACCAAGTTTGTTCAAACAATTCTGAACCTTTGATAAACATGGCCACCAGGGTGCATGACTTGTATTGCATACATATGTATATATAGTTATAAAACTATTGAAGTTCTATGAATTAGGTGAGCGATATAGAACCATCATGGTCGTCTTGTTTGTTAGTTATTTTTTTCTTTACTTCTGGAAAGTCTTTTTTTTTTCCTAGTTATTTAGTATATTTATCAATAACAATACAAAGAAATAGAGGCTTTTTCTCAGAAACCCATCCAGGAATGAATACAGTGTTTATTGTTAACACTTCTTGCCAGTGTTTGTAATACATTTTAGTTACATTTCTGGCCAAGTGAGTTGACAATGGATGACAAACCTCCTTAATCATTTCTACTACATCAGGATCAGAAAAACATGAAAGGAATCAACAACAACAACAAGGCTTTCCAATAGTGACCTTGATGAATATATTATTAATTTATTGTATACAAAAATTATATTTGTAGTTATATTTTAACATATATATATATGAGATGACTTTAATGATTTACAGGGTTCGATAACTTCTATATAACTTATAAGGGCCATTTATATACTCTTTAAAGTTTCCCAAATACAACAAATCTGCAGCAGACTATTTTGTAGGCATCTGGGCATAAAGATTGACACTCTCTTTAAATGGAAGTATTATTATTGAATAAATTTGAAAAAATTGTAGTAAATGGATAAATTGCTTATAATGTCATAAGTCATCTGCAGCAGAGGTCTGTAGAAAGAAAGCGTCTGTATACAGAAAGGGGTTAACTCTTTCCCTCATACTACAATTCTGCAGCAGACAACTTTGAACATATTTTGTCAAAAGATAGAAAACCTCTATAATTGAATGGAGAACCTATGACTAAAAGTGAAAAACATTGTGGCAAAAGGAGAAATTGCTCGTTTTGAGCAATTTCTTCTTTTGTCACTATGTTTTCAAAAAGCCATCTGCTGCAGAGGCGCCAGAAAGCGTCTATATGAGGGAAAGGGTTAACTCTTTCCAACAAAGAACACATCTGAAGCAAAAAACGTTTAGACAAAAATAAGAAGACTCACTATAAATGAAAGTATTATTATTGAATAATGTTGAAAGCATTGTGGCAAAATGATGATTTATTATTTGCCATCAAAATGTGTTGGGCTAGGACTGACTTAACCCTTTCTCTCATATAGACGCTTTCTGACGCCTCTGCAGCAGACAGCTTTTTGAAAACATAGTGACAAAAGAAGAAATTGCACAGAACGTGCGATTTCTCCTTTTGCCACAATGTTTTCCACTTTTTGTCATAGGTTATCCATTCAATTATGGAGATTTTCTATGTTTTGACAAAATATGTTCAAAGTCGTCTGCTACAGAATTGTTGTATGAGGGAAAGGGTTAATTTAAATGATGTTACTGTTGTTATGATTACTCTATGTATGTGAGTAATAATTTTTATCAAACAATAGTTTCATGAAGTTTCAGCAAAACATTTGCCATAATATTGAAATAAGAGCACTTTTCCTCAAACCTTTTGATTACCACTCATAGCTATGATTACAGGTTGTTATTAACCCTTTTCCTCATACGACAATTCTGCAGCAGACGACTTATTTGATGACTGGACACAAATGAAAGGGGTAAGGTTAAGGACCTTTTGGCCAACCTTTAACCCTTTCCTTCATACGACAATTCTGCAGCAGATGACTTTGATCATATATTGTCAAAAAATAGAAAATCTCTATAATTTAATGGATAACCTATGACTAAAAGTGGAAAACATTGTGGCAAAAGAAGAATTTGCTGGTTTTGAGCAATTTCTTCTTTTATTACTAAGTTTTCAAAAAGACGTCTGCTGCAGAGGCGTCAGAAAGCGTCTATATGAGGGAAAGGGCATAAATTGAACCCTTTCCCACATAAAAGAAATCTAGGCAAAAATATGGAAAATCTCTATGAATAAAAGTAGTTATAGAAAAACATGATAAGCAATTTCTCCCTTTGCCACAATGTTATCAAAAGTCAATTGTTGCAGAAGTGTCTTCATGTGGGAAAGAGTTACTCTTTACCGGCTGGTGTGATATTTTTAGGGCTTTATCTGCTTTTTGAATATCAGATGATGAATCTTTTGAAAACATTGTGTGATTTTGTCCACCTTTCCACAATGTTCTTAAAAGTCACCTGTTACAGAGTGTTGTCAAAAAGGTAAGATGTTAACTTAGAATTAACTCCACTAGTATTAATACAGGCAGGCAGAAAGGGGTTAACTCGGACTTGACTTCAGCAGTGTAAATAAAGGCAAACAGAATGGATTGTGATGACATTTTCCCAGTGGACTCTCTGAGCTTTGACAGTAACTTGGATAGTCTCATCGAGGCAGATTATGAACTCGGACTAGAACTTCCCTTTCCTTCGCATTCACAAATGTCTGCTCATGCAAATGAAGGAGTGGACTTGGTCGGTGTTGAAGGTGAAAGGGATGTTGAGACAGCTGATAAACATGGAATGAATGTTGAAATGTTTGAAAAAACTGCTAATAAACCAGGATTGAATCCTAAAACATTTGAAGAGATAGTTGATGAACCTAGAATTAATGGCGAAATGTTTGGAGAGTCAGTAACATGTATCAATGGTATTACTGAGGAAATATCAAATATTGAAAATCAGAATTTATTGAGTGACTTTGGTAATTCTAAAAGCTTGATTGACACTGCTATAGTAGAAGGAGCTGAATGTCCAAATGTTCTTTTGGCAAATGAAAGATCAGTTATAGAGACAAAGGTTGATAAGATTGAACAACTAGATTTAACAAATTTAAAAGAAAAAAGAAGAAAAAGGTTGGCAGAAAAGTCAAAGAATAAATCCAAAACATCTTCTGAAAGTCCAATAAAGGTTACTGAAAAGCTAGATAATCCTGAAAATGTATCAGGTAGATCAAGGAAAAGAAAGGGAGATGACACAGATGAAGCTTCTCAAACTGTTAAAAAGACGAAAGCAGCAGATGATGTTGATGCATCTGCAACTTGCCCATTAAAACCTGATATGAATATAAATCTTGAAAATGCTGCCATAACTGAGCTCAAAGGACAACCTGACGCCAATGTAAATCTTGAAAATGCTGCCATTACTGAACTCAAAAGACAACCTGATATCAATGTAAATAATGAAAATGCTGCCATAACTGAGCTAAAAAAGCAACCTGATGTCGGTGTAAATGTTGAAAATGCTGCCAAAACTGAGCTTGAAAAGCAACCTAATATACCTGAAAGATATACAACCACAACTGAAATTATTAATGCAAATCCAGATATATCAATTAAAGATAAACAACAAGAAATACATGTACCTAATGAAACACAAATTGTACATATAAATGACTGTGTAAATAAGGTAGAGGATGTTATGCAAACTAAAGATGATATGGTGACAGTGGATGCTATAGAGGACATTGAAAAAGAACAAACGGAGGTTTCTGAAACACATGCAATAGACATAGGTGAAAACCAAGTGATATTAACTAAAAATGAGCTAAGTCAGGACAATAAAGATGATAGTGTAGAAAATGAAAATGATATAGATATAAAAAATAATGTTGAAAATAGAGATAAAGATGATGTTGATGCAGAAGATGATTATAATGATAATGAATTTGAAGAGGAAGACTTTGAAGATGATGACCTAAATACTAATGAGGTTGATGCATGGTTAGAAGAAGGTGTTGGAACAAAACAAGACGAAAAACAATTCCATCCAGACGAAGTGACCTCAGAAACTGACCTTGGAAATGGAAAGTACATGGCAAAAGAGAAATTTATCTTAGAAGGTAAGCTTGTCAGGCAAAGGTTTTCTTGAAAACTGTAAAAGTGATTAACCCTTTCCCAGGTATAGATGCTTTCTGACGCCTCTGCAGCAGACGACATTTGAAAACACTGTTGCAAAAGTGGAAATTGCTCATGATGAGCAATTTTCCCCTTTTGCCACAATATTTTCAAGTCTATCCAATATTCATATTTTCAATCATATAGATTTGTCCTATATTCGTCTGTTTGTTTTGAAAGTCGTCTGCTACAGAATTGTTGTATGTGGGAAAGGGTTAAATCTTTACAACAAAGGCACGACAGCAAATTTGAAAGAATTTGTGGAAAACTTCAATAAATGATAGTATATTTCAATACATTTGTGTAAAAGGAGAAATAGTTCATAGTCAATTTGTGCGCTGAATTTCCTGGTGCCACAAAGTTATCTGCTGCAGATGTGTCAAACTTAAAGAGGGAACAATCTCTATCAGAGGTCCAGATAAAGAGTATAGAGCATTTTTACCCACATTATCTCTCATACCATCCAATCAAACCCTATGATGTGGGTACTAAAAAGAATCATCTCATTGATACGATTCTTTTGAATACACACAACATAGGGTTAGAGGGTAAAATAAGAATTTTGGAACGTACAAAACTCCCCTCATCTAGAGCTCTGGACTCTTTATCCTTTCATTGATGAGACAACATATGACTCATTTGGAACAGATGACTTTGTAGCTCAAAGTTCTGTCTTTTGTATACGGTGAGCTTTGCCCATCACTGAGACTTCACCTTACTTTAATTATCAGACTTATTATCAGGGTAAAATCTTGAAAGACTGAACACACAAGAAATCTTTATTTTATCATTTTCATAAGAAGGAACATTTTTTATCCAATCTTCAAGAAATTATAAAAAAATATATATTATATTAGTTAAACTGTTGATTTTAGAATTCTTTATGACAGGTCAATAATATGGAAACAGGAAATATGCTTTCTTTCCATTGTTTTGCTAAATATGTGTCAACCATTTCCCACATACAACAAATCTGCAGCAGACACCTTTACAAACATCTAGGCATAACTATGAAAAATAAATGAAAGTACAATTGTTAAATAAAGTGTTGGGGTATGTATTTCATCATCAGCAATTTGCCACAATGTATTCAAAAGTTGTCTTTGGCAGTGACGTCAAACAGCATCTGTATGAGTTAAAAATTCCATGTAAAAACAAGATGTGTTTGTGAAACACTGATGCCCCCGAATGGCAACATCTAGGTCAAAGGTCAAGGTTGCAAGGTCAAACATTTTGGTACTGACAGAAAGGTCATGTCACAAGGAATACACATGTGAAATATGGTAGCCGTACCTGTTATGGTTCAAAAGTAGTGGTCAAGGTTAAAGTTTTTCCGACAGACAGCAACATCTAGGTCAAAGGTCAAGGTTGCAAGGTCAAACATTTTAGTACTGACAGAAAGGTCATGTCACAAGGAATACACATGTGAAATATGGTAGCCGTACCTGTTATGGTTCAAAAGTAGTGGTCAAGGTTCAATTTTTTTTCGACAGACAGACAGGCCAAAAACTAGATGCCCACCGAATCAGTGATTCCGGGGGCATAAAAATAGACGAGAATTTTCTGGTGCAAACTAATCTTGGTCTACATAGTATATTGTTGTCAAATACTGTTGAAAGTCGCATATATATATAATTTAAAAAAAAGCTGACCCTCCATTGCAAACCAATGAGGTTGATCAAGCTATTATATTTTGAGCTCACCTGAGCACAAAGAGCTCAAGATGTGTTATTGTCATCGCCTTTTCTCCATCGTCTGCCTTGCTTCAGTCATCATCTTCTCCTATTTAACGGTTACCAGTAGGTCAATTGGGAAGAAACTTTCCAGAAAGGATCCTCTCAATGTCTTCACTAAAATTCCTGCAAATCTTTTTGATCCATTCAGATTTCTGGTTTCCATGGCAACTGAAAAAGTATAAATGTCAAAATATTTCTCCTCGCTGACTTTAAAATAATTTTGTGAAAATGATACATGTGTGACCTTCTCTCAGATTCCTTCAGGCCATGTTGATTGGTCAAAAACATGGCAGCCAGGGGGCGGGTCTGTTTTGCCTTAAATGGCTTTATGGAAACAAGTTTAAAAATCTTCTCCTAATGTTTCTGGCGGATATCCAAATAATTATGTAGAAATGATCCTCTAGTGACTATCAGATTCCTTCAAGCCACGTGATTTGTTGAAAAACATGGCTCCCAGGGGGTGGAGCTGTTTTGACTTATATGGCTGTAGTTAAAACTACAAAAATCATCTCCTGTAAAAATATCTGGCCGATTTCCAAACAATTTGTAGCAATTTTCCTTGGGTGACCCTCTTTCAGCTTCCTTCAAGCCAAGTTGATTGGTCAAAAAGTATGGCAGTCGGGGACTGGACTGTTTTGCCTTATATGGCTTAAGTGAAAACTTTAAAATTCTCCGCCTCCCAAAGAATCTGGGCGATTTCCAAGTAATTGATTCTTTCAAACCATGTTGATTTGTCAAAAGACAAGGCCATCAGCAACTGGGGCTGTTTTATCCTGTATGTAAGATTTAGATTTAGATTTCATTATTTCCATTTTTGCTCACCTATGCACGAAGTGCCGTCATCCGGCGTGCGTCGTCAACATTTGAGCTTGTTAACACTCTACGGGCTACATTTTGCATCCAATCTTCATGAAAGTTTATCAGAATGTTCGTCTCCATAAAATCTTGGACAAGTTCGAAACTAGGCCATATGAGGTCAAAAACTAGGTCACTAGGTGGAATTGAAGGGAAATCTTGTTAACACTCTGGAGGCCACATTTTCAACTTGAGCATGTTGAAATTTTATCAGAATGTTTGTCTTGATGATATGTAGGTCAAGTTCGAACATGGGTCACGTCGGGTCACAAAGTAATTTTTGCTTCAGCAGCTTGATATTTTGTCAGAATGTTTGTCTTAAAGATATCTAGTTCAAGTTCAAATATGGGTCATATTGGATCAGAAACTAGGTCACTAGGCCAAATTGAGGGAAAATCTTGTTAACTCTGTAGAAGCCGCATGTTTTGCTTCAGCGACTTGAAATTTGGTCAGAATGTTGAGCTGAATGATATCTAGGCCAAGTTCGAATATGGGTCATGCCTGGTCAAAAACTAGGTCACTAGGTCAAATTGAAGGAAAATCTTGTTAACACTTTGGATGCCGCATTTTTTGCGTCAGCAGCTTGAAATTTGGTCAGAATGTTTGTCTAAATGATATCTAGGCCAAGTTCGGATATGGGTCATGCCGTTTTAAAAACTAGGTCACTAGGCCAAATTGAAGGGTAATCTTGTTAACACTCTGGATACTGCATTTTTAATTTCAGCATGATAAAACTTTATCAGAATGTTTTTCTTGATGATATGTAGGTCAAGTTCAAATATGGGTCATGCTGGGTCAAAAACTAGATTAAATTGAAGGAAAATCTTGTGAACACTTTGGATGCCGCATTTTTTGCTTCAGCAGCTTGAAATTTGGTCAGAACGTTTGTCTGAATTATATCTAGGTCAAGTTCGAATTTGGGTCATGTTGGATCAAAAACTAGGTCAATAAAGGAAAATATTGTTCAAACTCCGGAGGCCGCATTTTTACTTTGAGCAAGTTGAAACTTTGTCAGAATGTTGTCTTGATGATATCTAGTCCATGTTGAAATATGGGTCATATCAGGTAAAAAAATATAGATCACTAGGCCAAATGAAGGAAAATATTGTTAACACTGTGGAGGTTGCATTCAGAATAATTATCTTGATGTGTTTTGCATTGCAGTACATTGTATAATTAAGGTGAGCGATCCAGGGCCATCATGGCCCTCTTGTTTTTTGTAACCTTCTAAATTTTAAATTGACAAAAGATAGACAACATATGGTTTGGGTTATTTAGCCTTGTGGCAGTGGAGCTATACTGGTCCTCTTGGGCCTCTTGTATTAGTTTACCTGACTTCTAAAAGAGTTTTTATGGTTGGCAAGACAAATCACACTGCATAACTCAGGTGATTAATCCAGGACCATCATGGCCCCTTTGTTTGTATTACCTGCCTGTATTACTCTTTGTAGATGATGTCAATGCTTTTATTTGCAAAATGATTGTTTGTTTACATGTTTTCTTTAGAAAAGGGGAGTAATCCATTTGAAGTGTTACCAGAGGGATGGTTGATGGTGATACATAACAGTGGAATGCCTGTCTTTCTTCATAAACCTACTAGAGTGTGTACGATGTCACGACCCTATTTTATAGGTCAGGGAAGTGTTAGGGTATGTATATCAAATATCCATCTATCTCTGTCACGGCTCCATTTAATAGGACAGGAAAGTGTTAGGGTATTTATATCAAATATCCATCCATCTATGTCACGGCCCTATTTTATAGAACAGTGCAGTGTTAGGGTATGTATATCAAATATCCATCTATCTACATAAACCTTAATAGCACTGTTTTCAATATTTGTCAGCTGCAAGTGTGTCAAGCAGAATCAATGAAAGAGATTACTGAGTTGTGAGAGTGGTAGGGAAGTTTAACATGTTCATTATATAAGAATGGGAAGAAGAAATACTGATTGGCTTGTTAACACATATAGGAAATCTGCAGCAGACGACTTTAACCCTTTACCTCATATAGACGCTTTCTGACGCCTCTGCAGCAGACGGCTTTTTGAAAACATAGTGACAAAAGAAGAAATTGCACAAAACGTGCAATTTCTCCTTTTGCCACAATGTTTTCCACTTTTTGTAATAGGTTATCCATTCAATTATGGAGATTTCCTATGTTTTGACAAAATACGTTCAAAGTCGTCTGCTGCAGAATTGTCGTATGAGGGAAAGGGTTAAAGTCATCAAGGTAAAACTATGGAAAATTTAACATATTGTGTCAAAGGAGAATTTTGAGCAATTTTTCCTTCAGCGACATTGTTTTCAAAAGCTGTCTGCTGCAAAGGTGTCAGAAAGCATCTGTATGCGGGAAAGGGTTAAACTATATTAAATATACAATGTAAATATTTTCTGATAAGTTAATCTGACTTTGATTGTTAACCCTCCCTGGCCATCTATGTAGAACACATTTGCTTTAAAACATTTTGAGAAATAGTTCATTTCCATATTAAGAATTACGTTGTATATCACCTCTATTTTGAGATTGTTGTTTTTCATCATGTTTTCTATGTCGATAACTCATAGAATATCATATCAGGTAAATTGCTATTTTTCTGTTTCAGAAACATGAAATTCCATTAAGTTCAATACCTTGCCTGCAGTACAGACGGGAGCTAGAAAAGGAGGAAAAACAACAAAGAGACATTGAAGATGGAACAAACATGGCAGTACAAGATGGAATCAATTCTGCTGTTCAAAACGGATCAAATACAACAGGACAAAGTGAAACAAATATGGCGGCAGTACAAAATGAGAACGAAAAGCAGGAGGAAGGTAAAATTAGTCATTTTTGGATACAGACTACATTTGATGCCATTGCTGCAGTTGATAACTTGGGAGAAAAAATTAGTGAAAAGGAGACATTGCTCAAATGAGCAGTTTCTCCTTTTCCTGCAATCTTTTTATAACTCAGATAAGTTAAACCAACCAACCCTTAACACTTTCCCTCATACGACAATTCTGCAGCAGACAACTTTGAACGTATTTTGTCAAAACATAGAAAATCTCCATAATTGAATGGATAACCTATGACAAAAAGTGGATAACATTGTGGCAAAAGGAGAAGTTGCACGTTTTGTGCAATTTCTTCTTTTGTCACTATGTTTTTAAAAAGCTGTCTGCTGCAGAGGCGTCAGAAAGTGTCTATATGAGGGAAAGGATTAACCCTGTCTCAATTGCAGAAGCATTTTGATACCTCTGAATCAGATGACTTGAAAACAGTCATTGTGGCAAAGGGAGACATTACTTGTTATGAATAAGTTTCCTATTGCCAATATGCTTTTAAATCTTTTCATAAGTTGCCCTTTCAGTTAAAGATCTTTTCCATATTTTAAGTACAGCTGAGCTGTAAGTATGGTATCAGTAATGACTTCTCCTCTGAAACTGCTTTTCTGATTTCGAGATTATTTGGCAGAAATGTTACTCTGAGGAATATTATGAGGAATACAGTTTTTATGCCCCCGGAATCATAGATTCGGTGGGCATATTGTTTTTGGCACGTCTGTCTGTCTGTCTGTCTGCACGAAAAAAACTTTAACCTTGACCACTACTTTTGAACCATAACAGGTACGGCTACCATATTTCACATGTGTATACCTTGTGACATGACCTTTCTGTCAATACCAAAATTGTTCACCTTGCCACCTTGACCTTTGACCTAGATGTTGCCATTCTCGAAATAAAAACTTTAACTTTGACCACTACTTTTGAACCATAACAGGGTTGGCTACCATATTTCACATGTGTATTCCTTATGACATGACCTTTCTGTCAGTACCAACATTTTTGACCTGGCGACCTTGACCTTTGACCTAGATGTTGCCATTCGGGGGCATCAGTGTTTCACAAACACATCTTGTTTACATTGCAATGGGGCTGAAGATGCAATGTTGAAGATGTTAAATTTCATGAATATCAGGAAAACTATTTCAATCTTGCCCTGGTACATACTTTTAAAGTTGTGCAGAAAAATCTGAGAATAGTGTTTAGTTAGTTGAAAACATTGTTGGAAAAATATAAATTTCTCAAAACAATGTTTTCACCTATTGGGTAAAAAGTTTACTTGTAAGTTACCAAAGTTGTTTTAAATTTCTATCCTAAATGCTTTAACATCAGCGGCCATTAAGTTCTGTATCTTATAAAAATTAAACATAATTACAAAACAAGCAAGATCTCCATTTCCAACAATGTTTTCTAGGCTGCTATCAAAATTGCATGTGAATGCGACAAATTTTGAGAACATGTGACAAAATGAAACATGAACAATTTTTCCCAAATTGTCACAATGTTTTCATCTCTTTTAAATGATTACCCTTTCATTTATAGAGATTTGTGCCTTGATGTTTTCAAAGTTGTTTGCTGTAGACTATATGTGAGAAAAGATTGAAGACCAGGTCAGTAAAAATCTATATCTATTTTCCCAGTTTCTAACGATCTTCCAACACCTGTAATTGCCACTGTTGAAGGAGTCGAAAAGGAAGTCACTGTAGGTAGGTATTAGTCAATGTATGTATAAGGACATTTATCCCTTTCCCATATACAGCAAATCTGCAGCAGATGACTTTGAAAACATGGTGACAAAAACCTGAAAAATCTCCATAAAAGATAGCTTAATTGTTAAATAAAGTTGAAAACATTGTGGCCAAAGGGGAAATTGCTCATGATGATTTCATGAGCAATTTCACCTTTGGCCACAATGTTTTCAAAAGGCGTCTGCTATTGCATTAAAATGTGCCTGCAGGTGGGAAAGGGTTAAATATAAGTATTGGTCATTTATGTAATTCCAGTAGGTATGAGACATTTATCTATTATATATAGTATTTATTTGTTAGGTAATTATGTATCAGTCATCATTTAGGTGTCAGAGTCCAGATTCATCATAGGAGCGCGATGGTCATGGTGGAGTACCCTAGGGCAAGGCACATTTCCTAGCTTAGTACTGGTTTTTTAGCTCTACTGGCCAAAGGCCAGAAGGGCTTATGTCGTGGCGATTTGTCCGTTGTGCGTCCGTCCGTCCGTCCGTAAACAATTTCTTGTTAACACGATACAGTCTTCACTTTTGATTGTATCTCAACGAAAATTATACAGTAGTTAGATATCCATGAGAGCTCGGTTCCTTTCGAAAACCAGCCAGATCCGCCCATGCATGACTGGATTATGGCCCTTGAAATGGTCAAAATTGCTATAAAAGAGATTGTTAACACGATACAGTCTTCACTTTTGATTGTATCTCAACCAAACTTATACAGTAGTTAGATATCCATGAGAGCTCGGTTCCTTTCGAAAACCAGCCAGATCCGCCTATGCATGACTGGATTATGGCCCTTGAAATGGTCAAAATTGCTATAAAAGAGCTTGTTAACACGATACAGTCTTCACTTTTATTTGTATCTCAACTAAACTTATACAGTAGTTAGATATCCATGAGAGCTCGGTTCCTTTCAAAAACCAGCCAGATCCGCCCATGCATGACTGGATTATGGCCCTTGAAATGGTCAAAATTGCTATAAAAGAGCTTGTTAACACGATACAGTCTTCACTTTTGATTGTATCTCAACCAAACTTATACAGTAGTTAGATATCCATGAGAGCTTGATTCCTTTCGAAAACCAGCCAGATCCGCCCCTGCATGACTGGATTATGGCCCTTGAAATGGTCAAAATTGCTATAAAAGAGTTTGTTAACACGATAGTCTTCACTTTTGATTGTATCTCAACCAAACTTATACAGTAGTTATATATCCACGAGAGCTCGGTTCCTTTCGAAAACCAGCCAGATCAGCTCATGCATGACTGGATTATGGCCCTTGAAATGGTCAAAATTGCTATAAAAGAGCTTGTTAACACGATACAGTCTTCACTTTTGATTGTATCTCAACCAAACTTATACAGTAGTTAGATATCCATGAGAGCTCGGTTCCTTTCGTAAACCAGCCAGATCTGCCTATACAAGACTGGATTATGGCCCTTGAAATTGTTCAAATTGCTATAATTGAGCATGTGAACACAATAGAGGCTCTATTTACTATCTGATCTTCACCAAACTTAAGTAGTTAAATATTGATGAGAGCTTGGTTCCTTTTGAAAACCAGCCAGATCCGGCAAGACTGGATTATGGCCCATGAAATTGTAAAAATTGCTATAATACAGCTTGTGAACACAAAAGAGCCTCCATTTACTATCCGATCTTCACCATACATACATGCTCTGGATTGAAAATGAGCAAAGAACCATACCAGTAGAGCATAGGCCCTCATGGGCCTCTTGTTTTACCCAGGGATCATGAATAAATTAACTGTCCCCATGATATAAATGAATTAATGTTGAAAATGGCATAAAACACCAATAAAAGAAAAGTGGGAAAAAAGAAGCATTACTTCTCTAAAGTCCTCATTTATGCCTCGAGGTAGAGATCATGAGATTGGGCGTGTTAATTTGGTTTAAAATTTTTCACAATACAGACAATTTAAATTCCTCTACAAAAGATGATTTTTAAAAACATTGAAAGAAAAGAATGATTTGATGAAATAAAATAAAATTATCCATCTTTTCTCTCATCTTTTCAATTTTCATGTATTAACCCTTTGTCACATGTATCAGATGACATTTGGAGATGTAAAGAGCAATTGCTCCTTAAACAAGAGTACTTTCAAGGCTATTAAATATTTACACTTCCATTTATAGGGATTTTCCATGTTTTGCCAAGATATTTTAAAGTAGTCTGTTGCAGATTGAAT
Organism: Serripes groenlandicus; assembly: GCA_031761405.1. Classification (NCBI taxonomy): domain Eukaryota; kingdom Metazoa; phylum Mollusca; class Bivalvia; order Cardiida; family Cardiidae; genus Serripes; species Serripes groenlandicus. The sequence continues at coordinate 14,489,258 of JASEVX010000003.1, read as the reverse complement.
GTGAATGGAAAACGGTTAAAATAACTTGTACAATTTTCCATGTTTTGCCAAGATATTTTAAAGTAGTCTGTTGCAGATTGGATGCCAATGGGAAACGGTTAATTTTCCATGTTATTCAACATTTTCCACGGAAGTTTTCAGTGCAGATTGAGTTTAAATATAAAGTTAACATATTCGCCAAACAGTTAAAATAGCAATATTTAGTAATGTTCATAATAATAACTTGATTTTACATTGTTATGTGATGTTACTTTGGCAGCATTTAGACTGAAATCAATAATTGGCAGCCGAGCCTCGGTAGCGACGCGGGTTGTCAATCCAGGGGTTGTGAGTTTGAATCCCGGCTCGGCCAACTTTCTTTCCCACAATTGACAAAAGCCAATGCGGCATGCGGCATTCGTCTTCCACCAATGGGCTAAGTCTATGTGGAAAAGCAGCCAGTTGCTTGGGAAGATTGTTGTGTGGAGTACTGGTGTGAGAAAACCAGGAAATGCATGAGTAGGTGAACTGGCCGCCGTGATATAACTGAGAAATTGTTTAAAACGGCGTTAAACCCCAATCAATTAATCAATCAATCAATAATTGGCAGTTAAAAACAATTGTGACAAAAGAAGAACTTGCTACTGATGAGCAATTTTACCTTTTGCTACAGTGATTTCAAATGATGCAGATGTAATTCCCAGTGGGAAATGGTTGAATCATTTCCCTAATATGGACGCTTTTTGACGCCTCTGCAGTAGACGGCTTTTTGAAAACATAGTGACAAAAGAAGAAACAAGCAATTTCTCCTTTTGCCACAATGTTTTCCACTTTTAGTCATAGGTTATCCATTCAATTATAGAGATTTTCTATTTTTTGACAAAATATGTTCAAAGTCGTCTGCTGCAGATTTGTTGTATGTGAGAAAGGGTTAATTTGTATATTCTACTCAAATAATTAAATTTAATTGTTTCAGTGCAACAATTCATTTTTAGCTCCACTGGCTCGAGCTTATGTCATGGGGAATTGTCCGTCATGTGTGCGTGCGTTAACTTTTTCCTTTAAACGACTTTTTCTCCCTAACCACTTGGCCAATTTGGTTGAAACTTCATGGGAAGCATCCTCTCAATGTCCTCTACTAAATTCCTTCAATTTTTTTTGATCCATTTGAAATTCTGGTTTCCATGGCAACCGAAAGAAAAAAATAGTGAGAACTTAAAAAATCTTCTTCTCCAAAAGTGTCAGGCCGATTTTCAAATAATTTTGTAGAAATGTTCCTTGGGTGACTCTTTATTAGATTCCTTCAAGAAATGTTGATTGGTTGAAAAACATGGCCGCCAGGGGGGCGGGGCTATTTTGCCTTATATTGCAATAGTGAAAACTTAAAAAATCTTCTTCTCCAAAAGTGTTCTGCAGATTTTCAAATAAAAATTGTAGAAATGTTCCATGGGTGACCCTCTATCAGATTCCTTCAAGCCATGTTGATTGGTAAAAAAACATGGCCGTCACAGGGCGGGGCTATTTTGCCTATATGGCTAAAGAGAAAACTTAAAAAATCTTCTCCTCCAAAAGTGTCAGGCTGATTTTCAAATAATTTTGTAGAAATGTTCCTTGGATGACCCTTTATTAGATTCCTTCAAGAAATGTTGATTGGTTGAAAAACATGGCCTCCAGGGGGCGGGGCTATTTTGCCTTATATAGCTATAGTGAAAACTTAAAAAATCTTCTTCTCCGAAAGTGTTCAGCCGATTTTCAAATAATTTTGTAGAAATGTTCATTGGGTGACCGACCCTCTATCAGATTCCTTCAAGCCATGTTGATTGGTCAAAAAACATGGCAGCTAGAGGGCGGGGCTATTTTGCCTTATATGACCATAGTGAAAACTTAAAAAATCTTCTCCTCCAAAAGTGTTTGGCTGATATTCAAATAATTTTGTAGAAATGTTTCTAGGCTTACCCTCTATCAGATTCCTTCAAGCCATGTTGATTGGTTGAAAAATATGGCTGCCAGGGGGTGGGGCTATTTTGCCTTATATGGCTATAGTGAAAACTTAAAATATCCTCTCCTCCGAAAGTGTCAGGCCGATTTTCAAATAATATTGCAGAAACATTCCTTTAAGCCATGGTGGTTGGTAAAAAAAATAGCCACCAGGGGGCAGGGCTGTTTGGAGATTTTATTTTTGCCTTATGGCCGTGGAGCGATACTGGCCCTCTTGGGCCTCTTGTTGAATATGCAAGAGTTTTGTTTAGAAATAAGGGAGATATTGTGGGGAAAAGACTAGGTTACTTGATTTTATTTAGAACTCTGGGCACATTATCAATTATTTTTGGTTTCAGGTCCAGATGAGCTGTTGTCCTATTGTACAAGTTTATTCCAGTTTAAAACTATTACCATAAAGAAATTTCAGTATGTATTATATCTCTTATGTCTCCCCTCTTGTATTAGGGCAGAAATGTTGTATTTGCTTGGGTTGTCACCCTGTCTGTCTGTCTGTCACATATCTAACAGTCACATTACTTTTAACCACTTGAAGGATTTTGAAATAACTCTGCAAATGTTCACCATATTGAGCCAATGAGCAGAGTGCATTGTACTGCCATCTCAGTTGAAAGTCAAATGAGCCGTCCCGCGAGAAAACCAACATTATGGCCTCTGCGTAATGTATCGACCCAGATCAGCCTGTGCAGTCCACGCAGGCTAGCACGAGCCAACACATTCTGTCTTACTGGGGTAGAGGTATAGAGTAATGATTCCTGAAACTGAAAATCCACAGGAGGTGAAACTTGTGGCATGCTTAGACTGATCCTGTCAATACTTTACGCAGAATCCACAATGTTGGTTTTCTCGCTTAACGGCTCAAATGTCATTTGACTGAATGTCATGTCTGCTCCTTATCTCTTGTACCACTTGAAGGATTTTGAAATAACTTGCCACAAATGTTCACCATATTGAGAGGATGTGAAAATCGCATGTTTCTGACATTCTCATTATATCTGAACATCCTGAATCAGAATTACAACTACTGACAAACTGCCAGGGGGAAGACAAATGTTTTTGTTTCAAAAGCAACCATCTAGTTATACTTGTCTTGCTACAGGAAAATCAACGAATGGGTGTTCCTGTTAACTGTAGCCAAAGATGTGTTTATGCCTCTTTGCAATCTGAACCAATTGTACACTGTTTTGCAGCATTATCTTGAACACTTCTGTGACTATAGTTGCTAGCAGTGCATTGAAGTTCAGACTTCTTATGTGAAGGGTTGTCTGGATCTACACTTGTCATCAAAGTAAACATTATGGCAGGTTGGAACAGGTGTAGTCTGATCTTGATCTTCACTTGTCTAAGGCTCAAGGTGATCTATTCTGATCACTATGTCTGTCGTCCGTAGTTAGTTTTTTAGCTTTTCTCTTTCAAATTGTTCAAAGATTAAATGTCTTATTGCAAATGTCCTTTACTGATAAGCTGTTTTATTTGTAGATCATTCCCACTCTTGATCAAATTTTCCCCTTTATTAGCAGTAGTATTTGCTACTATACTATCACTCAGTTGATTGATTTAGGGTCAAGATTGTTCCATGATGTAGACCAGTAACTAGTTATTGCTAAAATGTGACATTTATGAGTTATTGCTTCATTGCTCTAATTTAACCCTCCTCCACATGTTGATGGATTCTTATGTTCAGCAGAGAACTTGAAAAACATTGTTGCAAAATGGGAAATTGCTCACCGTGTGCAATTCTCCTTCTGCCACAATTTGTATTCAAAACTTATACTCTCATATTATAGAGGTTTACAATATCTTTACCTAGATGTTTTCAGGCCATTTACTTCAGATTTATCAAATGTAGAAAATGGTCGAGTTTTTTGTAAAACTTTTTTGATTTTTTACTTTGAAATTGTAGGACTTGGCGAGAGAAAAGGACCCATCTCAGAGAGATACATGAAGAAGAAAAGAAACAACTACCCCAAATGGTATTTAACCCTTTCCAACTTACAACTTATCTGCAGAGGACAACTTTGAAAACATCTAGACAAAAATAATAAAACCTGCTACAAATCACAATGATTTATAAGTCGTCTGCTTCGGATGCTTTACCCGGCCGGGTAGCTCAATTGGTAGCGTATCTGACTCGTGATCTTGAGGTCACGGGTTCAATACCCGGTTGCGGCGATATTCTTTCGGGCGATGTTTTCCATTGCCTCTCACCTCTGATCTATGTGAGAAAGTAGTCAGTGGCTTCGAAAGAATGTTGTGTAAGTACTGGTGTGGGAAAGCCAGGAAAACATGGGTAGGTGCACTGACCGCCGTGATATGACCAAAGCTGTTGAAAGCGGCGTTAAACTCCAAACAAACAAAGCTTCGGATGCTTCAAAATATCTGCAGTTGGAAAAGGGTTAAAATTTGACACCGTTTTATGAAAGTAAATAGCCCCATTACTCTTTGAAAGCTAGGATAAATGTTCAGGCCCTTTGATCTTATTTCCATTGGCTGAAAGCTAGTTAACCCTTTCCACATACAGACGCTTTCTGGCTCCTCTGCAGCAGACAACTTTTGAAAACATTGTCGCAAAATGAGATTGATAATGAGCAATTTCTCCTCTTGCAACAATGTTTCAAACTCTATTTAATTATGATACTTTTCTTTATAGAATTTCTCAAATATGTGCCCATGTGGTTTTAGCTCACCAAAGCACAAGGTGCAGGATGAGCAATTGTGATTACTCATCGTCCGGCAGGTGACGCTGTCTGTCCATTCACATTTTGCTACAAACAACTTCTGCTCCAAAACTAATAAACCAAATTCAAAATAATTTCACTGGGATGTTCCTTAGGTGGCCCTCTTTTCAAGATGTTCAAATAATTAAATAACATACAGAACTTTGGTTGCTGTTTCATCAAAAATGGGTGAAAATACCAAAGCTTTAAAAAAAAAAAAAAAGATACAGGCCCGATTTGAAATTATTTTGCACAGTTGTTCCTTGGTTGATCCTCTACCAAGATTGTTCAAATTTATCCTATCCATTGAAAAACATGGCTGCCAGGGGGCTGAGCTTGATTTACTTATATGACTGTGTAAAGTGAAAATATAAAAAATGTTCTGTAGTCCAAAAGTACTGGACCCATATGAAAATGAATTGGCACAAATGTTCCTTGGGTGACTCTCATCCATTATTGTTCAAATTATTTTAATTCTTTGAAAAACATGGCGGCCAGGTGGTGGGGCATGATTCCCTTATATGCATATATAGTGAAAACTAAAAAATGTTCTTGTACAAAAGTACTGGCCTGATTAGGATTTTAGTTGACCCAAAGGTTTCTTGGGTGACCCTCAACCAAGACTGTTGAAAATATTCTGATCCGTTGAAAAACATAGCCACCAGGGAAAGGGGCTTGTTTTTCTTATATTTGTGTATATATATAGTAAACAAAACTGTTGAAATTAATACGATTGCTCGTTTTTAGCTCACCTATGCACAAAGTGCAAGGTGAGCTATTGGGATCACATTTTGTCCGGCGTCCATCCGTCGTGCGTCGTCAACATTTGAGCTTGTTAACACTCTACAGGCTACATTTTGCATCCAATCTTCATGAAAGTTTATCAGAACGTTCATCTCCATAAAATCTTGGACAAGTTCGAAACTGGGCCATATGAGGTCAAAAACGAGGTCACAAGGTCAAATTGAAGCGAAATCTTGTTAACACTCTAGAGGCCACATTTTCAACTTGAGCATGTTTAAACTTTATCAGAATGTTTGTCTTAATGATATGTAGGTCAAGTTTGAACATGGGTCACGTCAGGTCAAGAAGTAGGTCACTAGGCCAAATTGAAGGAAAATCTTGTTAACACTCCAGAGGCCGCAATTTTTGCTTAAGCAGTTTGAAATTTTGTCAGAATGTTTGTCTTAAAAATATCTAGGTCAAGTTCGAATATGGGTTATGCCGGGTCAAAAACTAGGTCACTAGATCAAATTGAAGGAAAATCTTGTTAACACTTTGAATGCCGCATTTTTTGCTTCAGCAGCTTGAAATTTGGTCAGAATGTTTGTCTGAATTATATCTAGGTCAAGTTCGAATATGGGTCATATTGGATCAGAAACTAGGTCAATAAAGGAAAATATTGTTCAAACTCCGGAGGCCGCATTTTTACTTTGAGCAAGTTGAAACTACCTATACGGGTAGGCCAAGTTCGAATATGGGTCATGCCGGGTCAAAAACTAGATCACTAGGCCAAATTGAAGGAAAATCTTGTTAACACTTTGGATGCCTCATTTTTTGCTTCAGCAGCTTGAAATTTTGTCAGAATGTTTGTCTTAAAGATATCTAGGTCAAGTTTAAATATGGGCCATATTGGATTAGAAACTAGGTCACAAGGCCAAATTAAGGGAAAATCTTGTTAACTCTGTAAAAGCCGCATGTTTTGCTTCAGCGGCTTGAAATTTGTTCAGAATGTTGAGCTGAATGATATTTAGGCCAAGTTCCAATATGGGTCATGCCGGGTCAAAAACTAGGTCACTAGATCAAATTGAAGGAAAATCTTGTGAACACTTTGGATGCCACATTTTTTGCTTCAGCAGCTTGAAATTTGGTCAGAATGTTTGTCTGAATTATATCTAGGTCAAGTTCGAATATGGGTGATATTGGATCAGAAACTAGGTCAATAAAGGAAAATATTGTTCAAACTCCGGAGGCCGCATTTTTACTTTGAGCAAGTTGAAACTTTGTCAGTATGTTGTCTTAATGATATAGTCCATGTAGGAATATGGGTCATATCAGGTAAAAAAATATAGATCACTAGGCAAAATGAAGGAAAATATTGTTAACACTGTGGAGGATGCATTCAGAATAATTGTCTTGATGTGTTTTGCATTGCAGAACATTGTATAATTAAGGTGAGCGATCCAGGGCCATCATGGCCCTCTTGTTTTTTAAAGTATGGAGTAAGAACATTGAAAACTAAGTAATTTTTCAATGAAATCAGGTGAAAGATTTAACACCATTTTGGTCTTGTTAACGTGGTCTGCTGTTTTATGTGGAAAAGGGATAATAATTGGGATGAAACTTCATAGCTAGCATCTCCATTATTTTATCAAAACATGAATTCATGAAAAAGTATCCTCCCAAACTGTTTTACCAATTTTCAAATATTTCACTGAAATGTTCATAAGTAGCCCTTTACCAGAATTACTGCAAGGGGAGGTAAATATTGTTACATCAAAAGTTTATCTTGAATGAATAAACTTTCTTTCTCAGAACATCTCATATAACACTTGGCTCTAGATTAGAGGTATGAATCATGGTTTTATCCCCAGCCAAAGGTGGATGGGATATTGGATCGGCTTGGTCTGTCCCGCAATAGCCATATCTATGGATTGGATGGATTTGATTGAAACTATAGAGAAATCTTAACCTACATAGGAAAAATGTCGCCTTGAAATAATGTTGTATATGTACTGCATATCATGGGTTATATCTCAATTACATTGTGGGGCCATATTATACATACACGCTCCATTAAAGTTGATCAGAACATTCATCTCTATAAAATCTAGATGGAGTTCAGGCCTGAGTCACATTGGTTCAAAAATTAGGTCACTAGGTTTACATTTAATTAAATGTTTTGAATTTTGAACATATTTTTCATCAAACCTTTGTTGAAAAAAAAACATCAGAACATTCATCTCTATTAAATCTTATTTAACCCTTTCCCTCGTACTACAATTCTGCAGCAGACGATTTTGAACGTATTTTGTCAAAAATTAAATAATAATTGAATGGATAACCTATGACTAAAACTGGAAAACATTGTGGCAAAAGGAGAAATTGCTCGTTTTGAACAATTCCTTCTTTTGTCACTATGTTTTCTAAAAAGCCCTCTGGATCAAATTTGGCCAATAACCAGGTCATTTTGTCAAACTTTAGAAAATGCTTGTGAAGACTTAAGAGGTCACATTTTTCATTCAATGTTCATGAAAATTAAACAGAACACTGCGTTCCATTGAATCTATTTCATGTTTAAGACAGTGTCATTTGGGTTAAAACAATAGGGAATATGTTAAAATTTAAGATAAGAAGAACTTAGTGCACTCTAGATATTTAGTCCACAAATTTCCAATAAATATATATATTTTGTAAATGGTATAACAAGGTGTTCCAAGTGTTCTTTTACAAATTTCCGTCTCGTAAATTATCTCAATCAATGTACTAACTTATTGAATCTTTATTTTATCTCCAAACCCAGTGTTGTGGTAACTACAAAATTGTCTCACTATATTATTAGAGAAAAAAATGTTTTTTTAACAGGCAGCAGACACGAAACTGATTGTATGCCCTATACCAAAGACTGTGGCCAAAGCATCAAACAAAAAGAGAAAAGGTAATTGGTGATCATAAATACATTTAACCATTTCCCACTTGCAGACATACATTGACACATCTGCAGCAGATGCCCTTTGTCTCAAGGTTTTTAACTCAAATCAATAGTAATACTGTTATTTATAGAGACTTAGCTTAGTTTTTCCTAGATATTTTCAAAGTATAAGATATTTTGCCACAATGTTTTCCACTTTTTGTCATAGGTTATCCATTCAATTAAAGAGATTTGCTATTTTTAAGCCCGACTTTTGAAAAAACGAGAGCTATTGTCATGACGTCGGCGGTGGTAGCGGTGTGGTCGTACAGTTAAGGTTTTTGTGTCACCTGCGTAGCATGGTAGGCACTTAGGGATTAATTTTTTTTTGTCCGGCGTCATAGTTTATTTTTATTTTTTATAACGGGTATCTCATTTGCATATTAATGTTATTCAATCCGTAAAAGGGAAGTTATTAGGGAATGAATTGCATACTTGTGGGGTTAACCCCACAAGAAAACATCAAAGGAAATAACCCCACAAATACACTTCGTCTGTACGTCTGTCTGTCCGTCACACTTTTTCGTCACGTTTTCAAATAACTTTTTTTCTACTCGAAGGATTACATTGAAACTTCTGACAAATGTTTATATCAATGTGTGTGATTGGTTCACAAAAGGGGGATAATCCAAATATTTTTATATCAGAGTTATTACCCCTTTTCTGTCAAAAATAAAAAAAATCTGACAAGGCCCCGGCAGGTGACACACATGCTCCGGGGAGCACTCCATTCTAGTTTGTTCAGCTCCGCTTTTTTTCGGTTTTCTATCAGTCGAGCGTCTGTGCCGTACGCAGTGCTCTTGTTTTCAAAATATGTTTAAAGTCTACTGCAGAATTGTCGTATCAGGGAAAGAGTTAAAACAAAATCGAAAATTCTTTCTCCGAATGCGTTTGTTGGATTCCAACATAATTTGGCACAAATGATCCTTGGGTGACCCACTACAATTTTTTAAAGCCGTATTGATTAGTTGAAAACATGGCATCAACGTGGCATCAGAAAAGGAGAAAAATGACAAAACACTTGTTCTTTTTTCTTGTCTGATTTCAAGATAATTTAGCAGAAATGTTCCTGTAGTGACACTTTACACAATTTGTTCAAGACATACAAATGTCCTTTATGAATAACCTGATTCATTTACAGTGCCCACTCCTAGTAGTTTCAATCCCACTCTTGATCAAATATATCCCAATATTAGCATTTACACATGTGCTACTATACTTTCACACAGGTGATTGATTGAGAGCCATCTTGGTCCTCTTGTTTATCTTTAAACATTGTTTCAAAATTAGAAATTGATCTGTTGCTAAAACTTTAAAATTTATCATAGGTTTTCACCTGTCAAAGAAGCAATAAATTCATTGTGATAAGTCTTTTCCAGTTGTACCAAAATGGTAGTTGTTGTGTCTTTGACCTTTGACCTTGTTTTGTTGCTACCTGGTTGCAATTGTATTTCACAAATACCTCTTATTTCTGTGTTTCAGATTTTGTCATAAATCCAGAAGGGAAGAGTGCTGTTTGTATCCTTCATGAATACACTCAACATGTACTCCGAGTGAAACCTACCTACATCTTCTCTGAGATTGGTAAGTCACACTTTAATGTATCCTTCATGAATACACTCAATATGTACTCCAGGTTAAACCTACCTACATCTTCTCCCGAGATTGGTAAGTCACACTTTAATGTATCCTACATGATTACACTCAACATGTACTCTAGTTAGACCTACCTACATCTTCTCCGAGATTGGTAAGTCACACTTTAAAAATGGAACAATGAAAACTATTTTTTTATTCAAAGTTCACTTTGTCGTAAAATGAAAATCTGCTTGTTTTTTTAATGCAATTTCTACTTTTCCATTAAGTTAAAAAAGTTGTAAGCTGCAGAGGTATCAGAATATGTCTATGAGGTATTAAACAATGTTTCATAATCCCCTTACAGAGAACCAGGAGAAACCTTATAAAGCCACAATAAATATTGATGGTATTGGATACGGGTCGGGGGTTGGTAGTTGTAAGCGGAAAGCCAAAGCTGAGGCCGGTAAGTCATCATTATTATGATTGTGTCTAGAAATGGTAGAACATGTTTGTTATGCCCATGGAATTGAGGACTTCAGGGTATATTGTAATTGCTTTGTCTGTCCGTGTCCAAAGCTTGAAAACATTGTTGCAAAAGGATAAATTGCTCATTATAATAAGAAAGCCAAGGTATGTTATCAGCATTGTCATTGTGTTATGTGAGGGTAGAAATCCAAGATATTGGCCATATGACACAAATGGATCACTTCTCCATCGTCTGTCCATTACACATTGTCTTATCACAGAGCTTTAGATAAGGGGTTTAAAACCGTTTTGCATATTCAAATATCCTTTTTTGACTCATTGACCCTATGTTTTGTAACATCATATGGTTCTGTTAGATTATTAAGAGATGTTGTGGGGGAAAGAGCCATATACCCTTCCTTATCTGGACCTCTAGGGCTTGAAACTTTGTCAGATTTATTTTTTTGATGATAGCTATGCCAAGTTTGAATATGGGTCATGTCGGTGAAAAACTAGGTCACAAGGCAGTGTCCGACAAATTTCAGAATTGTTTGGTAGCCCACTGGGCTACCAGATTTGGAAGCTGGTAGCCCGAAATATCGCGGATGCCAATGAGTGTTTTATGATTATTTTTGTTTTCTACTTCTGTACAAGCATAATATTAAGAGCACACCATGTACATGATTTAAGGGTAATGACCATTTCAAATAACATGACTGTGTTGCAAAAGACCTGAAGTGCAGCATTCAGTTAAATAAAATGAAATTTGGAAAAAAGACTTTTTGGTAGAGCTTAATTAACATATAGGAGAAAATTGGTACTAAAGATTTTCAAGATTACTTTTCACTAGGTTATTTGAAATATTCTGCATAAAATGTATGTATTGTATCCATATTTACAAAAGATTTAAAAGCTAGTGACAGAAATGTTTAAACTTGAGACCAAAAAATCAAAAGATGTAGTATAAACTCTTCAAATTGGAGGTCACCGATTTAGGTCCCTCACCGAAACAGGGCATACGATACGAGTGTCAGTTTTACAAAGAACGACATATTAAATAAGATTCAAATTTATTAACCAAAAGTCAAATTTATCAGGTTCAATGAAGTTATTAACCCTTTCCCTCATATAGACGCTCTCTGACGTCTCTGCAGCAGACAGCTTTTTGAAAACATAGTGACGACAGAAGAAATTGATCAAAACAAGCAATATCTCCTTTTACCACAATGTTTTCCACTTAGTCATAGGTTATCCATTATATTTTTTATTTTTTGACAAAATATGTTCAAAGTCGTCTGCTGCAGAATTGTTGTATGAGGGAAAGGGTTAAATCATAAAATATTGTCAAAAACAATGACTCGAATAATACCGTAACACATGTAACACGTTAAATTTGTTTCATGTGTAACGGTATTATTCACAACATAGCCGCCATTTTGATAATTGCGCAATGTTAATCATGGTTCCCTACTGAGAATTTGAAATCGGTAAACAGCGTTGAATGTAAACATCGGGGTCTTCGGGTCGTTCCCGCCGGTTATGCTAATTAATTTTGGTAAACAAAGCCGTGATTGGGCATTTATTATTCATTATAGATTTCATCCCAAACATTTTCTTTGACATATCGCATACTATGTCGATTATGAAGGTGTTTCATATTTGATTAACAACAAGATAAGATCTAGAAGTGGGCGTATTGTATTGTCTTTAATATTTGGATCGAATTTATTTTATTAGCTTCTGCATGGTGACAATTTTCTTCTCCGTCTTTCTGAACCGGTCTGCACCAGTTTGCAAACATCGCATACCGAAAGTAGAAATATGGATCAAAATACGTTTAAGGGAATATTTGAATTTCATTGGTTATTCGCAATCATTCATGGATTAACACCAGGGAACAATAGTCACTAATGATTGGACCGCCGTAATGGGTATATATATCACGTTAATTGACTATTACTGAAGCGATTCGGTTGGCTGAAACCACTCGATCTGACAGGTTGGTAACTCCGCCTACTGATATTGATTTGTTTATGGTCACAGCGAGTGTTTTTGCATGTAACATACAGTCACTGTTTATACACGACATGTGTGTAAGTAATTAAGCCGGGCTACCAGACACGGGAATAAACAGTAGCCCGCCGGGCTTTCATTTGAAAATGACAGTAGCCCGGGCAATTATTGTGGTAGCCCGCGGGCTCCGGGCAATGGATTTGTCGGACACTGCAAGGTCAAATTGAAGAAAACCCTTGTTAACACTCTGGAAGCCGCATTTTTAACTGTAGCATGTTGAAACTTTGTCAGAATAAATGTCTTGATGATATCAAGGCTAAGATCCAATATGGGTCATGTCCGGGCTAAAAGTAGGTCAGCATGCAAAATTTGATAAATGTCTTGTTAACACTCTAGGGAACACATCTTTTGCTTCAGCAGCTTGAAAGTTTGTTGTTTTTCTTGATGATAGCTATGCCAATTTTTAATATAGGTCACTAGGCTAAATTGAAGGAAAATATTGTTAACACTCTGGAAGCCACATTTTTAACTTCAGCATATTGAAATTTTGTCAGAACTACTGTCTTGGTCAGAATATTTATCTGGATAATTTCAAATATGGGCCATGGCGAGTCAAAAACTAGGTTAAAGGCCAAATTGAAGGAAATTCTTGTTTAAACTTTGGCTGAATTGGTGTTTGTTTCATATGAAGGATAGATTCGAATATGAGTCATGTCATGTTGAAAGTTTGTCAAATTGATTGTCTTGATGATATTTCTAGGCCAAATTTGAATATGGGCCATGTTTGGTAAAAAACAGGTCACTATGACAAACTAAAGGGAAATCTTGTTAACACTTGTGTTTGCTTACCTGACTGCAGAATGAGTTATTGTCATTGACTGTGGTTGACTTTCCAAATTTGGCAAAAACGATGGCGCAATTCTTTTTTAACCTCGTGCAGGCCCTGCTCTAGTGTAGGTACATTTGAAAGGCCAGCTCTTGGGGTAGTGAGGCTTATCTTCTAAATCTTGGACACTTTCCCCAACAAAGATATCTGCAGTCTGATCTCAAATATTTAATATTTGAGCCGTCTCGTGAGAAAACCAACATTGTGGTATATGCGTAACGTGTCAACCCAGATCAGCCTAAGCATGCCACACAGGCTAACCCGGATAGACACTTTTTGCCTCCTGTTGATTTTCCGTTTCAGGAATCATTACTCTATACCTTAATCCCCCTAAGATGGAATGTGTCGGCCCGGATCAGTCTGTGCGGACAGCGCATGCTGATCTGGTTGATACATTTCGCAGAAGCCATTATGTTGGTTTTCTCGAGGGATGGCTCAATTATTAATTAAAAATGTCCAAATGTTGTGACACAACTTGCATTGTGACCCTTACCTAATGCAGAACACATGTGCAGCAGAAACATTTACCCCTTTCTCATTTGGAAACACATTTTGACATATCTGCGCCATACAACTCTTAAAAACCGTGTAGCGCAAGAAGAAGCTGCTCATAGTGAGCAATTTCAACTCTATTCAATAAATATATCTTTATTTTTAGATATTCACCATATTTAAGCCAAGAAGTTTTCAAAGTTGTCGAATGCAGATTATGTGTATGTGGGAAAGGGTAAAACTTTGTTTTCAGCTCTATCTCAAAGTCAAATAAGTATTATGAAATGTACTTGTAGTGACAAAATATTGACCTTCAAACAATCTTTGGAGGTTACAGAACAAAATGTCAATTCAGACTTAGTTGTACTTGCACTGTGTTCCTGTGATAACAGCCATTTTCCACATGCTTGTTTTTACACTTGTATGACACGATGACGATCAGGGAAGATCCTGATCAGACTGTAGAGAGGTATAGGCTCATTTTGGATTTCCCTGGTCATTAATTTCTGAAGGTTGGAGTTCATGTGGTGAGGCTTACACTGATCATTCTATTAACTAAAAGATTTTGAAGTCGTCTGCTACAGATTTGTTTATTGTGAGAATGGGTTAATAGTTAGGCATGTTTACTAGCCTTGTACTGTCATCACCCTGTTATATAATAAAATACCTCAATGAATCTTTGATATTCCCAGCTAAAACGGCGTTGAAGGTGTTTATACCCCAGCTGGCTGAACACTGGAACGACACAGACAGTAAAGCACAAAACAGGGATCTTTCTGTAAGTATGAAGAGTTGTTATGTAGGGCTCTAGATAAGGGAACAGATGTTCCGATAAGGACGGGCATAACTCTTTTATTATCTAACCAAACCCAATGATGTGGGTACTCAAAGTATTTATCTCATGACAATTCTTTTGAGTTCCCACAACATAGGGTTCAAGGGTCAAATAAAGAGTATTCAAAATGTTTCTTATCTAGAGCAATGAGGGTGTGTTTTTCATTATCAAAAATCCTTATTTGACCCTAAAAACGTATGATGTTGTACTCAAATGAATCTTGTGAACTGGCAGGGTGACATGTAGAGATCACTTCTTTATCTGTCTGTCCGTAACACTTTCACTTACTCGGTTATTGTTACAAGGTACTCGATGGCGAAACATTTTACATACTCTGTTATTATTACTTGGTACTCGCTGGAGACACATTTCACATACTCTGTTATTGTGACCGGGTACTCGCCGGAGACACTTTTCACATACTCTGTTATTGTGACCGGGTACTCGCTGGAGACACATTTCACATACTCTGTTATTGTGACCGGGTACTCGCTGGAGACACTTTTCACATACTCTGTTATTGTGACCGGGTACTCGATGGCGAAACATTTCACATTCTCAGATATTGTTACCGGATACTCGCTGGCGAAACATTTCACATACTCGGTTATTGTGAATGGGTACTCTATGGAGACACATTTGACTTACTCAGTTATTGTGACAGGGTACTCGCTGGAGACACATTTCACTTACTCGGTTATTGTTTTCAGGCTCTAGCTAGTGACACATTTCATTTGTGCACTCTTCTTTATACATAATGTCCTTTCTGTTTTATCAAGCAAAAAACTTAAAAAGAAGTAAATGTGATATTAAACAAATATTTAAGATGATTTTATCTCTTTGTGGCAGGCAGTATTTAGAAGAAGTTAACCCCAATGAAATATTTAGCATAAATTTATCCCTTTTTCATAGTATTTTGAAGAAGTCACCATAGAAGATCCGAGAGTCACTGAGTTGTGTGATAAAGCAGCTCTTCCAAAACCTTTCCATGTGTTAACAGAGTGCCTTAGAAGGTAAAGCATGTTTCATGTTTTATGAGAACTAAAGAAATGTTTACTGGTTGTCTTAACACTTTCCCACTTGCAGACGCATTCCAACGCATTTGCAGCAGACGTCTTTTGAAAACATAGTGACAAAAGAAGAAATTGCACAGAACGTGCAATTTCTCCTTTTGTCACAATGTTTTCCACTTTTTGTCATAGGTTATCCATTTAATTATTGAGATTTTCTATGTTTTGACAAAATACGTTCAAAGTCGTCTGCTGCAGAATCGTCGTATGAGGGAAAGGGTTAACACTTTCCCACTTGTCGATACATTTTGACGCATCTACAGCAACTTTTGAAAACATTGTGACAAAAGGCAAAATTGCTTAAAATGAGCAATTTTTCCTTTTGCCATTATGTTTCAATTATAGAGATTTTCTATAATTTTAACGAGACATTTTCAAAGTCGTATGCTGCAGATTTGTTGTATGTGGGAAAGGATTAAAAGATAATACATGCTTCAAATCTATCAGCGGAACATGCCGCTATATGAAACATCACATGGTAATGTTCAATATAGGATGCAATGGACAGACAATACTTTCCAGTTTATTTTATTGTTCAGTTTGGGCTTGTTGAAGCTCCTAATTTAGATCGTAATTGTTTTGCTGACTGTTTGTTATGTCAAACGCAACTACAAAATCTGACG
The DNA here is from genome assembly GCA_031761405.1 of Serripes groenlandicus. NCBI lineage: Eukaryota > Metazoa > Mollusca > Bivalvia > Cardiida > Cardiidae > Serripes > Serripes groenlandicus. Next base: position 14,472,911 of record JASEVX010000003.1, on the reverse strand, counting down.
AGACTATAAGAAGTAGATGAAAGCAAATGATGGATTGTTTATAATAGAGATACAGTTTTTAATATCTCAACTCACAAGAGAATTGAGGGCTTTCAATTTAGTGCTCATAAAATTGATTTTTTTTGCGATGTTTGACAATATTCATTGTAATTAATGTAAATCCTCCTCTACTAATGAGCTAAAGCATTCTTATGTTGGAAGGTAGTCAGTTACCAGTGAAGAATGTTGAGTGGCTTGAGAAAACCAGCAAGGACATGGTTAGGTGAATTGGGCAGCCGTGATATAATTGAAAACTGCTGGAAAATGGAGTTAACCCTTTTCCACATACAGACCCTTTCTGACACCTCTACAGCAGACGAATTTTGAAAACATTGTGGCAAAAGTGGAAATTGCTCATGATAGCAATTCCCCCTTTTTTGCCACAATGTTTTCAACTCCATCCTACATTCATATTTTCAATTATTTAAATTTGTCCTATTTCCATCTGTATGTTTTGAAAGTTGTCTGCTGCAGAATTGTTGTATGTGGGAAAGGATTAAACTCCAATCAATCTGCCTTTCAACCAAATGTATTTTTCCTACAGAAACTATGGTATGGGTGACATCAATCTTCATGTGGAGAAGAAGTTGATTTCAAACCAAAAGACAGAATTTAGTTTAACAGTTGGAAAACATACAGCAACTGTAAGTGATTTATATATATAATTATTGGGGCTTGAACTAAATGTCTGGGGACTACTTAATTCAGCTTTATGTACGTATCCTTTTAAAGTAGTCCAATCAATCCTTCTTAGCACCTTTTTTTGCTCCTTTCACATGAAAGCAGTCCCTGCCACCCTTCTTGGCAGCTTTTTCTGCTCCTTTCACATGAAAGCAGTCCCTGCCACCCTTCTTGGCAGCTTTTCTGCTCCTTTCACATGAAAGTAGTCCCTGCCACCCTTCTTGGCAGCTTTTCCTGCTCCTTTCACATGAAAGTAGTCCCTGCCACCCTTCTTGGCAGCTTTTCTGCTCCTTTCACATGAAAGTAGTCTCTGCCACCCTTCTTGGCAGCTTTTCCTGCTCCTTTCACATGAAAGTAGTCCCTGCCACCCTTCTTGGCAGCTTTTCTGCTCCTTTCACATGAAAGCAGTCCCTGTCACCCTTTTTGGCAGCTTTTTCTGCTCCTTTCACATGAAAGCAGTCCCTGTCACCCTTTTTGGCAGCTTTTCCTGCTCCTTTCACATGAAAGCAGTCCCTGCCACCCTTCTTGGCAGCTTTTCTGCTCCTTTCACATGAAAGTAGTCCTTGCCACCCTTCTTGGCAGCTTTTTCTGCTCCTTTCACATGAAAGCATTCCCTGCCACCCTTTTTGGCAGCTTTTTCTGCTCCTTTCACATGAAAGCAGTCCCTGCCACCCTTCTTGGCAGCTTTTTCTGCTCCTTTCACATGAATGTCGTCCTTGCGACCATTTTTGGAAGCTTTTTCTGTTCTTTTCATTTCTTAGCAATTATCAATAATTCCCCCCAGATTATTAGCATATACGGCTCTTATATTCATTGTAACAAATCATTTCCAGTTAAACCAAAATGGGGATATGAGCCGTCCTGCGAAAAAACCAACATTGTGGACTCGGCGTAAAGTATCGACCCGGATCAGCCTAAGCATGCCGCGCAGGCTAACCCGGGCAGACACTTTTAGCCTCCTGTGGATTTTCTGTTTCAGGAATAATTACTCTATACCTCTATCTCCTAAGACGAATGTATCGGCCTGGATTAGCCTGCACAGACTGCACAGGCTGATCTGGGTCGATACATTAAGCAGATCCAAAATGTTGGTTTTCTCACGGAACGGCTCACACTTTTTTCCTTGATGCTGATCTTGATCTCCTTTTTGTTACACTATTGTTGCTCACCACAGTATTCACTAACAAATCTTGTTTGTGTTGAGATATCTCAAAAGTATTTTCTCCTCTGTGCTATATGGTTTGTGGGGATCTTATTACGACTGATACATCAGTGTCAAGATAAGGAATACCGGTTGTACTGGTAATTCACCAAGGAAATGCTATGATATACTGATACATCAGTGTCAAGATAAAAAATACCGGTTGTTCTAGTATTCACCAAGGAAATGCTATGATATACTGAAAAAAATGTTGAAAGTGTCATAAAACAACAAAAAAATACTACTTTATGTAGTCTTAAAATTGTACGGGCATGTTTATCTTTAGATTAAGATGTATATCAAAGGTATCATTTTAACAATCAGTTCAGGAATACATTTCTAAAATGTGTCCGAGAACTTATGTTGAAGATGTAAATTAAGGGTGTCATTTTGACAAGCAGCTCAGAAATATATTTTTATGAGCATATAGTTGTCGCTTTGTCCGTCCGTCACGTCTGTCCGTGTCCGTCACACTTTTTCTGTCACACTTTATTTGCATTGAGCATAAATCTAAAATTACTGAATATATTTCAATGAAACTTGAAATATACATACATATCAATAAGAGAGAGTGCATAATACAAGAACCATAACTTTATAGTAAATAATTTTCAAATTATCTCCCTTGTTAGACTTTATATTTCCATGTCAGGATCATAAATCGAAAATTACTAAAGATATTTCGATGAAACTTGAAGTGTATACAGAAGATATCAAAGAGAGGAAGTGCATTACACAAGAACCATCCGTCCGTCCGTCACACTTTGTCAGTCACACTTTGTCAGTCACACTTTATTTGCATTGAGCATCAATCTAAAAGTACTGAATATATTTCAATGAAACTTGAAATATACATACGTATCAATAAGAGAGAGTGCATAATACAAGAACCATAACTTTATAGTGAATAATTTACAAATAATCTCCCTTGTTAGACTTTATATTTCCATGTCAGGACCATAACTCGAAAAGTACTAAAGATATTTCGATGAAATTTGAAATGTATACAGATATTAAAGAAAGGAAGTGCATTACACAAGAACCATAACTTATAGTGAATTATTTTCAATTTATCTCCCTTGTTAGACTTTATATTTCAATTTCAGGACAATAACTCCAAAAGTACGAAAGATATTTCGATGAAACTTGAAATGTAGATAGATATTAAAGAGAGGAAGTGCATTACACAAGAATCATAACTCTATAATAAATAATAAAAATTTACTCCCTTGTTTTTGTGTCACCCTGCATAGCATGGTAGGCACTTAGGGATTACTTTTTTTTTTTGTCTGGCGTCTGTCTGAACATCACACTTTTTTGCCACACTTTTTGTCCGGCGTCTGTCTGTCACACTTTTTTGTCACACTTTCAATGAACAGGTGCAGGTGACATACGTGCTCCGCGGAGCACTCCATTCTAGTTATTATTTTCTTTTAATAAAGTCTGTATTGTGTAAATAGGTATGATCACTAGTTAAAGGTAGTTCTATCAGACAATGCCTATTATCACTTGACGAAGCCCTTATGGAGAGCATCATTCGGTTCCACCGATTCTTTGTTATAATGTGTACGGCAGCTTTAGGTGAAGATTTATATCAAGGGTGTAATTTTGACAATCAGTTCAGAAATATATATCTATCATGAGCAATTTCTCATTTTGCCTACCGTATATACTCAGTTATAAGTCGCCCTCGTCTATAAGTCGCACCCCCTACTTCGAGGCCTAAAGTCTAGGGTTTGATGATTGACCCTCTTATAAGTCGCAGTTAGATTTTTGATTTTTTTCACGTCAAAACCCTATGACAAGCAGCGAGATATAACCCAAGTCATCATGATCGAGCATCAGATTTTTTGTTTAAAACATTCATATAATGTCCAATTAGTTTTATGTAAGCATTGATTTATAGTCTAAATAGATTTTACTATAATAAGAAGCGAGATATATAACCTTAAGTCATCAAGATCGAGCATCAGCTTTTTGTTTACATTATTTGAACATACAATGATGTCCAACTAGTTTTAATTTGTTTTATCTAAAGAGATTTACTGGGGAATACATAAACCGGTTTTGTCCGGTCACAAAAGGCCCCAGGTTATGTGAAAACACACTCGTCTTGATTAACCCTTTGTTTTTATCTATGGTAATATAGCTCTCATTTATGGAGTTTATTCCCGATATTGTCAATTTGTTTCCAAGAATGTTTGCTGCAGATTTGTTGTATGCGGGAAAGGGTTAACTGAAACGGTAGATGGAGGGAAAAATCGGCGTTGCATAACTGAAATTAATTCGCATACAGTGATAATCTGCTAACTCAGATTAAATTCGTCCTTTTCCCATGATGTTTCTGAGGCAGCTGAAAACTTTTGAAAACATTGCTAATTTCCCCTTTGTTTGATAATATAGCTTTCGTTTATGGAGTTTGTTCAACCTTTTTAATAAAAATCCACGGTTCAGCGACCTCAATTCTAACAGTCAAATAATTCTAACACAACTGTCGCGTGTAAACCACACAGGTTTAAATTATCATCAAGCTAAAGGTGTTACATGTAAAATTACCCGAGGTCAAATTCTGCAGACGTGTACGTATTAGAGTGGGTAAAAGCCGATAATTGCATTGTTAGCAGTTTGTATTTAATACACTTTAGCTACAGTTATTGTCTTTGTTACGACTCTCAAATACTGCAGATGTATCACAGTGGTAAAAGCCGATAATTGCATGTTTATCAGTTTTTACTTAATACACTTTAACGTCAATTATTGACCGTGTTAAATCACCCCGTGTGTAGTCTTGGGATTGTTTGTGGATTAATTATGACAATTTTGGTCCGACTTTTTTATCTCTTTAATTGGATCTGTGTTTGTTTTTTGCTTTCTAATGGTTTAATTTGGTACCATCACCCATGCAGGCCAAAATCACGGTGAAATGGGTCTTGTCGTGGCCATTATTATGGCTTCTTTTTATCACCTTCTGCAAACATGGACTTTCTAATTAAGATAGTTTGACAGCTACGTGTGTACGTGTCTACACAATGACAAATTATCACTTTCCAGCATGCAACAATTATGTACAAGGCTACGTTGAAAACATCAAGGCAAGAAACATCGTGGATAAAGGAGAAATTGCTTATTGCAAGCAATTTTGAGTTAGCATTAACATTTCAAAATTCGGATGGGAAGCCTCAATATATGGTAATAAGGGTTAATAAGGGTTACAAATCAATGACTTTTTGTTTAAAATAAAAACAACACTTTATCCTGAAATATAAATTAAAGTTTATTACATTATTTTTTCAATCACATATAAAGTGACATACGACCTAGTAACAGTATTATGGTCTGTATATTTACGCATCTGGACTTGAGCTCCGCAATTTATATTTTCACAAAATTCAAAATGGCTTCCAATCGAGCTGAAATCGAAACAATAACTTGGAACAAATGACTTTTTATATGTACATTCATAAGTTATATATTTTTTCTAGTGTTTGTTTTTATAAACAAATCAATTCTATAAGATATGTTTCTTTCAATTAAACTTGATTTATTCTGTTAAATCATCATTTAAGTCGCCCTTTTTATCAATGACCGGCCTGCACAGTTTTTGACGATCGGTGAATTGGAGGGTAATTTTTTCTGAATTTTTGCTTGACCCTCTTATAAGTCGCTCCCCCCACTTCACTTTCGATTTTGAAGGTAAAAAAGTGCGACTTATAACCGAGTATATACGGTAAATGTTGTTTAACTATTTGATATTTTAATTATACTTTCATTTATGGAGATTTTCCATATTTTTACCTGGATGTTTCCGAGGTTGTCTGCTGCAAATTTGTTGTATGTGAGCCATAATATGGTGTCCGGATTTTGAGTTACATCACAAACACTGTGGTGTCCTCTTTTGTAATATTTGACTTTTGTCAAATTAAATGCTATATATATGTTTAGAACAATATCTAAAGCTGTTAAATTCTAAATGACAAAATAGATTTTATCTTTAAATAAAGAGAAATGTGGGTTTTAAATTGTATTGTTAGTAACACAGGACACCATATAATAAATCAATTTTATGAAGATTATGCCTAGTTAAATTTGTTTAGATCTAATTTACATTTTCACCATCTTTATTTGGAATTATTTCAATAAATAAATGGTTTATTTAGTGAAATAATTAATAGTATACAACTAGATAAAGAATGGTGTAACAGGACACAACATGATGTAACAGGACACAAACTGGTGTGTAACAGGACACAAACTGGTGTGTAACAGGACACAAAATGATGTAACTGGACACTTATTCAATTGTATTGTTAGTAACACAGGACACCATGAAATAAATCAATTTTATGAAGATTTTGCCTAGTTGAATTTGTTTAGATCTAATTTACATTTTCACCATCTTTATTTGGAATTATTTCAATAAATAAATGGTTTATTTAGTGAAATAATTAATAGTATACAACTAGACAAAGAATGGTGTAACAGGACACAAACTGTTGTGTAACAGGACACAAAATGATGTAACTGGACACTAATTGTGCACTTCATATAAGTGTGTAACAGGACACCTTAGAAAAAAATAAACAAATCATATAATAGCATAAACATTTTCAGTATAAATAATTCTCCAGTTAAATTAAAATATACTAATCATGCAAATATGTATTTATTACGTAAGCAAAGTGCTTATGGAGGTAGAATATGCTTTCCAGGACAGTCAACGTTACAAGGCAAAAGAGACAAAATTCGCGATTTTTTTTCCCCAGTCAAAAATAATAACAAGTTCTTCGTAGTGAATTAAATAGGTTCGCAAACATCTCTGGACAATTTAAATAACGAAATAGGAAGTTACTACGCATTGCGATACATTATAAGCAACCATTGATGATCGCAATTGGCTTGGTGGCGGCGTAACAAAATTTCAGAAGTCTGACTGTCATTTTCGAGCCGCCATTTTAAAACACTCTTGTCGTAAAACGTCTCTAACTGTCGTAAATTGTTGCGATGTTTAATGTCGTAAATAGAACAGCCAAAATTTAGTTTCCTCCTAGGTGATCGACGAAGCATTTATTAATTATAACAAAATAATAGGGCGTAACAAAAAAAGACACCATTTTGATAAACATATTTTGACTCCCTGTCAAATAAAAGATATCTGTCCCAGAACAACATGTTTACGACATTAACAAAGAATGTAAGTGATCACGTGATTTGAATGCAATGAAAATATGGTTATCGGTCCAGGTTTCGAGTTTTGATGCTATTTAGACGTGATGTAACTTGGTGGACACATTCGTTACGCCAATGTCTAGGATTTTATATTCAAATCAAAATCATATTTACGTCGCTCTATTAAATCTTAAAGTTATATTTACAAGTAATTTGTTAAATTATTATTTCACACATATTAGTTTCCAAACTTTAAATATAAAGAAAAACAGTTTGTTTTGGTTTTCAAAAAGTCCTCCCATGCCTTTGTCGGGAAGGACACGGCGAAAATGCTCAAGAAAAGTATTAATTAAAGGAGTTTATCAGTTCTTTCAGAAATCAATAGCATATTATTTTATAGATTTAGTAGTTTCTAACAGTTTGTGACATGCTGTTAAACTATAAAACACATAGTTCTTCAAATAAAGGAGAATAAATAATGACTCTGTGATGTAACACAAAATCCCGGACACCATATTATGGCTCATGTGGGAAAGGGGGTTAAAGTTCTACTAAATAAGATTATTTCCAGTTTTGATAGAAAATCCGTTATCCTTGAGCTACTATACCTTTACTAGCATTTGGCTTGTTTCCAGATTAAGGTTCTTATTTTTCAGGTAACTTGTAAAAACAAGCTAGAAGGCAAGCAGCGAGCCGCCCAGGGTATGTTGCAGAAGTTACACCCACAGTTGAAGAGTTGGGCGGCCATTTTACGTCTGTACAATCAGAATACAGAGGTGGGCTTCCATGAGAGGGTAAGTATTTTCAACAATATTTCAGTTCAAGGTTATTTTTTGACAGTTTTTATAGCCGGTATTCTGTTATGTTCCCAATGGCAAAAGTATGTTTTTTTTCCCAAATTTTCAATAAAAATTCCTAATCCAAAGTTCCCAACATTTTGAGAGAAAAAAAGAAAGAAACAAAGATGAAAATATAAACAAAACAGTTATTTTCCTTTCATGCAAGCGTCTATTTACAGAGACTTACAATCCAGGTTTGATATCCGGGTCTCTGTACCATTGTACTATCCCTTAATTATTATTAATGAAAAAAATCCCAATTTTGCCAAACAAAATCCCAATTCCACGGGTAGAGGTCCTAAAACCCCCCCCCAAACAAACTGCAGTTATATCACATCCATGGGCATGTTACAAATCTTACTACCAAAGTTGAAGAGGTGGGTGGCTATTTTACGCCTGTACAATCAAAATACAGAGTCGGGCTTCAACGACCATAGGTCGGATAGCCCCAATCTTCACCAAACTAGGGCATAATGTTAATGAGGACAATAACTTGAATTTTCAGGCAGATCGCTCTAGAGTATTAGTGTTTTGGCTTAATTAGCTTTGCCTGTCTTTCGCTTGCGGATTGCCTCCGCGGTGTAGTGGTAGAGCATCTTCCTTGGATGTGGAAGGTTGCTGGTTCAATCCCTGGCCAGGTCATACATACCAAAACATTTAAAAAATGGTAGAAATGGCTTTCCTTCCTCGACACTCAGGATTGTTACCACTGACTCAATGGTGACAGGATAAATGGATGAGTAGTACTTGTAACTTACCTAGAAATGCAGTGATAAAACTGAAAAAATGTTGAAAGTTTCTTGAAACACAAAACTAACAAATCTTTTACTTGAGCATTCCTTATCTCATTTTTACCAAAATCAGAAACAATATTTATGAACATAGTCTTTAGGGCAAGTTTGATAAACCGGCATACCTGGTTCCAAAGCCCCAGCGCTAACCACATGGCCACAGCAGATTCCTACGACTGGCCTATAATATTGTGACAGTTAGTCACTTTTTTCCCACAATATTGTCAAAATCTGTCTACCATAAAAAGTTGTCGGATTGTTATGCATCTGATAAAGAGGTGTTATTATTGTTTCACAGGAAGAAGAAGCTCCTCAACAGTCCAATATGAAAGATTTCCAACTTTTAGAGAAACTCAAGGACGCCATGAGAAAATCCAGATACCATCAGGTACATTAGCTGTCTATCCCCTTCACACATATAGATTGCTTTCCGACACCTCTGCAGCAGACAAGTTGTGAAAAAAGGAGAAATCGCTCAAAACAAGCAATTTCTCCATCTGTCACAATGTTTTCAACATCATTGAATAATTGTCGTTTCATTTATAGAGAGTTTCTGTATTTCTTTTACTTGATGTTTTCAAGTTGTTTGCTTCAGATTTGTTGTATGTGGGAAAGGGCTATGTAATCTTGTATACTTTATCCACATATGTTACATGTGAATTGACTAAAATGAATAAATAGGTAATTTTATTATTAGCTCATCTGTTTTTCGAAGAGTTATTGTGATACCCTTTGCGAAGTCTATCACAAAACTTTAACCTTACCTCGTAACTCAAAAACAGTTACAGAAATTCAAATGAAACTTGGTACACATTTTCCTAGAAACAATATGCATGTCACATAACTTTAATAATTAATCAGTTATGCCCCTTTTTGGACTTAGAAATTCATACAAAAAAAATAACTTTGCCCATTAATCAAAAACATTACATCATTTTCAAATGAAACTTGGTACACATGTTCCTAGGAACAATATGCTTGTCTTTATTAAGTCACATAACTCTGGCTTTAATAATTATTGAGAAATGCCCCTTTTACGACTAAGGAAATACAGACGAGCTGTGGCATTAGCTCTGCTGTGTTCTTGTTATATATTTCTATGTTTACTGACCTTCTTTTGTATTCATCACGCAACAGTTTGCTTTACATGGACAATACAATGAAATCTGCAGCAGACATTTTAAATGCATCTAGGCAAAAAAGTTGAAAACATTGTGCCAAAATGAAATATTGCTCAAGTCGTTTTTCTACAAAAATATGAAAAATATGTACAAATGAAGATAGCATTTTGTGATATGCCCTAGAAAATGTTCAGACAGACTTGTCTCATTTGCTTGTTTGCTTGATTCTTTATTTGATTGAATATTTCCATTGTCATTGCCTTGTATGAATTAAATGCTGAAGACCAAAATTAAATAATGATATAAGCAGTAGTTCATGATAACCAATTGGTACATCCACACTTGTTGATCTACAATGTATATCTGCATCGGTAACCTTTTAAGTTTGAAGCTTTCCAGAGGCTTCTGAGAGAAATAGTTAATACTTGGATGAGATAGAGATGCACATTTACAATTATCTACAAGGTACAATTCCCTTTGGTTGGTTCGTTTTGCCTGGGGAATGATTGTAACCAAAATGTTCTGTTGTGATTGTGTGTGCCCTTGGAGTAAGGCACAGGTCATTGTAGAATGCCCTTAGGGCAGGCAAAGGTCAATGTTAAGTGCACTTGAAGCAAGGCACGGTTTATTGTTGAGTGCTGCTAGGGCAAGGCACAGGTCTGTGTGATGTGAACTTGGAGAAAGGCACAGGTCAATGTTGAGTGCTGTTAGAGCATGGCACAGGTCAATGTTGAGTGTTGTTAGGGTGACAAGGCACATATCACTGTGATGTGAACTTGGAGAAAGGCACAGGTCAATGTTAAGTGCACTTGGAGCAAGGCACATGGCATTGTTGAGTGCCCTTAGGGCAAGGCACAGGTCAATGTTAAGTGTGCTTGGAGTAAGGCACAGTTTATTGTTGAGTGCCCTAAGGGCTAGACACAGGCCATAGTTGAATGCCCTTAGAGCAAGGCAAAGGTCAATGATATGTGAACTTGAGCAAGGCAAAGGTCAGTGTTGAGTGCCCATAAGGCAAGGCAAAGGTCATTGTTGAGTGCCCATATGGCAAGGCAATAGTCAATGTTGAGTGAACTTGGAGCAAGGAACAGTTCATTGTCGAGTGCCCCTAGTTGCAAGGCGTGGGTCACTTTTAAGTGCCCATTTGGCAAGGCACATGATATTGTTGAGTACCCATGGGGGCAAGGTGCACTTAACCATACCAGGAATTATGATATGATAATGGCATATAAAACATATCAAACTGATTTGAAGTATTTCGTTTGTGTAGCATTAACGTTCTTTCTTTTTCTTTTTTTTAAGGGACAGAAGAATAAAAGTAACTTCACCACTGCAAAGCTGAATGCCAATCAACATTTAGATTTATAACAAAAAATGATTGTCACATAAATGTACAAATAGGACGCCATTTTGACATCCATAGATTTGTGTGACCTGAGAAGACCAAAATTAGCCTGTATATCACCAGAGTCTGATCTTGTTTTCACTGGTGCACATCTGTCATGGAAGAGTTTAACCCTTTCCCACATACAGACACTTTCTGACACCTCTGCAGCAGATGGTCTTTGAAAACATTGTTACATTTTGCAATTTTTACTTTTGCGACAAAGTTTTGAACTTTCTAGAATGTTCACAATTTTTCTTATATGTTTAAAAAGTAATCTGCGGCAGATTTGTTGTATGTTGTTGGAAAGCGTTAATTTAAGGAAAGGCCATAGCGAACACTCTTGTCTGTCGGTGTCAGGGTCTGTGCCATCCATGTCTCAAAAAGTATTTTATTGGAATGTAATTGTAATTGTTGATTTCAATATGTCATTGTATATGAGTTTGTCCTCCACACAGATATAATTTGGTCCTTGGCATGAAAAGTTGGTGTCAAGAATATCTACTTCTATATATTTTATTAATTTAATATTCATGGAAATTGTTAAACCCTACCCACATACAACAAATCTGCAGAAGACTACTTTTAAATAGAGTTGAAAACATTGTGGAAAAAGGGGAAAATGCACATTATGAACAATTTCTCATTTTACCACATTGTTTTTCAAAAATAATCTGCTGCAGAGTGGTCAGAAAGCATCTGTATGTGGAAAAGGATTACTCCCCTGTTAAGTATGTATACTTTGTATTATTCTTATATCCACTGGGTAATGCAAGAGTAATGGCCCTTGGCATGAACGTTTATTTATTGACCTTCAGTAACTTGACAAGAGCTAATTTCCATGGATGACTTGTGTCTATCCTTCATGCTTATTAACCCTTTCCCACATACAGAGGCTTTCTGACGCCTCTGCAGGAGATGACTTTTGAAAACATTTTGACAAATGGAGAATTTGCTAATGATGAGCAATTTCCCCATTTGTAACACTATTTTCAACTCTTTTTGATAATTATACTTTCATTTACAGACTATTAATATCCATATTTCTGCGGGTATGTTTTCAAAGACTTTTGTTGCAGAGTTGATGTATGTTGAAAAGGGGTTAAAAACTTTGTGATTTATACTTGTGGAAAGAATTTATGCTTATAATTCAGCTTTCATGTAAAAAATCTACCATTCTGATATTTGCTGAGTTAAAAGTCATGTATACATTGGTCAGTAGTTAGACTCTTTAACCCTTTCCCACATACAGCAAATCTGCAGCAGACGACAAAAATGTGAAAATCTCCATAAAATATAGCTTAATTGTTAAATAAAGTTGAAAACATTCATAATGAGCAATTTCCCGTTTGGCTACAATGTTTTTAAAAGTTGTCTGCTGCTATTGCCTCAAAATACGTCTGAAGGTGGGAAAGGGTTATTAAAAGTTTCTAAATTTGATGGCAAACAGTGCAGCGCCTGATCAGACCTGATGGCCATCGTGATATAACTGAAATACTGTTGAAAATGGCATTAAATTCATATAAATCTATCAATGATCTTACCCGCAAATAGTTTGGCTTATCTGAATCTTCACCTGTTACAAATGTCTAAAGGCCTATATTACTGCATTTTGACTTGATAATCTTTATGTGAAAGACATCCAAAATCTTGATTAACACAAATAGAAATGAAATACTTATACAATCAGATATTTTACTTTGTTCCATAGATATCTACATATTTATCTGTTAACCCTTTGCCACTTACAGACACATTTTTATTATCCAGCTTACCACTTGTGTCTCTTTTGCAGAAGAAACTTAAAAAAAAACACCAAGGAACAGGAGAAATTGCTCTAAATGAGCATTTTTGCTTTTTTCCACAATGTTTTCTTTTATGTTTAAAATCTATTTTGTATTGTTCAGATATTTTCACCACAGACAACAACTTACAGACTTTTTGAGTCTGTCCATTAGAAAAGGGACAAGTTGCCTTTTTGTGAACAGTTTATATCCAGATCAGCTGTTGCATCCACACAGTCTGATCAAGATCTTAACGTTTCACATATAACTTACATAAGCTTGTTAATTTATTAAATTTATATGTATTTATATGTGAATGAGATATAACTGTTTATTTAATGCTAAACGATGAGATACTGAGTTCTATCAGTGAGATATAATCCATATCACCCACACTGTGAGTGATATAGGTATAGCGTGGAAGGGGCCAATGTTATGACGTTACGTCATTTTCCTAGTATTCGGTCATGTTATACTACACACGTTATATATATAAAGAAATACGCAATGGGTATATTATTAGATCGGATTCAAGCATTGTCATGTGACAAAAACCTTATCTTATCAATACCCATGTATAATTCCCTATTCCGTATTCCATAAATTTAACAAATCAGACTTATTGTCATTGTTTGAGATTGTGTAGTAAACAAATACATTCACACAGATGCGTGTGACCAGGTACGAAGACACTAAATAGTTCCATTATTTCATCATCAATTATATTCAATTGTATCACTTCTCGATGAGATATATTCCATATCCACTCAAAACAAACAAATACCCTCTATTTATTGCCATAGAAACACTGACCTTCAGGACAGTGCGCCCAGTAAATCTTAAAATCAGACATGGCTTCCATGCTGTATGATCAGGATGGACTTTGTTTAGAAGAACCACAGAAATTACTGTTCTGCGAAAACCCAACCTCTATGTTTAAAATATGTGTATAAAAAGGCTTGCTATGGATCTATCGGGATCCTCAAACCTTTTTTGATTCATTGGCAAACAGTGTAGAGGCAGATTGAACTGCATGGATTCAAAGGCTGGTCGTAAAAGCCACATGCAACGAATATGCAGCAGACGATTTTGAAAAGATATGAAAAATCTCTTAAAAGGAAAATATAATTATTAAATACAGTTGAAAACATTTTGACAAAATTGAGAAATTGCTCATTATTAAATGTTTTTAGAAGTCGTCTGATGCAGGGGAAATTGTTAATGTTGGTTTTTTGTACAGCATCGCTCATTTATAGAAATTGCCCACAGTCGGTTTTTACATTATTTGTTACGATATTGTAAGATATGAGTTTTGTATATTGATGATTTGAAAGGATACTAGACCTGATGAGCGTAGAGGAAGGTGGATGGTGTAATGGAAGTTAATTTCCATTCCCCGAGGCCTAGATAAGAAAGACTAAAACATGTTTTGCTTTGCCCATGCTTATCTCTCTTATTAATAAATTAAACCCAATGTTGTGGTAACTCAAAAGAATTGTAACGCTGAGATTATGTTGAAGACCAACAATGTAGAGAAGGGCGTTCATAACTGAAATATGTTCCTTAATCCTTTCCCGTATACATACGCTCTCTGATGCCATTGCAGTACAAGGTCATAGATGGGCAGGTCTGGATCTATACCATTTTTCAAATGCCAAGTTGTTCCATTTTGCATGGACAACCTCATGTAATGATAATAGTTCCATTTAAATAGATTTTTTATAATTTTTCCAAGATATTTTAAGTGGTCTGCTGTTGGTTGTATGTGGGAAAGGGTTAAAAATGTGTTGTAAGTGATCTGCGTTAGGGAAAGGCATATGTGTCATAAGTGATCTGCGTTAGGGAAAGGCATATGTGTCGTAAGTGATCTGTGTTGGGGAAAGGCATATGTGTCGTAAGTGATCTGCGTTAGGGAAAGGCATATGTGTCGTAAGTGATCTGCGTTAGGGAAAGGCATATGTGGCATAAGTGACCTTTGTCGGAGAGAGGCATATGTGTCATAAGTGACCTTTGTCGGGGAAAGGCATATGTGTCATAAGTAATCTGTATTAAGGGAAAGGCATATGTGTCATAAGTGACCTTTGTCGGAGAGAGGCATATGTGTCATAAGTGATCTGTGTCCAAAAAAAGGCATTTGTATTGGGTAAACCCTTAACCTGCTAGTATCATCTCCCTTGATATTGTCTTGACATATTTATGGACTTACATTTACTTAACCCACATACAACAATTCTGAAACAGATGACTTCCAAAATATGTGGTTAAAAACATGGCCAATCTCTGTAAATGAAAGTTTAATCATTGATGAGTTTAAAATATTGTGACTAAAGGAGAAATTGATCATTTAACTATTTCTCCTTTTGCTACAATGTTTTCTAAAAGTTGTCTGCTGCAGAGGCGTCAGAAAGCATATGTATGCCGTAAAGAACAAGTAGCAAACCATGAAAAGACAACATACATGCATGTGCAGGCTGATGTTTGTGATAATTTGTGTTTGCAATCTTAGTTTTATCCCTTTCCCACATACAAGTAATCTGCAGCAAAAACGAAAAACAAAGTGACAAAATTTGAAAAATCTCAATAAATGAGAGTTAAATTGTTAAATAAATTTGACAATATTGTCAAAAAGTTGTCTGCTGCTATTGCATCAAAATGTGTCTGCAAGTGGGAAAGGGTTAAGTTGTGCATAACACGAATATTGTATGTAGTCACAATAATGTAATTCAGATGTACACGATTCACAGATTTATGGGGGGAGGGGGGTTCTTGGAATCAGTCTTGACTCACATGAACGAATGCATATTTTTCTTACTTAAACCCTTTTTCACTTGCAACAAATCTGCAGCAGACGACTTCGAAAACATCTAGTGAAAACTATAATGTCTATAACAGAGAGTATAATGATTGAGTTGAAAACAGTATGGGCAATTTCTGCCCTTTGTCACAATGTTTTCAAAGTTCACCTGCTGCAGTCGGGAAGGGTTAATTTGTATTTATAGAACTTATGTACAATAGGTAGCTTTTTGAAAGATATAGAGGTTTATTAATGCACAAAAATACTTTTGACATTTTGTATTGTGGAGATATATGAGAAACTTTTAAGTACATAAATCTTTTTTTTTACAATTTACTTACATCAACATCTGAACGGTGCTTCAGGAAAACTAGCCTTAACCTTTTTCCCTCATATAGACGCTTTCTGACGCCTCTGTAGCAGACAGTTTTTTGAAAACATAGTGACAAAAAAAGAAATTGCTCAAAACAAGCAATTTCTCCTTTTGCCACAATGTTTTCCACTTTTAGTCATAGGTTATCCATTCAATTATAGAGATTTTCTACAAAATATGTTCAAAAGTCATCTGCTGCAGAATTGTTGTATGAGGGAAAGGGTTATTGTAAATTTACAAATGTGGAATCAGACTCGCCTCGCTGTGCATCGATGCTAAGGATCCAATTGGATACTGATTTATAGAAGTAACTTCCATAACAAATTGGCAAACAGTGCAGTGCCAGGTCAGACTGTACATATGTGCTAGCTGATCTGGATCTTCACTGCTCATAAATGCCTAATGGTTGGTTTTCTTAGATCACTTCTTGTGTGTTTCTTCTAACACTTTTGCTTTTTTTACGTATATCATTTGTTTGTGCAATCAGAATCAAAATTTGGTGGCGTATAGAGTGTGCTCTGTCTGTTTGTCTGTGGCAAAACATTAATCCTTTCCCTCATATAAACGCTTTATGACGCCTCGGCAGCAGACGACTTTTGAAAACATTATGGCAAAGGTGAAATGGCTCATGATGAGCCATTTCATTATTTGCCACAATGTTTTCAACTCTATTTAATAATTAAACTGTCATTATTAATGGAGATTTTCTGGGTTTTTGCCAACATACTTTCAAAGTCGTCTGCTGCAGGTTTGCTGTATGTGGGAAAGGGGTAAGCATTGGACATGACATGTGTCCTGTTGGTCAGAATACTATCAGACATGAGTGTATTCTAAAACTTTCTAGTGATGCCAAATGTGTTTTATCATGTGACCTTGATATTGACATTTGACCTAGATCTGGAAAATGTTGGTGTTTTCAAGTACATTGGTGTTTCAAAAACACATCTTAGTGTTTGTTGATATTTGAAAGGTTTAAGATATAGATAAAATTTGCTTTTGCTTGCATTATCAAAATACAAAAATAAACATTGGGGACCAATCAAGCTTGAAATGTCAACTAAATCATAACAATGAGTGAAGAGAAGCATGGGTACTTCTGAATACTATTACTCTCGCACATACAACAAATCTGCAGCAGACGACTTTGAACATATTTTGTCAAAGAATAGAATTTGAAAATATCTAGGAAAAAATGTGGAAAATTCTTATAAATCAGGGCATAATTTCTGAAACAAGTTGGAAACTTTGTGGCAAAAGAAGAATTTTTTTGTTTGGAGCAATTTCTTCTTTTGTCACATTGTTTTCAAAAGTCATCTGCTGCAAAGGTGTCAGAAAGCGTCTATATGTGGAAAAGGGTTAATAACTTTAAGCAAAATATGTATGTGTTTTATATTGAAGATGATTGCTTTTTGGTAATATAACCATTAACAACTTTTATTTATACAAATCCCACACATGTAAACAAACAATAATAAATAAAATTTGATGATGGTTGCATTATATAAAGCAATATCAAATATAAAAACTATAAGCTGTATGATTGTTTATAAGAGTGTGTTGAAATGCTTATAAGAGTGTGTTGAAATGTTTATAAGAGTGTGCTGAAATGTTTATAAGAGTGTTGAAATGTTTATAAGAGTGTGTTGAAATGTTTATGATAGTGTGCTAAAATGTTTATTAGAGTGTGCTGAAATGTTTATAAGAGTGTGCTCCTCTTCCCATTGAGTCATAAAATGGTTGACATTTCACACCATAAGCTCCATTATTATTTTCTTGTTAGCTTGTCTATTTGAAGAATAAGGAGGCTATTGCACTCGCGTCGGCATCTGCGTTGTTTTAGTTTTTTGCAAATACTAATAATATCTGCTATACCAAATAACATATTTACTTCAAACTTGGCGTACTTGTTTCTAATTACAGGATAGACAACTGCAGCAAGTCACATAACTCTGTCAACCATATTTGTAGAGTTATGCCCCTTTTTGTACTTACATTTTGTCACAAAAATATATCCTAAGCTATTACTTTGCCATTTCTCTATATTTCTTTATCAAACTTTTAAATTATTTTGTTTGCGTCTAGGTCACTTTTGACAAAGTTATGCCCCTTTTTGTACTTAGAATTTTTCATGATAACTTAAAGTCAGCAATAATGTGTCCCATTTCTTAATATTTCTTCCATCAGACCTTTAAAAAAAATAAAAAAAATAAGCAAAAGCTTTCGAATAGTCGAGCGCGCTCTTGTTTTGATAATGCAAGCAAAAACGAATTTTATATCTATAATGCCATTTTCTCCTGATTTTGTGGGAAACCCCTTTTAATAGCAAGATTTCAGAAATGAACAGAGATGTAAACTGTTCATCGAGACAATAACAATGTTCTTACAAATAATCTAAAACAAATGCCATGCTCTTGGAAAATTAAGATAAGGGTATTTGTGAACTTTGTAGACCCAGATCAACCTGTAAACCACACAGTCTGATCTGGGTCTGCGTTTGTCAGTTAGTTCCTGTGAATGTTGAGAAGGTTTCTTTTACAAACAGAATTAATTTGAATTATATAGCATTGTTGTTTATACTAGATGTTTTTTGTAATTTAGTTACTGTACAGTTGTATTTGGTAATTCAGTTATATTTGGTAATTCATTTATTGTACAGGTATATTTGGAAATTCATTTATTGTACAGGTATATTTGGTCATTCATTGATTGTACAGGTATATTTGGTCATTCATTTATTAATTATTAATTCATATATTATACATAGATTTTAGTCATTATACTGTTGTGGTGCACTAAATTTTGGTGATTAAAAATTCAAGATTCTACTTGTTGTTGTTGTCTCTGATATCATGGGTTGTACCAGGGGACTAGATAAGGAGGAGTGAACTGTATCTGTTGGGGAACCCGTGTGAATCAAGGTACTTTACCATCTTTATCTCACTTATTATTCCACTAAACGCTATGTTGTGGGTACTCAAAAGAATCGTCTCACTGAGACAATTCTTTTGAGTACCAACAGCATAGGGTTTAACCCTTTCCCTCATACGACAATTCTGCAGCAGACGACTTTGAACATATTTGTCAAAAAATAGAAAATCTCTATATTTGAATGGATAACCTATGACTAAAAGTGGAAAACATTGTGGCAAAAGGAGAAATTGCTCATTCTGAGCAATTTCTTCTTTTGTCACTATGTTTTCAAAAAGCCGTCTGCTGCAGAGGTGTCAAAAAGTGTCTATATGAGGTTTAAGGGTCAAATAAGGATTTGGGAATGTGAAATACTCTTCTGATCTAGAGCTCTAGTTGTACAGTATCTCTGTCTGTTTGTTGAGACCAAATGATTTGATCATTACTAAGGCAATTAAGATTATATATTTAAATAGACATGGAAAACATTATAGAAATCTATGATCAAAAGCAGTCATAGCATTTCCTAAGCCATGTTTGAAGACATATTAAAGATCAATGATATATTTTTCCATGTTAAAGATCTATGATATATGTTTCCATGTTAAAGATCTATGATCTTTTTTTCCATGTTAAACCTTTCCCACATACAACAAATCTGCAGCACACAACTTTGAAAACATAGTGAGGAAAACCTGAAAAATCTCCATAAAAGATAGCTTAATTGTTAAATAAAGATGAAAACATTGTGGCCAAAGGAGAAATTGGTCATCATGAGCAATTTCACCTTTGGCCTCCAATGTTTTCAAAATTCGTCTGCTGCTATTGTGTCAAAATGTGTCTGCAGGTGGGAAAGGGTTAAAGATCTATGAGACATTGCATCTGTGTTCCTCTGCCATGACAGAACGCCTTTCAGGGATCAATCACTTTCAGTTACCGAATTTGGTTTGCACATACATCTTGGGACATTGTTTATGGCACATACCAAGATTGGGCCTCTATGACATTGACTTAACCAACATTAAACATTTCCTACTTGCAGACGAATTTTAAAATCATTTTGGCAAAAGGAGAAATTGCTCATAACGAGCAATTTCTTCTTTTGCCACAGTAAATTCAACTCTGTTCAATAATCGTACTCACTTATACAGATTTTCCATATATTTGTGTAGATGTTTTCAAAGTTGTCCGCAGAAGATTTGTCGTTTGTAGGATAGGGTTAAAAGCAAAAGGTTATTTGGGCAATATCTCCTATGCTATCTCACCTGCAGTTGTTAAATGTGGTATGCTTTTTTAGCTCACCAGAGCACGTGCACAAGGTGAGTGTTTGTGATTGCCTTTTGTTCGTCGTCCGTCATCAACATTTGCTTGTTAACACTCTAGAGGCAACATTTTGCATTCAATCTCCGTGAAAGTTTATCAGAACATATATCTTGATCAAAACTAGGCCAAGTTCGAATATGGGTCATGTCAGGTCAAAAACTATGTCACTAGGCCAAAATTAATGAAAATCTTGTTAACCCTCTGGAAACCGCATTCTTAAATTGAGCATGTTGAAACTTTGTCAGAAAGTTTGTCTTGATGATATCTAGGCCAAGTTCGAATATGTGTCATGTCAGGTCAAAAACTTCTTCTTCTTATGGTTTTATTTACCCTCGCCTATCGGCATAAAGCCATTTGGCGAGCAGCCATTGTTTTATCTCTCCAATTTTTTTTTATTAAAGGGGTTGACTATATTTTAAATTTTCTATTATCGCTTTTGACTATATTTTCGTTTTCTATAAGTACATATCCAGCTTTCTTTTTATAGTATAGTGTTGTATGTGTGTATATAAGTGTATGTGAGTAAAACTATATTTATTTATTTGGTTACTAAAAATATAAAAGCAATTTTTGTAAAAAACGCAATTAATAATATTGTGCAAAAAAAGCACTACCCAACAGTCCTCCACAACGGAGCCCCTGATTGGCCGAATTTCAATCCGCTTTTACGGCCAAGCTCGACATTTACACATAAATCTATGGTCAATGACGAGTTGGCCAGGTTTAGCGTCCAGCCAATCACAGGCCCCGTTGTACAGGTAGCTGTTTACCCTTTAGCCGCTTTAAAAAGGGCAAAGGGTGTAAAAAAACAAAGTCTAAATAGATGTGTTTTAAAATTCCCAATAAATTGGGAACTATATATTGAATAAAACAATTATTGAAATGAAAAACATAATATAAGAAGGTTAAGATGAAGAAAAAATATAAAATAAAAATTTGTAAGAAAAATCGAAAAGAAAAAGACAGCGTACCACACGGGAACCTATCGATGTTTTTACAGCAGCGTTTTGCACAGTGTGGTTTAAAAAACATATTAATAAAATGACAATCTAATGTAAGTCTGGGTGCTGGGCTTCCAGCATCCTAAACAACTTCCGGCAAAAACGGCCCTCTCAGATAACCATAAAAAACCAACGGGTGTATATACATATATTCCACACTGTGCCGGTTCCGTGTAGTACAATATTTACGAAGTTTGTTAAAAATAAGATTATTTCATGGTTGCAGCACTGACACATATTTTATGAATGGGCTCCCTTATCAAACCGGCCCCACGAGCCAGCCGACTGAGGGATTTAGCAGCTATGCCTTTATGCTCGCTTGCGCATGTTCACCCCCATCTGCGCACCGCTTACAGAGTATGTCGGGGAGGACATCTTTCGTAAATGACCCAGACATCGCCATCCCCCCGACACACAATATAGGGTATTTTATACGCAGATAGAGATCAACATGCAGCAAGCCTTCACTGCCTCCATCCCCCAGACGGCCCAGCCCGTGGGTCCATCGCGCAAGCACACAGAAAAAGTGTGTGTCGCTACAAAAATTTGACCCGGGAGCCCATGTAATGTTATCGACAATCGGTACTGGCTAGGGCAGAAAACAGTGCAATTTCAAGGTTATCTATAGTCCAATTTAACATATGACCTACATGTTTGAAGATTTTTTATGTTTTCAAATTTTTATTATGCTATGGGCCTGATTGTCCGCTCTGTCATACTACATGGTAAGATTAACTATATATTAAAAGGATTATATGGGTATGTAGGCTGTACCCCATAGTAAAATAGAATAATGAACGTTTTTTTCTTAAAAAACAGCATATAAGGTAACACAGAGCGCGGACCAATCAAAGGCCCCAGTCGGTATTTAAGTAATGTAGATCAATAATTAAGCAGAAGGGGGGGGGGGCCAAATCATTAAATATTTAAGAGCGCGGACGCGATCGAAAGCACCCGCAAAAAGAAAAACATAGTGGAAAAGGAATTGAAAATTAAAGAGGGAATTGCACTGAGTTCGGAAAAAATGGGAAACAACAGAAAAAAGGGCCCTATATCTTGTCTGTCATTTCACAATCGACAAGATATGTCTCCAATGCCATAAATGTAGAGGTTCGGAGGGCCCTGGACGGAAACAGTAAAGTATTTAAGTCCATATGACCACCCGACCTCACTATGACATCGGAGAGCGTTTTCCTTGCACCCCCGTGAATCGAACAATGCAACAGAAAATGCTCTGTAGTATCCGGGACGATGCATACAGGACAGGATTTTGGTTTGCCAAGTATGAACCGGCCCATACTCCCCGGCAGCAGATTGTACCCCAGCCTCAGCCTCGTCACACACTTATCCACCCTTTTACAGGTTGAATACTTGTGTGGCGGGCCAAGACTGGCTCCCTGTGGCGGGATGGGCTGGCTACGTGTTGAATCAGCCAGCCTCTTACTCCATTTCTGCTTTTTTTGACTCCTAATTATGGAGTATATTTCTGAGGCTGCCAGGGGGACATTTTCCACTACAGAGCACCCTAGTCCTTCCTTCGCCGCCCTATCTGCTAGCTCATTTCCCTGCACGTCGACATGTGCTGGACACCACACTAGATTAACTTTTATGTCATTTACATAACACTGATCATAAAGGGAGATGATGTTTTCTATAAGATCAGGCCTAGAGTTGCTTTTTCTTAAATTAATAGATTGCAGGGCAGAGAGTGAGTCCGATAGAATAGCAACATTGTGTGGTCGGTTGACGAGAGTCCAGTTAAAAGCATATTGGATTGCGATCAGTTCGGCAGCATAGATAGATAACTTGTTGCTGAGTCTTTTTGAGATGGTAACATTTTTTGATGGTATAACCATTGCTGCCGCAACTGTCTGATTTATGTCTTTACTACCGTCTGTGTAGATTTTTAAATGCTCAGCGTAATTTGAGGAGATATGATCATTTGTGATCTCTAAAATTGTTGGTGCATGATCATTCTTTTTAAACCTCAAACTTAGGGACATGTCGACTACAGGGGGGGCCAGCATCCAGGGCGACTCTAGACGGGGTCTAAGGTCCGCTACATTGTAATCATGGATCCGATACTCCTCGGCAAGCCGTTGAACCTCTGCTCCAAATGGGAGTTTGGCTTTTTTGTATTTGGCCTTGACGAAGAAATCGGCTCCAATGATAGCATTCACAGGGTTGCAAGGTCTACTCTTAACCCTAGCCAGGTACTTCAACGATTGTTCTTCTCGTCTTAATTCTAGAGGCTCGATCCCAGCTTCTTGTTCAAGCACATTTAATGGAGTGGTAGGGAGCGCTCTCAGAGCTATGGCAAGCGCCCTGTGTTGGACAGTACTTAATCGATGTAAATTAGTTTTTGATGCACAAGCATAGACTAAGGCACCATAGTCTAGCTTTGGACGTATTAAGGACTTGTAAAGAAGGAGGAGCGACTTTTTATCAGATCCGAAATTTGTGCCCCTCAGCATTCTCATTAGATTCAAGTCCTGTTGGCATTTGGTGACCAGTTCATTTATGTGTGACTGTAAAGTAAACCTCTCATCAAGAGTCATGCCCAAAAATTTTACAGTTTTTTCAAATTTTATTTTTGTGTTTCCTAGGGATACGTCCACTTGGTGCGAGTTTGCATGCCCAAATAATACTCCTACTGTTTTTGTCTTACTGATTTTGAAGCCCCATTCTTGAGACCAGCGCCAAATGGAGTCAAGTCCTATCTGTGCCTTTTTTTGTAAATATTGCATATTGCCTCCACAGAGCCAACTGCCTGAGTCGTCGGCAAATTGGCTAATAACCAACCCTGACCCCTCAGATACGTCAGGGAAATCATTTATTAAGAGAGAAAAGAGAAGAGGGGAAATTATGGCGCCCTGGGGCGTACCTCTCGTCAGAGTTTGAGTATCCGAGAGAGTACCATCTACTTTAACTGTGATTTTCCTGTCCAACAAAAAGGCCCGTATATAGTTGAAGCATCGCCCCGTGATTCCATGTTTTTTAAGTTTGTATAGAATGCCTGAGTGCCAAGCCAGATCGAAAGCGGCCTCTAGGTCAAGAAAGATCGCTAGAACATGATGCCCTCTATTTTTAGATTTGAGCACATCATGTTGAAGCCGCACGAGGTGATCGAGCGTGCTACGTCCCTTTCTGAAGCCAGACTGAAGGGGATTTATTATATTTTTAGATTCTAAAAGTCGTTCCAAGCGTGCCTTGACCATCCCCTCTAGCAATTTCCCAGGGTGAGATGTCAGGCTTATCGGTCTATATGATTTGGGATCATTTTTATCTTTCCCTTTTTTGTGCAGAGGAATCACGCAGGCTAGCCTCCAATCCTCTGGGAATTCACCCCACTCCATACCTTATTGAAAAAAGTTAACCATATTTTTAGTGCGGACTCGGACATGTGCTTAAACATAGGGTACGCAATTTTGTCTAGCCCCGCGGCGGAATTCTTTCTACTACTAATACAGTCTTTTATTTCTTGAAGAGTGAAGTCGGTATTAAGGGTTAGATTTTCATTTTCCAAAAGAGGAGAGTATATGAACTCCTGTTGGTCTTGTTCAAATTGTTTTTGATGGGCCAAAACAGATGGTTCTACGTTTTCATCACTAGCTACTTTTGCGTAGTGGGAGACAAGGGAATTTGCCTTGTCAAGGGGGGTAATCGAAATTCCTGCAGTGTTATGTAATATAGGGACCGGTGTAAATGACGTCCCTTTAATTCTGCGAATCTTATTCCAAAAAACTTTGGAATTTTTGGGGTTTACTATGCAGGATTCGCAGAATTCAGCCCAATTTTTAGTTTTGTTTTCTAGAATGACCTTTTTGCAGTGGGCTGTTGCTTCTTTCAGTTTGACCAGATTGACTTCACTAGGCGATTTTTTTAAAGTATAAATTGCAAGCTTTCTCTCCTTGACTGCCTTTTCACAAAATTCGTTCCACCACGGTACATTTTTTTGATTTTGTTTACATGGTTTACAAACTGGGATCGAGTCTCTAGCTATGGACAGGAATTTATCCGTAATTGATTTGTTAAATATATTTATGTTTGGATGATAGACGTCTGTAAGGGAGATCTCTCCACTTTTAGTTTTGTATATTTCCCAATCTGCTTTTTCAAATTTAAACTTATCTTCTGCAATTTTGGAATTTTGATTGGATCTTGACATTGATATTAAGATTGGGAAATGGTCTGAACCCAAATTGTCGTCAATAACTTGCCAGCCTAGTTCGCTGGCAAGTTTCGGACTTGTGATAGTTAGATCTATGCACGTGAGGTACCCACGGCCTAGATCAACCCTGGTGGACGAGCCATCATTGTGCAGCACGAGACCGTGCTTTGTCACCCAGGTCTCGACTGCACGACCATGGCTGTCAGTTTTTGAAGAACCCCAGATAAAATTATGTGCGTTGAAATCACCAGTTAACACAAATTCCGTATTTAAGATATGCTTGTCTAAATGTTCTAAACTTTCTAGGTCGCACCCCCTTGAATATAAGTTAAAAAGAGTGAATGGAGATTTGCCAAAAAATATTTCAAATTTTTGAAGTTCTAGAATGATAGTCCCGTTTTGATCCCTTACATTGTCTATTGCGATGTTTCTGTAATTGACCCCGTTTTTGAAATATGTTATTAATCCCCCAAAGCCTATCCTATTTTGAGTGTCAATATATGTGTACTCTGCTCTGTATCCAGGGATATTTTTCAATGTATTTCTCTTGAGTTTAGATTCCTGAATACAGAGTATATCGATTTGGTTTGAGTCCAAGAAGTGTTTGATTTCTGTATGTTTGTGGGCTGAGAGCCCACCAACATTGAGGTTAAGGATTTTTAAATTCCTGTCCATATTGAAATTAACAATTGAAAATTTGTCTCTTTACACCGCCGCCAGCAGCTGCGGAGCACCGGCTATAGCGCATCTGCCCGCCCTTAAATTTGAGTGGGGATATTAGAGTCTTTAGCCGGGACTCCGCACCCTTTTGGGCGCTATGAGAAGTAAGAGTTTTTCGATTTTTAGTCAGTGACACAACCGGTGAGGGCGCTACCGCCCGCTGTACTGGGGGGAATGCAACAGGGATACGGGATGAAGATGGCTCGGACTTTTTTGTTGCTATATATAGGTTTTTGTCCGAGCATATATTGATGACTTTTGACTTAATGCTGTTCATGTTTATATTTCCATTTTGGGCCCTTTCTTCAGCCACCTCGGCTATAGCCCGAGACAGCTGTTCAAGGGTAAACGTTCTGATCTCTTTGTTGAATTCGATTTGAACTTTGAAAGGGGAGGTTTGTGCTGTTTTCGACTCAAGGGACTTTGAAAACGGATCAGATATCTCTGTCTGGCATCCCATATCCCGTGTTGTAGGTCTATGCTGTGGAGGGGGTGGGGTATCTTCCCTCAAGGACATGTCCATCTGGGACACATCAGTGAGCGAAAAGTCTCCACTTCCCTCCCTGCTGCTGTCAAAAGGGGTACTAGACCCTACCCCAACCTCTGACCCTTTGTTGGTGGGGCTGTCAAATAAGGAAGAGGAGCACCAGCTGTTCCTTGTAGACAAGGGGCTCCTTGAAGGCTGGGGGGATGGATTCCCGAGGGTATCCAGAATTTCCCCATGTTGACCCCCGGGGCTATTTTCAATGCCGGGATTCGAACCATGTTCTATCTCCCTTTCTTGCCTACTTATTAACCTTCTTGGCAAATTTGTTGATTCATGGGAGTTAGGTACGTGGGGAGGGGTCTTAACCATTTGAGAATAAGTAGGCCGGGCGTATTCCGAGTGAGAATTTGGTGTTGTCTTGACAACTGAATGTTGTTTCTGGGTCAGAGGCCTGGGCGGAGGATGTGTTTTCTGACTCTTAGAGTCAGTAACTGCAGACTCAGCCCGTGTCCAAGAACAACCATGAGTGTTCTTATAGTGTTGCACTATTGAGGCATGAAGATAGGCTGGACACAGTCTGAATCTGGAGGTATGCCCCCCCCCCCTGACAGTTTGGACAGCATAGAGTATTGGCTGAGCACGTGTTTGTGCTGCTATTATGTGATCCAGCACAACGGGCACACCTATTCATATTTTTACAATGTTTTGATGTATGGCCGAACCCTTGGCATTTGAAGCATCTGAGCGGTGGAGTCTGGCATGGTTCCACCGGGAGCGATATGTCCGTATCGGAAAATGATACGTATTCTGGGAGAGTCGCTCCCAGAAAGGTAATTTTCACTACTCCGGTGGGACTACCCTGACGATTTTTTATTCTCTCCATTTTTAGTATGGGAGTTGTTGTTTTCAGTGTGTTTCCTTGATATTCAATGTTTTCATTATGATCTTTTAGTGGTCTGCAGTGAACGACGCCTTGGCAAGTGACCATTTTATCAGGGTTGTAGGCCACCGCTCTGATATTGCCTATAGCAAAGACTCCCATGTTGAGGATCTTAGCCAAGGATTCGGCCGATTTTGGTTGGGCTAAAAAAGACCCATTCTTTAACATAATTATGTTAAGGATCAATCCGGTCAGAGCACTCGCTATGTTTTGAGCGAGTGTCTTTGGGGATACCCCCCGCCCAAAGTCACTCCCTCTTGTGATAGATTTGATGAACAATCTATGGGTCCAGGTATTCTTGGAGAGCAAGTGTCTCTGACCTGGTTTGATTGGTTCTCCATGATTAGAAAAATCATCAGAAAAAGCTGATGGCATGTTTAAGATCTTGGAGGAAAAAGGCTCCAAAAATAAATAACAATATAAGATGACGAAAGCGTCTAATAACAGCTCAAACACTGGGCCTCCACTCTTGGAGTTTGACCTTCAGTTAAAGAATACTGTCCTAAAACTAAATGTCATAAAAAAGGAAAACAACACAGAAACAGCTTTAATTTGCAGTAAACTATAAATTATAAAAGGTTAATCATGAAATTAAGATAATTACAACTGTAGATAAACTGTAGATAAACTGAAAAATGATGTGTGTTGTGCAGGTTGGATGCATGTGTGCGAAATTTGCAGAATCTATGTAGTTGTTGATGATGTGTAAATCACAGGCCAGAGCTTGCCTATTCCTCTCCCAGCAAACGTCCCCAAACAGTGCAGACAATGGAAAGGTTGACACTGGTGACAATCTCTGACAATTTGAGTTGTTGACTCCCAGTTTGACAATTGAGGTTGAATCGCACTGCCGGTGACGGGTGGGTGGGGTACACGCAAACTGTGCTCACTTGGATCGGGCTGGAACCTGGACAATATACACATCAATGAACAAAAACACAAATTACAGAAAGCGGGATATGCAGAAGACACCTTAATTGGAGAGAGGAAACAATGACTAATCGACAGGGAGGGTAAACCTGGTTTCCTATGAAATGTTTTGATGATCGGCAAGATGGACGTCTCATCTGCTGTTTGTTTTGACCGGAAGTGTAAACCCTCGCCTATCGGCATAAAGCCATTTGGCGAGCAGCTATTATTCTCTCTCCAATTTTTTTTTATTAATGGGGGTAGACTATATATGGGTTTTTTTCAATGTTTTTATTATAATATATATATATGACTTTTGACACTGACTGCTTATATTTCATTGTTGCATATCCCGCTTTCTGTTTATAGGTTCATTATTGTATGTGGGTATATAGGTGTGTGTGTTTATAAGTTTTTTTTTTTTTTTTTTAAACAATTGATAAAAAAAAAATAAAAAAAAATAAAAAAAAATGTAAAAGAAAAAGTGCCAAAAAAGGCACTACCTAACAGACCTCCACAACGGCGCCCCTGATTGGCCGAATTTCAATTCGCTTTTCTGGTCAAGCTCGACTTTCACACACAAATCTATGGTGACAGACGACTTGACCAGATTTAGCGTCCAGCCAATCACAGGCCCCGTTGTGCAGGTAACTGTTTTACCCTTTAGCCGATGTAGATGGGCAAAGGGCGAATATATATATATTTTTTAAAATTACACATAAGGATAAAAAAAATTAAAGAAAAAAAATCATTTTTTTTGTTACTATTATTTAGAAGTAAAGTATTAAGATGAAAAAATGTAAAACAAAAAATATGTAGAAAAACAAAAAGATGTGCCAAAAAAGCACTCCCAAACCCTCCTCCACAACGGTGTCCCCGATTGGCCGAATTTCAATCCGCTTTTCCGGCCGAGCTCGACCTTCACTCATAATTCTATGTTGAAGGACGAGTCGACCAGATCTAGCGCGCAGCCAATCACCGGCCCCGTTGTGGGCAAAGGGCGAACTTGTTTTATAAATAATCAATAAAAAATGAAGAACTAAGACTGATATATATGAAAAATAACATAAAACAAATGTTACAGCGTAGTGGCACAGTGTGGTTAAAACATATGGCTTAAAAAATACTTCGCGCACCATCCAGCAAAAACGACCCTTGAGGACCCATTAAAACTAGTGCTATGTACATAAATCCCACACTGTGCCAGCCCTGTAGAATAAAATATTTACATAATTTAATTTTTTTTTACTTGATTGCAACACTGGTGCTTATTTATGAGTGGGCTCCTTTGTCATATCTAGTCCCACCAAACAGCCGCCTGATGGATTTCGCAGCCATGCTCCCTGTACACTTGCCCATGCGAGCCCCCGACCGCGCGCGCACCCCCAACAAAAGCTGACGGGGAGGACATCTTTCGTAGATGACCCAGACATCGCCATCCCCCCGTCACGCAAATGAAGGGTGCCGCACACGCGCAGACGGGTACCCCCATGTAGCAAACTCCATCCACCAGACAGCTCAGTCCGCGAGACCATTGCAACAGCACACGGAAAAAGCGTGTGCCATTGCCGACTTATGACTCAGGAGCCCATTTTATTGATGCTATATCCTATGTAGTACCGGCCAGGGCAGAAAACAGTGCAATTTCAAGGTAAAAAATTTGAGAAGACTTGGAAGAAAACCTACATCTGAGCGTAAATTTGTTTTCAATGGTTTGATGCTTTGGGCTTTTTGTCCGCTCTGTCAAATATTGTAAGGGTATGTAGATAGTATCCCTTTGATGAATATAAAATATTAATGTAAACAATGTGAAAAAGGATAAGATGAGACAGAGTGCGGACGCGATCTAAAGCCCCAGTCTTGGGTAATTTAGAGATGTAGGTCAGTAATTAAGAAAGTGGGTCATACTTCAACCAATGTAGGTCAAGGACGAGTTAAGTCAATCCTTAAATATTTAAGGGCGCGGACGCGATGGAACGCACCCCCAAACAGACAAACAGACAAACATTGGCGAAAAGGAAGTAAAATAAATTTCAAAGATTGCACTGAATTCGGAAAAATAAAAAACGACTAGAAAATGATATGCAGATGACACCTATATCTTGTCTGTCATCTGACAATCCAAAATATTGCTCTCCAATGCCATAAACGTAGAAGTCCGGCGGGCCTTGGAAGGAAAAAGTAAATTACATATGTCCATTTGACCGCCAGACCTCAGTATGACATCGGAGAGCCGTTTTCTTGCTTCCCCGTGAACACCACAATGCAACAGGAAATGCTCTGTAGTATCCGGGACGACACATTTGGGACATGCTTTTGGTTTTCCCAATATGAATCGTCCCATACTCCCCGGCAGCAGATTGTAACCCAGTCTCAGCCTGGTCACGCATTTATCCACCTTTTTACAGGTTGAGTATCTGTGTGGCGGGCCAAAATAGGTCACTAGGTCAAATTGAAGGAAAATCTTGTTAACACTCTAGAGGCCGCAATTTTTGATTCAGCAGTTTGAAATTTTGTCAGAATGTTTGTCTTAAAAATATCTAGGTCAAGTTTGAATATGGGTCATATCGGGTCAGAAACTAGGTCACTAGGCCAAATTGAAGGATAATCTTGTTAACACTGTAGATGCCACATTTTCAACTTGAGCATGTTGAAATATTGTCAGAATGTTTGTCTTAAAGATATCTAGGTCAAGTTTAAATATGGGTCATATTGGGTCAGAAACTAGGTCACTAGGCCAAATTGAAGGAAAATCTTGTTAACTCTGTAGAAGCCGCATGTTTGAAATTTGGTCAGAATGTTGAGCTAAATGATATCTAGGTCAAGTTCGAATATGGGTCATGCAGGGTCAAAAACTAGGTCACTAGGCCAAATTGAAGGAAAATCTTGTTAACACGTTGGATGCCGCATTTTTTGCTTAAGCAGCTTGAAATTAAAGGTGATGAATACTGCAGACAAACATCCATCAGTGAATACTGCAGGCAAACACAAAGTAATGAATACTGCAGACAAACATATCTTAGTGGATACTGCAGGCAAACACAAGGTGATGAATACTGCAGGCAAACACAAGGTGATGAATACTGCAGACAAACATCCATCAGTAAATACTGCAGGCAAACACAAAGTAATGAATACTCCCAGTCAGTGAATAGTGTAGACAAGTCCCAGTCAGTGAATATTGTAGACAAGTCCCAGTCAGTGAATATTGTAAACAAGCGACAGTAAGGGAATACTGCCGACACACTCCAGTAATGAATATTGTAGACAAGTCCCAGTCAGTGAATATTGTAGACAAGTCCCAGTCAGTGAATATTGTAAACAAGCACCAGTTAGTGAATACTGCCGACACACTCCAGTAATGAATATTGTAGACAAGTCCCAGTCAGTGAATATTGTAGGCAAGTCCTAGTCATTTAAAATTGTAGACAAGCACTAGTCAGTGAATATTGTAGACGAATCCCATTAAGTGAATATTGCAGACAAGTCCCAGTCAGTGAATATTGTAGACAAGCACCATCCAGTGAATATTGTAGACAAGTCCAAGTCAGTGAATATTGTAGACAAGCACAAGTAAGTGAAAACTGCTGACAAACACCAGTAAGTAAATATTGTAGACAAGTCCCAGTCAGTGAATATTGTAGACAAGTCCCAGTCAGTGAATATTGTAGACAAGTCCCAGTCAATGAATTTTGTAGACAAGTACTAGTTAGTGAATACTGTCGACAACACCAGTAAGTGAATATTGTAAAAAAGTCCCAGTTAGTGAATATTGTAAACAAGCACCAGTAAGTGAATATTGCCGACACACTCCAGTAATGAATATTGTAGACAAGTCCCAGTCAGTGAATATTGTAGGCAAGTCCTAGTCATTTAAAATTGTAGACAAGCACTAGTCAGTGAATATTGTAGACGAATCCCATTAAGTGAATATTGCAGACAAGTCCCAGTCAGTGAATATTGTAGACAAGCACCATCAAGTGAATATTGTAGACAAGTCCAAGTCAGTGAATATTGTAGACAAGCACAAGTAAGTGAAAACTGCTGACAAACACCAGTAAGTAAATATTGTAGACAAGTCCCAGTCAGTGAATATTGTAGACAAGTCCCAGTCAGTGCAAATTGTAGACAAGTTCCAGTCAGTCAAAATTGTAGACAAATCCCAGTCAGTGAATATTGTTTGTTTGTTTGTTTGTTTGGAGTTTAACGCCGCGTTCAACAGCTTTGGTCATATCACGGCGGTCAGTGCACCTACCCATGTTTTCCTGGCTTTCCCACACCAGTACTTACACAACATTCTTTCGAAGCCACTGACTACTTTCTCACATAGATCAGAGGTGAGAGGCAATGGAAAACATCGCCCGAAAGAATGTCGCCGCAACCGGGTATCGAACCCGTGACCTCCAGATCACGAGTCAGATACGCTACCAATTGAGCTACCCGGCCGGGCAGTGAATATTGTAGACAAGAACTAGTCAGTGAATATTGTAGACAAGACATAGTCAGTGAATATTGTAGACAAACATCATTAAGTGAATACTTCCGACTGCCGACAAGCACCAGCCAGTAAATACTGCAGACAACTACCAGTCAGTGAAAATTGTTGACAAATACCAGTCAGTGAAATACTGTCGATAACCACTAGTCAGTGAATACTGTGGACAAGCAACATTCAGTGAATAGTGTAGACAAACACCAATCAGCGAATACTATACACGAGCACCAGTCAGTAAATACTGTAGACAAATACCAGTCAGTGAATGTTGCTGACAAATACTGCAGACAAACACCAGTCAGGCATTACTGCAGACAAACACGAGTATTTTAATTTAACCTGTTACGTAAAATCTAGTTTTTTTTATGCATGTAAATCATTTTTAGATTCTTTCTTGTTTAACCCTTTGTCACATTTCTCGCTTTTTGGCGGCTTTTAAAAACAATGTTTTAAATGAAGAAATTGGTCAAAATGAGCAATTTCTTCTTTTGCCACAATATTTTGAACTCTATTGTCACTTTCACAAAAGTTGGTGCTAAATGGTGTATTCAAACTTAAACAAAAAAGCCTTTTTGAGACGTTTGCAGAGCAGACGATCCTAACATACCATATCGGATTACTTCTTAGTATAGCACTTCATATTTGTACATTGTTTCATTACCATATAAGGTAATAAACTCATATCGTTCTAAGTAGTTAACTATGATCTATATCACGTGATTGTTGCTTGTAAAGACTGCATAGTCGTTTTGGCCCGGCATAACGCTTTTGACTTTAATACAGTTCTGACGTATCTAACATATTATATTGGGGGAAAAGAGACGTGCGCAAGAAAGATAGAAGATTGTATTGTTGAACTTCGAGAATTCGGTAAGTTATAACTTTGTGGTTTTTCATCTCAAAGTTCTTTTGATTTTTAGTTTGAACATTATATGTTTTTCCTCGTTTATCCAATGATACCGAACCTAACATACTAACTATATTTTTTGGGGGAAAAACAGCTTTGTAAACCTCGATGTATAGAAATGTGATGTAATGTAAAGAGAGTAATTGATAACAGTTACCTCTAATTAATAACAAGGATTAGCTCAATTTAAACTGCTCCATTGGTTAAAATATGAAATAAACAATTAAAGATTCAAGATTCAAGATTTATTTATTCAGTAACGTAAACTTTACAAAGTTCTAGTTACATACATATGATGATATACTATATAATACAAAGTTAAAGAACTGGAAAGCCAGCTCATTGTTAGGGCAATGTTACACATTTGAAATTGCGACTTAATTTTTCATATATTTGTAAATATATGAGCCGTCTCGCGAGAAAACCAACATTGTGGACTCTGCGTAAAGTATCGACCCAAATCAGCTTAAGCATGCCGCGTATGCTAACCCGGACAGACAATGTTCGCCCCATGGTGATATTCTGTTTCAGGAATCATTACTCTATACCTCCATCTCCCTGAGACGGAATGTGTCGGCAAGGATCAGTCTGCGCGGATTGCGCAGGCTGATCTGGGTCGATACATAACACAGATGCCATTATGTTGGTTTTCTCGCGGGACGGCTCATATACAATTGGATCGGCAGTTAACTGTTAAAGAGAAGCCATGTTGAGCCTTATTTTTCACACAAACGTTTTCGTCACACAGGCGTAATATATACGTGCGAATACCTCACATATGTGTGAAGATTAGGCGCGAATATGTCACAACTAGCAAATGCGACATATTCCTTTCACTTTTTTGAAGGGTTTTGATACGAACGTATTTGTAAAAGCAAGTTTACAGGATTATCAAACTTCTGAGATTTTAATTGGCCACTTTTTTCATCAGGCGATGTGGATGTGTATACTGCAATAAACTTGGGACTTGTGTACACTTTTGAAAAACATCTTCATGAAAGAAAAAGTGCTATCTTCATTAATGAGCAATATCTTCTTTTCGACAATGTTTTCGTCTAACAAATAATGTTAGCTGCATTTATAATCATCATCGAGTCATTTAACACTTTACCATATGCAGACGACTTTTAACGCACATGCAGCAGATAAACGTAATGAAAGAAGCAATTTCTTTTTTTCCTAATGTTTTCTTCTAAAAGAAAACTATATTTTTTTTATTTATAGTCAATCAACAACGAACCCTTTACTTCATGCAGACGACTTTCTGCAATAGATAACGTTTGAAAACATCGTGATGGAAGGAGAAATTGCTCATTATTAGCATTATTCCCCACAATGTTTTCTTTTTACATAAAATAGACATTGGGTCATTTAATCTCACGCAAATGACGTTTGGTGCGTCTGTGGCAGAAAACGTTTAAAAACATCTTGAAAGGTGAAATTGCTAATTTTGAAGATAGGAGGATTGCACATAGTGAGAAGATTGCTTTATTCAACTTCTGGGATGACTTTAGTTGGTCGTGTTCAGAAGATAACACCTTTTGAGTTTAAAGCTTTTCAGTCAAAGAGTAAGACACCGTTTACATTTTTGTACTGATTTTTTTTTTTAATTGTCGGCATAAACATGAAGTGTGCGACAGTTCAAACTAATTTAAACTAAATAAGTTTCAACCAAATGATTGAACAACACTCTGGCATACGACCCAAGGCTTATGGGATATTGTCAGTACCCGACCTTATTGAATTGAATGCGGTAGATCAAATATCAAGGTCACTAGTGGCGTTAAAAAAGCAGACGATGTTTCAAACTATGATCTTTGATTGCTCATTGTCAGTATGTGACACTTGTTGATTTAGGGATCACTGGGTCGTGGATAAAATGTATTATGCCGTTGATAAGTTTCTCCGAGAAACCCTTTTTTTTTTCTTGTCGAACATATGCACAACCAGGCTTTGCACTCGTATATATGGATTGCATTTGGCATAAAAAGTTAGGCTCGTTGTGTTTTTCTTTTTGTCAGACAGCTGATATAGTGAAGTCTACATATGTGTTTATAACTATATATATAAAGGACCAAAACTTCGACAAAATCCGCCGAGTCGATAATGCACTCACACGGTTTGTTGAACTCGAGCTAGGGATATAAGAAATTAAATAGAAGGCTATATAACACGGTCAAGGATTACGACTCCCTGAAATTCAGTCGAGTTGAAAATGTCTACAATATGCACAACAAGGGATGACACTGATCACTTAATACAATCCGTAAATGAATTTTGAAATTTAGCACAGGCAAACAGCCGGACAAATAGACGGCTGAAAATGTTAAAACTATAGTATGTCTCCCCAATAAATCCAATTTATACTTGTGAACCAGGTTCAAAATAATCGTTATATATTGACAGTCATGAATCCAATATATAATTTGAATTTTAACGCCAAATCATATAAATATACTTAATTCAATTATTATAATTATGTCTGCTTCTTTCTTAGATATGTTTTATTATGTTCTATTATAATATGACCTATTCGATTCTGTTCAATTCAATCGTATTTCATTAGTTTATATCCTATCATGTTCTATTCTGTTCTGTTCTATTTTAATTATATTACGCGTTTTATTTTATTGCTTCAACATATGTAATAATCTAATTATTTACAAAATAAATGACCATCTTTCGCTGATTTGTAATCTAGTGTGACGTTTACCTTTATCCCCAAAAAATAGCTTTTTATTTATTTTTTTCATCTTGTGTTTAGCATGTGATACATTCGTTTCAGCTCCACTAGGGGGTAGCGTAACAAAACGTATATAAAAACGTATATATAAAACGTATATATCTTCCCAACATCTTACCCCCATGAACTCATTGATCCTTCAACAATGACAATACATAACCTGAGAATTGGTCTATGGAATATTCAGGGTTTGAACCATGACAAAATAAAGGACCCTATTTTTATGAAAATTATTTCTAATATGCATGTTTTCAGTTTAGTAGAAACGTGGAATGACAGTGGAACTATTTTAAGTATACCAAATTATGCACTTATTTGTAACAGTAATCGAACTAAACATAAAAAAGCCAGGCGTAATTCAGGTGGAATTGCAATATATGCCAAACACTCATTGACAAAAGGCTTGTCTAAGCTTCCTAATGAACATAGTGATATCCAGTGGGTTAAGCTAAACCACAACTTTTTTAATCTTCCAAGAGATGTATATCTTGCTTTTATCTATTTTTCCCCAGAAAGTTCTTCCGGGCAATCAAAGGATATTGAAGAAATGTTTTCAAAATTACTCAGAAACATAGAATACTACAGTCAATATGGCGAGGTATTGATTCAAGGGGATTTTAATGCATATACTAGCACATCCTCTGACTTTGTGTCTTCAGATGAATCTAAGTATCCTCATACAGAAGATGAAAATTATGTATATGATATATGTACACCAAGAAATAATCTTGATCATAAAAGGCCCAATAAGAGTGGCAAGTTATTAATTGAGCTCTGTAAAGAAGCTGGGCTAAGAATACTGAATGGTAGAACTATTGGAGATCTACATGGTAAATATACCTGTATCAAATATAATGGTTCTAGTGTTGTTGATTATGCAGTTGCATCTGCAAAGTTATTACATATGCATGCCATAAGTAGTTTTACTGTGCATGACTTTACACCATTATCTGATCATTGTGCAACAAGCTGTACCTTACTGACATCTTTTTTTGATAATACAAATACTCAACAAGCATATTTAGAACCACTCCCAGGTAAATTTGTATGGGATTCAGAGGCGATTAATCGTTACTCTACTCTTATTCAGAATAATAAGTCTAAAACCAAACTACAACAATTTCTGAGTAGAAAATATTCAAATTGTAATGAGGCTGTAAATGATCTAAATACAATTCTACAAGAAACAGCTATGGCCTCTGCCAAATTTATCAAAGGGCGTATTAAAAAACAAACAAATAAACCAAAAAGAAAACCCTGGTTTTCAGAGTCATGTGATGACTTATATAAAACTGTTAAACACTATGCATTTCTTATAAATAAATTTCCATTTAATGGAGCTTACAGAAAAGAATACTACTCTTATCGCTCAAAATTAAGGCGAAAATGCAAACAAAATGAAAAGAAATACAAAAATGAAATATGTTCTGATCTATCCAGTAATATCAACACTGACCCAAAATCCTTCTGGGATTTACTTAATAAATTAAGCCGAGCATCAGACAATAATTCTACTGAAAACATTGATGAGCAAGCATTCTGTAAATTTTTCAAAAATTTAAATTCTTGTGAAGCACAATCAAAGGACAGTAAATTTCATAGAATTATTCGTACGAAATTAGAAGAACTTAAAATTGCACTAAATAACGAAGATAATATGTCTTATAATCAACCAATAATGGCAGATGAAATAATTAAAGCCTCTAAAACCCTGAAAAATGGTAAATCCACTGCAAAGGACTGGATTTCAAATGAAATGATCAAATATGGTATACCAATACTAGTTGGCCCTATTACTAAACTGTTTAACCTTATTTTCAAAGAAGGAACATTCCCTAAGGTATGGAATGAAAGCTTCATTTCTTTAATACACAAAAAGGGCAGTAAAATGGACCCTGCAAACTACAGAGGTATATCTATAACTTCTAACCTAGGGAAATTGTTCAACAAAGTTATCTATATGAGGATTACAACATTTGTCAACGAACATAACATTATAAGTGAAAACCAAATTGGTTTTAAAGAAAAATCCCGCACCTCAGATCACATCTTCACCCTAAAATCTATAATAGAACATAAGAAAAATAAGAAGCAGAAAGTGTTTGCTGCCTTCGTTGATCTGAGGAAGGCTTTTGATACAGTTTGGAGAAATGGATTATTTTATAACCTCTTGGAACTTAAATTTCCCTGCAAACTCTTTAAAATAATTCATTCTATGTATGATGATACTGGGTATAGAATAAAATTCCCAAATGGTCTTAGTGAAGAATTTGTCTCCACCCGTGGTGTAAAACAGGGAGATGTTCTCAGTCCTATACTATTTAATCTTTACATAAATAATCTGGTAAACAGTCTTCAAGGTGCTAATACAGACCCGATAGTAATTGGAGACACAACAATAAATTCCCTTTTATTTGCCAATGATATAGTTTTATTATCTAATTCTGGGAAGGGACTGCAAACATCTTTAAATGTTCTTAGTGACTTTTGTCAATCTTGGAAACTAGAAGTAAATATAAACAAATCAAAAGTCATTATATTTAACTCAAATGGCAAAACCCATAATAACTTTTTTAAATATAATAATGAATTCCTGGAAACAGTTAAATCATACTGCTATCTTGGCATGACACTGCAGTACACAGGGAATCTAAACCTATGCAGCTCATTGCTTGTGGAAAAGGGTAGAAAAGCCCTTTTCAAAATAAAAAAAAAAGTTGGACTTAATAACCCATGCAAGCTTTTAGAAAAACTATTTGACTCCCTTGTTGTGCCTATTGCTCTATATGGTAGTGAAGTATGGGGGATAGGGAAACAATACAAGGATTCAGATCGATTTGAACACTTGCAGTTAAAATTTATTAAAGAAATTCTAGGAGTTAACTGCAAAGCATCAAATGCTGCATGCCTAGCTGAGCTGAACAGATTGCCCCTATATACCAGAATAGAATCTTCAGCAATAAAATATTGGCTCCATATACTAGAGTCAAATAATTCACTCATTTTAAAAATATATAGAGCAACTGAAGAAAAAAACTCATGGATAATAAATATGAAAAATCTCATTTCAAAACTTGGATTCCATTTTATTAGTCTAAATCCTTTTGATATTAAGATCTATCTAAAACGCATTCAAGAGAGAATTAAAGATACAGCCTTTCAAAGGCAAGAGACTGACATCAGTCAAAATAAAAAATTAAACTTCTTTAACATACTATATAAACCAAATAAAAGACACTCATATGTTGATCATTGCAAATCCAAGTGTGATAGATCAACATTATGTAAGTTGAGGATAAGTGCTCATACTCTGTCAGTTGAAAGAGGACGATATTTAAATATACCAAAACAGAGTAGAATATGTCTTTGCTGCAACAACGGAGACGTTGAAGATGAACTTCATTTTCTTTTAAAATGTTCTACGTACAAATACTTGAGAGATAACCTCATTAAAAAATTAAATAATGTTCTAATGAACAACAAATTTATGTTTTTATCATACAACTTGCTTATCTCAATTCTCAATAGTAATTCTCCAACTGTATTAAAAATTGTAGTGAATTACTTGAATGAATGCTTGTTGGTTAGAAATTCATTGTCAAATGATACTTGAGTTATCTCATACTTATCCACTGTCACTCCTACATTGTACATATTTAATTGTAATTTGTCTGTATTTTGTTGCCATAACCATTTATTGTTAATGTGTTAGTGCTAATAAAGTTATTATTATTATATATCACAGAATATGTGAAAAATTCGCTTGAATTCCTCACTATAAAATTGGATTGGGAGTTAACTTTTAAGAATATGTTATATTATGTTTTATCACATGACAATGCTTGTATCCGATGTAATATAACCATTACGTATTTCTTTATATACAACGTGTGTAATATAAGATGACCTTATTCTTGGAAAATGACGTCACGTCAGCGTTTTGACGTCATACTTTAGTCACTTTGGCGCCAAAACCCGTACATTTTATCTAGAAATATTGTAAACGTTAAGTACATTTTAATCGAAATACGCCTCATAAGTCACTTTATGTGATAGATATAATATCTCATGCGTGTTATTTATTATTACTTTTAATAAACTAAGCTGAATATGACCTCGGCATAATTATTTGTGGCATTATTATACGGTTTACTGACGAAATTAAAATAGCTTTGGAAAACCAGATTTTCTTTGTGTGTTTCGTCATGTGATAAAAAGAATCTGACATTCGTTGTCATTTCATATAAAGTTTTATCAAACTCGTCCAAGATATTTGTAATTAAGCTTGCCACAGGCTCGCTTAATAACAAAAAATCTTGAACTCGTTTAATAAAACTTTATATGAAATGACAACTCATGTCAGATCCTATATATATCTAATATTGCGACTTCACTGATGACGTATATGTAAATATAAATATATATTTTTTTTAACTTAAAAAAGTAACGTTAAACACATTTAGTATTCCACTTATGACTTATTTGTAAAATACATACACTTGGAAAGGTAGCTAACTGTTAAGGAATGGTTACAGTTTATATTGCGTCTTCTATTTAAACGTATTTGTAAATATATAAAATTTGACAGGCAGCTTACTGTTAAAACTTCACTTTTTACGTATTTGTAAAATTTATACAATCGGAAATGCAGCTACGTAGTCTAGTGCACCTGCGGCTGAAACTGTAAATAAAGGAAGAATTAAGTGTTAAGGAAATGCTTCAGTTTATATTGCGACTTCTATTTACACTTTTTTGTAAAAATATACAATTTGAAAGGTAGCAAACTGTTAAGACTTCACTTTTTACGTATTTGTAAAATACATACAATTGGAAATGCAGCTCAGTGTAAAGGAAATGTTTCAGTTTATATTGCGACATCACGTTTTACGTATTTGTAAAACATCTAACAGGAAATATACTTTTATTGAAGAGTA
The DNA here is from genome assembly GCA_031761405.1 of Serripes groenlandicus. NCBI lineage: Eukaryota > Metazoa > Mollusca > Bivalvia > Cardiida > Cardiidae > Serripes > Serripes groenlandicus. Next base: position 14,431,204 of record JASEVX010000003.1, on the reverse strand, counting down.
TACTACATCTTATAAGAATCTATACAATTTGACAGAAACTCCTGACCCTTGTGTAATTAATAATTGAACAGAGTAGATATTGAACAGATTGTACGGATGCAACAGATCTGCAGCAGACTTATTTTATGGTACATTTGTCTTAGACTAATGAAGTCAGTAGATCTAGTTTCAGATTAATTAGTTTTAAGAGCTTGTTTGCACTATACGCATATAAATTGAACCAAGCTCTATCACAGCAGCAATGTTTTTGACTGATAAAACTATTTTGAAAAACGTTGTTAGAGGGCCGTAAAAAGAGCATTTACATGTATATGAACTTACTTTGAAATCAGCCCCCTAGTTTCCATCCTCGGTACCCAGACTATTCATAAAATATATGATATATTTTATGAATAGTCTGGGTACCGAGGATGCCTAGTTTCAAAAGGTTTAAAAGTTGACTGTATGTCCATATACTTGAAACAATCCCCATTCCCTAGGGGTCATGTTTTCTTTTTATAAATCAAGCTTGCTAGAACAAAGATTGTGGTGGTTACCAAAACCTATTCACTACCTTCACACGTTTGCCTTATAGGCATATAGTGATAACAGGCCCAATCCCTAACTATCTGTGTTATAACCTATCAACATATTTTGATCACTCATGGAAAGAACGTATTCCGAAATCAAGCTAGTAGTTTCATGGGAAAAGATTGTTTTCTTCCTCCATGTGTGCTACCATATTAACTATGGGTTCAGTATCGAATTGAATTATTCAAACACTTCCGTACTAGGAACATTCCTTTGAAGTTTAGTTCACACCGTGCTTAAGGTGGAGATGTTAGTCAGAATGTAATGTGTTGATGTCGACCAGGACGTTAGCTGATCACATTAGCTTATCGTAAACACTGAGTTTATTTAAGCTAAAAGAGGTAATTTATTGCCACTTGTGTCAAAAGTAATTTGCAGTATGTTCAACATTTATGTTCTGATCTGTCATTCATTGACGTTGCGCACGGTGTTGTTCTCTTCGTTTGTTTAAACGTCAAAATCAGTCGCGTCTCGTTAATTATAATTTGTTTCATCTAATACTGTATGGCGTATCTGTACATTAATTGTGACATTCCGTTTCTTTACTTAATTAGTTTGTGCGCGGATATATAGTTGTCTAAATCTTTTGACTGTTGTTATATATGAATTCAATTTCATAACTTCAACTTATTGTCGAGCAAAGGAAAATTGGAAAATTTGCATTACAAAAAAACAACAATATAACGCTACATATATATATTGTTTAATTACACACAGTCAGTAATGGTCAAATGTGGTCGTAAAAGGAAATTCTATTGAGATGGTTCCATTTTGAATATTTCCAAATGCAAGGATTCAGAAATATGCATAATGCGTCTATTCTATTATTTTCTAAATTCTGACTATTCATTCATTTAACAGTCGCTCGGGCCATAGTCTGTTTTCCCAGAATAATTGTGTGTGATGTCTTGTTCTTTTGATTTTAATGAAAGACAAGATCCCCGATTGATCTTGCTGCCGCACGAAAGATTAACACCAACTCTCTCTGCTTCTGAAATATTAAGTATCTCGGGCTTAGAGACTATTGTCCTGCTTTTCTGCATTCAAATTGAAATTGTCCCAATATGGTCATGTATAGATTTGTTCGATGTTTTTATTTTTCACTGTATCTTTTTGCATACTCCCTACTTTTGATATTCGTTTTCATTTAATTTCCTTTGTTAGGTTTTAATGTAATAATATGCTCTACTACTATTTCTAAGTTCCACTCTTATGCGATTTTTTACTGATGCATTGGTAGTTATCAGTTCGCTTGAAATAGATCAACATTTTAATTAAATTAAGTATATTAATACGGTTTGTTCCCCGAACGCCTACTGGATTTAATTTCTACCTGATCAAATTTGGGGATAAGAGGCCTTTTAAAGGGGCAATTATAAGTGATAGATTTAATGAAAGTGGACTTAATTGCCTTTTCTCATTTTATTATGATTATGATAAGTTAATGTCCATGGTCAGATTTCTATTTCATTAGACAAAATAATATATGTTTATATGTATTACGCTTCAAGTGTGCATTTAAACTTCCTAATTTAAGTCAATTAAAAAAAGTCTGATCAATCAGATAGAAACATATTGATGAAAAAGGGCTAATGCATGTTAAAAGCAAAGGCTTCTTTCCCCACTACATTTTCAAGAGGTACAATATCTTAAGAGTAAACATGTTAGGGTGTTTATCCGGTAGGCATGAGTTTGTGTATCGTCTGCATTTATAAGTGTTTTCGCTGTACTTTGGTTATACATTTTTCATTTACACTTCAGTAAGACCCAAACTTATTCTATGCAGCGCTTATAAACATTATTTTCCATTATGTCACAATGTTTTCAACTTTAATCAATACTTGTTAACCCTTTTCCTCATATAGACGCTTTCTGACGCCTCTGCAGCAGACGGCTTTTTGAAAACATAGTGACAAAAGAAGAAATTGCACAAAACGTGCAATTTCTCCTTTTGCCACAATGTTTTCCACTTTTTGTCATAGGTTATCCATTCAATTATGGAGATTTTCTATGTTTTGACAAAATACGTTCAAAGTCGTCTGCTGCAGAATTGTCGTATGAGGGAAAGGGTTAAAGCAGACGGCGTTTTGAAAACATAGTGACAAAAGAAGAAATTGCACAAAACGTGCAATTTCTCCTTTTGCCACAATGTTTTCCACTTTTTGTCATAGGTTATCCATTCAATTATGGAGATTTTCTATGTTTTGACAAAGTACGTTCAATGTCGTCTGCTGCAGAATTGTCGTATGAGGGAAAGAGGGTTAAGTTATTCATAGAGAGTGTCCCGATTGTTATCGAGATATTTTCAATGGCAACTGCCGCAGATTTTGCAGTATATTGGAAAGGGCAGAGACATGTGTTTATATGTCTCTGGAAAGGGTAAATCTTTCGAAAGTATGCGAAACTTTTGATTCAACGTATGCATTATGCATGCATATATTTGTATCGTATTCTGAAAATTCTGAAATGAATTATTCAATGAATAATACTAGTGGTTTTTCAAAATATGTGCTTATATGAATGCCCAAACACTGAAACAGTTGCTATACGAAGTACTTTGATATCATGAATTTCCAATTTCCAATGAAATGAAAGACCTAATGATCCAGTTAACTCATTGCCAAATACAGGCGCCTTCTTTATAGCAGACGACTTTTGAAAACATTGTGAAGAAATGAGAAATTTTACTTTTTACCACAATGTTTTCAGCCTTTTTTCAGTAATTATACCTTCATTCAGAGAGATTTCCTATGTTTTGACTAGATCATTTTAAAGTAGTCTGCTTCAGTTTTGCTGTATGTGGGAAAGGGTTAATACCTCAGATTAGCAAGCAATAAGGAGCCAGACTAGGTACAGTATGATCAGGTTCTTCCTTGCTCGCTAAGTAGTTGAACAAGCATCTCGGAAACTTCTGAAGAACGGCTGTGTCAAGAACTGACCATATACGTATGCAATGTGATTGTGATTGTCATACATTTACAAAACATCCTTAAATCGGCCGGTTAGCCCTCACCCACATACAGCGGGTTTCTAACGCATCTGCAGTAGACGACTTTTGAAAAGATTGTGACCAAAGGACAAATTGCTCACAATATTTAAACAGACTATTTTCAATAATTCTACTTTTATTTAGACCTTGTATGTATGTGGGAAAAGGTTAAATGTGACTTGGAACACTCGTCGCGCTCGTATTATTGCGTGTCTGGTGTGTGAATAGTTTATGAACAGTTATATATAGTTGTTGTTAGTCGTCTATAAGTTTAGTATGTATCAATTCTACATTTTTACTTACATTTCTACTTCGTAGTTTAGGACGGATCCTACTTAACTATCAAAAAGATTACATTTATCATTGTTTTTTAAGTTTAACTGAATGAATACAATACATCTGTTATGTAAAGTGTATACAGAATGATGTGCTGTCCGTTTCTGTGTACGAAACCAAAATCCGTTCTTGTATAAATTAATTCCTAAGTGTTTAAAGGTGTTCACGGTCTCTAACTGAATATTGTTGTAGATAAATTCATGTAAGGTAGGTCCTCCCTTTTCAAATGTAATAATTTTGTTTGTTTTAGTATTAACCTTTATACCCCATGAATTGCAATAGTGTTCAGGATCGTTTAATAAAGACTGTAGAGCTTCTGGTGAGTGAGCTAAAATTACAGTATCATCGGCGAAAAGTAGCATGAACATCTTGATATATTTTGTCATAAAACGATTATGCATATCATTATTTAAATGAAATAGGTCATTAACAAAAATAGGAACCGGATCGTTGTTCCCCTCGTTTTACTCCAATATTTGAATCTATAAAGAGAGATAATTCATTATTAAACCTTACACAAGATGTTATAGTACTATACATGCTCCTTCTCGCATTTATGATTTTAGAGCTAACATCCTCATGAAAAGGTTTTTGGAGGAGTAAAGATCGATCAATCTTGTCAAAGCATTTCTCAAAACAATAAATGCGCAATATTTGTTTTTGGGCTTAATGTTTTAGTTATTATTGAATGTAATATGAAAATACAATCGACTGTAGATTTTCCTTTTTGAAAACCAAATTAATTTTCAATTATTTGTTGGTGTTTGGTAGACCATTTTATAAGGCGGTTTAATAGGACTTAAGAATATATCTTAGCTATAGTGTTTATAAGTGTTATACCTCTATATTTGTGTGCATTATCAACATCTCCCACCTTGAATACTGGTACGATTATACCATTGATATGATAGAACGGCACATTTCTAAATTTCTGCATTTCTAAATTGTTTACATCATCAACGATGTAAAACGTCGCAAACTATTTGCCTATAGCAGTATAAAGATTAATAACATTTCTCAGGATATAGGATGATGATACTATAGGAGCTAGGTCATCCAAAAGGTCGACCGGTTAATATATGATTAAAAAGTGAAATTTGAAAAGCTTTCTGATCAAATCGCGCGCCCTTCGCCTGCATTTATACAATCGACAATACTGTATATCATATGACGTTGAACATGTCTCACACAAGTTAATCAGACTTACAAAAATGAAACTACTTTTACCAACATTGTAGTCAAGATCATTATGAACAATCTTGCTCTTTAATCTTGGTATGCATTTGTCTTTACTAATTTCTTTATAGGTTACAATTACTACACCGTAAATGCGTGAGAACGTTTTCAAAATTGATGGTGGTGGTACTTACCGCCGGAATTCAGTGGGAAAAGGGTAAAATGTCAAGTCCATTATTACCGTAAATAGTAACCGTGATACTAGATTCAAACAATTCCACAGACAAAGTATAACAATGGGTACTACATTCAGGCATATAACAAACATAGTATACATAACCGGGTTAACGCACTCGTGGTTTTTTACACAGAACAAAAGTAGTTTTGTTGACCTATTCATTTGTCTTCATTCTAATTGCATTGTTCTGTATTCTTATGATGTGAGTTGAGAAATGTTTCTTAGAAATGGCGACAGGGCGAGCTGCGATAGCACAGTTGGTAACTTTTCATGCTGTCGATTTTGCGGTCATGAGTTTGAATTGCAGTTCTGTCTTTCAGTCTTTCCGACAATTAATAACATGCATAGCGATCGACGTCAGGTTTCCTCCCAATAAACTGTAAATGTGTAACTGTTTCTCGTTTTCGTTTATGAATGTTAATTTACAGGTATGTTGGGTCGACACTTTACAATGGTAGGTTAACTGGTTGCCGTGCTGTAACTGGCGTACTTTAGCAAGCCGTTTTACAACTTGTTCGATTAAAAGATATCTTCCTAAACTAAATAGTTGTCTCTGTTAGATATATCTAACTTTGAAAGATATCTCTCTAATGGTCATGAATACAGCTCTACAACTTAGAGATATATCGCTCTAACTTTGCTCATATTTTAGAGATATCTCGATAAATAAGTTGTATGATACATACAAACAGTTATGCCTTCACGCTCCACTTTCCTATTGCAGAGATGTTTAGGTTCTTAAATTTTATCTGCAATAGGTAAAATACCAAAAGTGATTTGATCTGGATTGTTGTTGTGATGCTATTTTGTTGTTGTCGTTGTTAGCATGGACGAATCAGTGAACCAGATTTAGATCACATGATGTTTATAGACCAATCAAATGAACTCGTTTACAAAAAAAAATCTCCACCGATGTAATACGTATATTTGTTATGACAAATATGATGTCAATATAATTTTTGTTAATAAAATGCCCATGTTCAATCAACACAGTCTTTTCCTTATGTTCATATTACATACAGAGTTCGGTCGCCCGGTCATAGCTTTGGTGCAGCGTGAGGAAGCATAAATAAGAGATACATCTCTCTAACATATAGCTTAGGAGGATATCTCTCTAATTTAGAGAGAGAGAGAGAGAGAGAGAGAGAGAGAGAGAGAGAGAGAGAGAGAGAGAGAGAGAGAGAGAGAGAGAGAGAGAGAGAGAGAGAGAGAGAGAGAGAGAGAGAGAGAGAGAGAGAGAGAGAGAGAGAGAGAGAGAGAGAGAGATGGAGCTCTCTACGTTAACGACCGATATGTACGTTAGAGAGATATCGTCATATTTAAGATAGTTATTTATATTAGAGAGATATCTCTCTAAATATTTATTGGTTCATGAACAATTATTTCTCCCCTAAGTCAGTTCTTCCTTTCGACCAATCACACGCGGTTATTATTTTCGTTCGGCGTAAGACGAGATCCTGTAGCTCAGTCGGAAGCGATGCAGGCTGTCGATCAAGGTTATGAGTTCGAACCCCAACTCGGTCAACATTTGTTAAGACGTTTGACAATTTCTTTTATCTTTTACGCATGTTTTTTAAATTGTTTACTCTATAATTTGATGGCGTCTTACAAATCGTACATGTAATGCAGAAGACAATGGCGAGGGTGATTAACGGACACAGGGAAATGGCTTCTGTCCGAAAAACTGTCACAACACTGATATAAATTCGTCGGCAAACAGTGATTAAACAAAATATTGTCCTTGAATGTTTGTGGTATTGTATCTTACCTAAAGGTGTTCTGACTTTTTGTCTATTTATGTAAGTATGATGAATTTGGTTTACAAGAAACGAAAACCGATGAAACTGATGAGATATGTGTTCCAGGCTATATAGTCCATTTAAGTCAAGTAATATAATCATGCGGAATAGCCTTATTTGTAAGAGAAACTGAATGTAATCTCATCAATTTGTTTTACCCTGTCTAAATGTTTGTACGATAAAAATAAAAGTAACAAAAAAGTATATTTAAAATGTGGAAATCTTTATGTCCCGCCAGTTGGTTCTAGATTTGCTCATGTCGATTCATATTTAGAAATTCAGAATAAAGTATTCAGATATTTTTAAAATAACAAACACTGTTAAGTCAGAACTTTAACTTGAACAAAATAGAAATATTAAGAAAGCTGAAAACTGCAGATCAGAAACAATATTGGAATATCATAAATGGCAAAAATAAACAATCTAAAGTAACCGCTTATTTTGACGATTGTTATGATTGTTAAGGCATTAAATGAAAATGTAAATAACGACGAACCTGCAAATAATAAAAAACACAGTAGAAAGATATGATGAAATAATAAATATATATTTAAAATACATACAAAGTTATAGTTTAAATGGAATTGGTAGGCAGTTGCTTGTAAAATTTGTTATATCGAGTACTGGTGTGAGAAAGTCTGGGAACACGTGGGTATGTGAAATTACCGTCGTGAAATGAAACAGTAAATGATAACGATTGAGTTTAGACTCAATTTTGTCCGGTTTCGTTTATCTATTGTTTCAACAGGAAACAAAGTGTCGTTGTTTCCGTGTGATATTCAAAGTATCACTTACGTAATTCTTATAACATTTTAAATAAGTGGTTTTAAGTATGTTACAAGTAGAAGGACAATATGAATGTAATGGCCATGATTGACATTTGAAAAGAAAAAGGCGGACAATGAGAAGTAGATGAAGTGGTTGTAGTAGTGTTAATAGTAGTTGTAGTGGTATAAAAATAGCAGAATAAGTAGTTTTGTTTGTTTGTTTTATTTGGGTTTTACGCCGCTTTCAGCATTATTTCAGTTATATCACGGCGATGGTTCACTTATTCATGATACCTGGTATCGTGCCGCGACTGGGGATCGAACTCGGGACACCCGGTTTCAAATCCCCGACGCTAACCACTCGACCACGGCGGATTCCTAGAAGTTGTAGTAGTAATAGTTGGAGTAGTAAAAGTAGTAGTTGTTGAATTAATATTAGTAGTAGTATTGGTAGTAGTAGTAGTATTAGTAAAAGTAGTATAAGTGTCAAGGAGGGAAGCCAGTATTTATATGACCCGAACCCTTGTCTCGATTTCCTGTTCTCGAAACGATCGCTTTAACCGCTACACCAAGAAGGCGGTTTTGTTGTTATAGTTACAAATACAATGCGCCACGTGAGTCGTATTCACTTTTAAACTATTTAATTTTATGGTCATTAACACATAATACAACTAGTCAGACTAGTCAGGCACCGGAAGGCGATAGTACGATGATGATGACGCGACAGTACGATGATGATAACGCGACAGTACGATGATGAAAACGCGACAGTACGATGATGATAACGCGACAGTACGATGATGATAACGCGACAGTACGATGATGAAAACATGACAGTACGATGATGATAACGCGACAGTACGATGATGATAACGCGACAGTACGATGATGATAACGCGACGGTACGATGATGAAAACGCGACAGTACGATGATGATAACGCGACAGTACGATGATGATAACGCGACATTACGATGATGAAAACGCGACAGTACGATGCTGATAGCGCGACAGTACTATAATACGATATTACGATGGTGAAAACGCGACAGTACGATGGTGAAAACACGATAGTATATCGCATTATCATCATCGTACTGTCGTATTATCGCGTTTTCGTTATCGTACTGTCGCGTTATCATCATCGTACTGTCACGTTATCATCATCGTACTATCGCCTTCCGGTGCCTGACTAGTCTGACTAGTTGTATTATGTGTTAATGACCATAAAATTAAATAGTTTAAAAGTGAATACGACTCACGTGGCGCATTGTATTTGTAACTATAACAACAAAACCGCCTCCTTGGTGTAGCGGTTAAAGCGATCGTTTCGAGAACAGGAAATCGAGACAAGGGTTCGGGTCATATAAATACTGGCTTCCCTCCTTGACACTTATGGTTGCGAGATGTACAGGTGTCAGGAAAAGGTTATAGGCCCTATATACAGGAATCGTGGTGACATGATGGAAGACAACTATTACAACACATTAAAACACATTTTTGTATGTCGCAATATTTATTGTTTTGTTCGCGGTTTCAAATATAGGCTATCAGCGCGTCTGCAATAATTCGGTTATCTCGAAAAGAATGGTGTGGTGTCTCCAAATAAAATCGCGTGATTCATACTGTGTTAAACTGGTACCCTGTTTGCCATCCTAGTGTGTTCTTTGTTGAGAAAGGGGGCCGGATATCAGTATAATACGGTGAAGGTCACATTGTACAATCAAGGACTTGTTATTGCTTGTAGCTATAGTGACCTGCAATAAACGGTTATCCACGCGCGTGTTCTAGTCAGGCGAGTCGCTTTTGAACGCAGGTTAAGTTAAGAAATTGTTAGATGTAAAACAAAGACGTGTCAAGCCTTCGTGTCTATTCTGTATTGAGGAAAGGAATCCTATCTTAAAGTAAGTCTTTCCTAAGGCTAAGAATTGTCAAGCGTTTTGGAGGACTTTAGATTCGCAGCACAATATTCAAACTACACATATGTCAACCATGAATTAGTTGGATACGCCTCCTTTTCTCTCAACATTGTTGAAATAAAGAATGTCTATGACATGTAACGGGGATAGTGCTAACACTAGCATAATAGTATCATATGCTAAAAATTGCTATTTTCTTTTGTTTTGTTTAGTCAGACACTCCACATCACCACCATCATCATCATGATACTATGTTATTAATATTTCGTATTTACATGTCAACTATATCATGAATTTCCTTTTTTTATTTTGACCATATTGTTCAATAATTAAGCATGTATTAAAATACAGCCGGCGAGTATGCACTACTTTAGGAGATGGTGTTTATAAGCTTTAGTTTTAATCCATTTATATATGATTTATGAAATGCTTATAGATCGCTAGTTTGCAACTTTTATTGAATAAAAAAGTTAAAACTAACATTTAAAAAGAAATCCATATATGTTTGTGATAAATATACACCTTGTGACTTATATCAAAGTACACGATATATGTAATGGTTTATGATTTTTTTTACACCACTGACTACAACGTAGAGTTTAGCCGTTATAATAGAATGTACCTTCTGTGTGTATGACACTGTGGTTATAAGATCCGATATGACTTTTTCGAACATTGGAACTCGAGCTCCAAAGCCAAGGGCTCTACCATGTCAGCATGTTCTAGCATAAGCATTTCACCTTCATATTGCAGCTATGGGCTTCCTTTGTTTAATTTATCAATCTTATGGTTATCATCTTTTTTTCTACTGAACTATTAACAAGGACCTTAAGAGGTGGATGCTTTGTGGAGATGATTTGTATGTAAGCGTGGTGTTTTACACCGCTTTAAACAATATATAAGTTATATCACGGCGCTTTGTGGGTAAGGTACCTTTACTACTAGTACATATATCCTGATACCAGCGAGATATTACCACCATTGGTAAAGTAGTGTGTATGAGCCGGCTGGGGATCAAACCTGCGAACTCCCGCAATCAAGGCAGACAGTCTATATACCATTAAAGCACCGAGGCAGTGATTTATGGAAAGAGGTGTATGCCGTCAATTAGGCAAACCTCCAACGTTTAGCTTTTGCAATCCAGTTACTCGAGTATAAAATCTGGACATGCGCAGTACACGACACGAGTAATCATTCACGAACGCCTAACCCCAGTATCATATTGTGTTGTTTACAAAATGGCGACCTTCTGTGCATCGGCCGTCGCGATCTTTGATCTCGTGATAACCGGCAAATATTGGGAGTCGTTCTAGTTGAGTAGATTAGAGATTAAGCGCATGCGCATTTCGCTTACTCGATACGTTCGACTTTCAGCTCCAGTTACTCTCGTTACGCGAGTAAAGAAGTCGAAAACGCTCATAAGTGTACGATATGGAAGTTAAAACTTCGTCAATTAGACTATCCTTCAATGTTTACCTCGTTAATGTACGATATGGAAGTTAAAACTCCGTAAATTAGTCTATCCTTCAATGTTTATCTCATTAATGTACGATATGGAAATTAAAACTCCGTCAATTAGATTATCCTTCAATGTTTATCTTGTAAATGTACGATATGGAAGTTAAAACTCCGTCAATTAGTCTATCCTTCAATGTTTATCTCATTAATGTACGATATGGAAATTAAAACTCCGTCAATTAGACTATCACTCAATGTTTATCTCATTAATATACGATATGGAAGTTAAAACTCCGTAAATTAGTCTATCCTTCAATGTTTATCTCATTAATGTACGATATGGAAGTTAAAACTCCGTCAGTTAGACTATCACTCAATGTTTATCTCATTAATATACGATATGGAAGTTAAAACTCCGTCAATTAGGCTATCGTTCAATGTTTACCTCATGAATATACGATATGGAAGTTAAAACTCCGCTTATATTGTTGCTGATGGAAGTTGTGTCTCCTGTTGCCAAGATATCCCGGACCATTTCCAAATTAACATACATGTATTCGCTTTATAAATATTGGAAATACCAATGTCAATGGTTAACTCTCAGTCATGCGACATCAGAAAGTGCAATCACTCAAATGCATTCCTTTTTCGTGTAGCTATATAACAAGTATACATTCATTAAATCTGACTTCATAAACGTTTGGTGTAATCGTCCCTAAATTACCTGTTAAAGAAGCATTATGGAAACCATTGACATGTCAGACATACCAGTAAGTGTTAGGTTTATACCCCCTTTCGATTTATTAATAATCATATTCAAGTCAGTGTTAGTTTTAGCTTCCTGTTCGAGTCATTGGAAAACACATACCAGTCAGTGTCACGTTATCCTCTTTAATATTCATTGAAAAGCATATACCAGTCAGTGTTAGGTCTTGCCTCCCTTTCAATTTATTGAAAATCACACACCAGTCAGTGTTAGATCTTGCCTCCATTTCGATTCATTGAAAATCACACACAAGTCAGTGTTAGGTTAGCCTCTCTAATATTCATTGAATATAACATACTAGTACTGGTAATATCTAGCCTCCCTAGATTCTTTGAAAATCACATACCAGTCAGGGTTAGATCTCGCCTCCCTTTAGATTGATTACAAATCACGTACCAGTCAGTGTCGGATCTAGCCTCCCTTTGGATTAATTGTAAATCACATACTAGTCAGGGTTAGATCTAGACTCCCTTTAGATTGATTGTAAATCACGTACAAGTCAGAGTCGGATCTAGCCTCCCTTTAGATTAATTGTAAATCACATACCAGTCAGGGTTAGATCTAGCCTACTTTTAGATTGATTGAAAATCACAACCCAGTCAGTGTTACGATAGCCTCTTTAATATTCATTGACCAGCATATACCAGTCAGTGTTAGGTCTTGCCTTCCCATTTATTTAAATCACACATTAGTCAGTGTTAGATCTAGCCTCCCTAGATTCTTTAATCAAAGCGCTGGAAGCAATATTGGTTTAGTGGCTTATGTAAGATGAAAATATATGGCATAGATTATATGGACAAACATTGTTAAGACAATGCATCATCGACTTGTAAACAAACTAAACCAAAACTGTTTGAAACAACACTGATTGCCTGCTAATAACCAATACCTTTTTCACAAAGTTTGATGCTTTTCTTGTATAAACAAAGCAAGAGAAAGTTGATGCGTTGCATCAATGTCGCCGGAAATCTATACTGCAGTTATGCACAACACTTATATTATAGAAGTTGAAAAAACCCACCAGTTATCAACTTAGTGGCATATTGGAACATCAGAGGTGGAGTTAAGTGAAAATATATCATAACTTGCATTTTTCTTTTTTTGTCAATGAAGTGAATGTCTTTCATTGAAATATAATTGAAGTCTTTCATTGTTTATGACCAATCTCCATTCTAAGGTAGGTTGACCATACATACAGCCAACCAATTATTGATCAGTAATACAAAGAGTAATCGTGCCAATCATAAGTCTTAATATGTATACAGGTATAGTGCTTTCGTTAAGGACTAATTTTATGATTTGTGAATTCCACATACACTTTTCAGGATGTTTTTGTCAGATATTGTTTTCTTTTATTTCTCAATAAAACCACAAAACAGACAATTTGGGATCATGTTTTAATTATATTGATTCAATTTAAACATTATCTTAGACGTGGCGTAACATGATTTTATAAGTCATGTTTTGATTTTGATTGATTCAATGTAACCATGAACTTAGACGTGGCATGCTTAACATGTAATAGTCTATGTAATTATGTTGACAACGTTAAACCGGAGTTAGTCTGCGGACCTGCTTCATATCCCACACTAAACTTTTGGGCATGGTCACTGTGAAAAGCAATTGATCTCGAACATCTAAATTCATCATTTAGTCCATTGTATTCTTAAATATGCAGACACGGTATCGACGGTAATGCTTGTATTATCTAATTATATTCAAATGTAAACATCGGCCCGCACACCGATGTTATTTCCAAAATATTTGAAGGCCTTTCTTTAACTGTCTGTTTCAAAAATATCATTCATGTGCAGGCTGGTTTTTACATTTCAAAATATCATTCATGTGCATATAATATTTACTTTTCAAAATATTATTAGTGTGCAGGCCGATGTTTACATTTCAAAAATAGTATTGATATGCAGGCCTGTGTTAAACTGTATATACACAACTATCGCTCAAAATATCGTTGGTGTGTTGGCCGTTCTTAAAGTTTACATTTAAAATACATCAATGATATGCACTTATGCAGACCTATCTTAAACTGAACATTTAAAAAACATCAATGATATGCACTTATGCAGACCTATCTTAAACTGAACATTTCAAACATATCACACATACGCAGGCTCAGTTTTACATTTCAAAAATGTCATTGGTGTGAGGGCCAATCTCTCCAATTGAATTGATGATGTCATCAATTGATTTGGAGAGCTCTCTAATTGATTTGGAGATATCTCTAATTGATTTGGAGATATCTCTAATTGATTTGGAGATACCTTCAATTAAGTTGATTTGGAGATATCTTCAATTGAATTGGAGACCTCTCCAAATCATTTGGAGAGAGCAATAATTTAATTGGTGATATCATTAATTCAATTGGAGATGTCTTCAATTGTATTGGAGAGCTCTCTAAATATTTGAAGAGCTCTTCAAATATTTCAGTTTATGTAGATTCGGCGTTCCATAGTATTTTGTGTGCATTAGCCCAAATAGTTAAACAATAATCAATGACAGGCAGAATGTATGTTTACAAACAAATTCCGTCATATCACGGCGGCCAGTTCACATACACATGTGTTTCCAGGCTTTCTCACACCAGTACTGCACACATCATACTTTCCAAGCAACTGGCTGCTTTTTCACATAGACTGTTAGACCATTGGTGGTAGACGAATGACGCTGGTCACAGCGACTTTTGTCAAACGTCGGAAAGAATGTTGGCCCAGCTGGCGTTCTAAGAAGAGAAGTGTTTTGATCGAATGGAGTGACACAGTCTGTCTAGGCCTATATGTTTGACATAGGAAATGCTGTTATCTATATCTTTCTTTTTTCACTTCAAAAATATGAGGGGCCGATTTTTCTCCTCTCACTCTAAAAATACTACCATTGATGTGTATAGCGATCTTCATATTTACATTTGAAATATACCACTAATGTGCATGCCGATCTTTAGTTTTACACTTCAAGAATATCATCGATGTCTCGGCAGATCTCAATCTGTTCACTTCAACACTATTATTGATGTGCATTCATATCTTCATATTTATATTAAAAAGAAAGATGAGCAGGTTGAGGTGCAGACCGATCTGAATATTTAAACATTATAAAAAACACATTGATGTGTGGACTAATCTGAATATTTAAATTAAAAAAAAACATTTATGTGCGGACCGATCTACATATCTACATTTTAAAATTACCATTGATGTGCGGACCGATCTACATATTTACATTTTAAAAATTACCATTGATGTGCATGCTGATCTTCATATTTACATTTTGTAAATACCATTGATGTGCATGTTTATCTACATATTTACATTTTAAAATTACCTTTTGTGTTCGGACTGATCTACATATTTAAATTTTAAAATTACCATTGATGTTTGGACCGGTCTACATATTTACATTTTAAAATAACTATTGATATGCGGACCAATATTCATATATATACATTTTGAAAATATCATAGATGTGCGGGCCATATGAATATTTAAATTAAAAATTACCATTGATGGGTATGCTTATCTTCATATTTACATTTTGAAAATACCATTGATGTGTATGTCAATCTGAATATTTACATTTTTAAAATTCCATTGATGTGCATGTCGATCTTCATATTTACATTTTAAAAATTCCATTGATGTGCATGTCGATCTTCATATTTACATTTTAAAAAACACATTGATGTGCATAATGATCTTCATATTTACATCTTTAAAGTATTTTTGAGTTGTGTTTTCTTATATAAATATAATTTAAGATTATTCTTCATCTTTGTGTTTCATTATTTCATTAACGAATTCATGTTTTTTATTTTGTCATCTTTTAAGCTTTGCATAAGATTTACAAAATTCTGGAAATCCTGTCTTCCATTATACCATGCATATAGCAACTGACATGAGTTGTCATTTCATTATTTTTTTTATTAAACAAGTTCAAAAAAAATGTTATTAACCGAGCCATTGGCGAGCTTAATAACTCATTGCTTGGACGAGTTTAATAAGTATTTTTATGAAATAACAATGAAATTTCAGATTATTTTTATCACATGACGAAACACAAAAAGGAAATTGAGTTTTCCAAAGCTATTTTGATTTCGTCAGTAAACCGTATAACAATGCCGCCAATAGCTCATATTCAACTAAGTCAATGGGTTCGTTTGAAAGTGATAATAAATAAACACTCATGAGATATTCTATTTATCACATAAAGTGATTTATGAGGCGTATTTCGATAAAATGTACTTAACGTTTACAATATTTCTAGATGAAATGTACCCGTTTTTGCGAAAAGTGACTAACGTTATGACATCAAACCGCTGATGTGACGTCATTTTCATAGTGATTCAGTCATGTTACATTACACACGTTACATATAAAGAAATTTCCTTAATGGGTATATTAGATCGGATACAAACATTGTTATGTGATAAATAAATAATTGTCTTTCTTGTCTGTATTTAAAACATTTAAAGAATACGTGAAATTCGTCTTCTACAATTCAAATATCAAAATTGTCAAAACAATATCGATATATTCGATCTTCTCGCGTTGATGTGGATGTTGTATTTACAAATACCATAGATGTGCAGGCTGATCTTTATATTAACATTATAAACATACCATATATGTGCAGGCTCATCTTTGTATTTACATTCAAAAAATACCATAGATGTGCATGCTTATCTTCGTATTTACATTTAGAAAAAAACCATTGATGTGAATGCTGATCTTCATATTTATATTTAAATAAGAGGCCCAAGAGGGCCAGTATCGCTCCACGACCATTAGGCAAAAATTAAATTTCCAAACAGCCCCGCCCCAGGATGGCAATGTTTTTTGACCAATCAACATGGTTTGAAGGAATCTGATAGAGGGGTCACCCCAGGAACATTTCTACAACAATATTTGAAAATCAGCCCGACACTTTCAGAGGAGAAGATTTTTTAAGTTTTCACTATAGCCATATAAGGCAAAATAGCCCCGCCCTCTGGCGGCCATGTTTTTCGACCAATCAACATGGCTTGAAGGAATCTGATAGAATGTCACCCTAGGAACATTTCTACAAAATTATTTGAAAATCGACCCGACACTTTCGGGGGAGAAGATTTTTTAGTTTTCACTATAGCCATATAAGGCAAAATAGCCCCCGCCCTCTCGCGGCCATGTTTTTCGACCAATCAACATGGCTTGAAGGAATCTGATAGAGGGTCTCTCAAGGAACATTTCTACAAAATTATTTGAAAATTGGCCAAACACTTTCGGAGGAGAAGATTTTTTAAGTTTTCACCATAGCCATATAAGGCAAAATAGCCCCTCCCCCTGACGGCCATGTGTTTCGACTAATCAACTTGGCTTGAAGGAATCTGATAAAGAGACACCCAAGGAACATTTCTACAAAATTATTTGAGAATTGGCCAAACAATTTCGGAGGAGAAGATTTTTTAAGTTATCACTATAGCCATATAAGGCAAAAAAGCCCCGCCCCCTGGCGGCCATGTTTTTTGACCAATCAACTTGGCTTGAAAATGTCTGATAAAGAGTCAACCAAGGAACATTTCTACAAAATGATTTGAAAATCGGCCTGACACTTTCAGAGAAGAAGTTTTTTTAAGTTTTCACTATAGCCATATAAGGCAAAATAGCCCGCCCCCTGGTGGCCATGTTTTCGTCCAATCAACATGGCTTGGAGGATAGAGGGTCACCCAAGGAACATGTTTACAAAATAAATTGGTAATCAGCCAGACACTTTCGGAGGAGCAGATTTTTTAAGATTACACTATTTTTATACGACCGTTTCTTAAAAACGGTACGTATTATGGTATGGTCATGTCCCTCCCTCCCTCCGTCCGTCCGTTCGGGTTTTCCGCACTTTTTTCTTACATACTTTGAGCTATTGAGCTGAAATTTTGTATAAGGCTTTGTAGTGATGTGTCACAGAGATCAAGTTCATATTTCCTGGGATTTCGTCAATTTTTGAATGAGTTATGCCCCTTTTTGGACTTAGAATATTTGTTTTCCGCATTTTTTTTCTACATGCTTTGATGTTTTGAGCTGAAATTATGTATATGGCTTTGTAATCAAGTGTCACAGATCAAGTTCACATTTCCTCGAATTTCGTCAATTTTTGAATGAGTTATGCCCCTTTTTGGACTTAGAATATTGGTTTTCCGCACTTTTTTCCTACATACTTTCAGCTATTGACCTGAATTGTCAATTTCTGCATGAGTTACAAAGAAGTTTCTGACGGGCGTATTATGTACCGTTTGCGGGTGCCATGGAAACCAGAACTTTGCATGGATCAAACAAAATTGAAAAAATTTAGGGGAGGACATTGAGAGGATGCTTCATCCTAATTGGCAAAGTGGTTAGGGAGGAGAAGTCGTTTGAAGCAAAAAGTAAACGCACGCACACACACACGCACGCACGTACGACGGACAATTCGCCATGACATAAGCTCGACTGGCTTTCATAAAAAAATACCATTGATATGCATGCTGATCTTCGTATTTACATTTAGAAAGAATACTGTTGATGTGCAATTGATCTTCGTATTTACATTTTGGAAGAGTCCGGTAACGACGCGGCCTTTCAAACTAGGGTTTGTGAGTTTGAATCCCGGCTTAGCCAACTTTCTTTCCGATGTTTGACAAAAGTCAATGTGACATGTGTCATTGTTAAAAACGGCGTTAAACCCCAATCAATCAATCAATCAATCGTATTTACATTTAAAAAATACCATTGACGTGCATGCTGATCTTCGTATTGATATTAAAAAATACCATTCATGTGCATGCTGATCTTCGTACTTACATTTGGAAAGAATACTGTTGATGTGCATGTCGATCTGCATATTTACATTTTAAAAATACCATAGATATGCGGGCTGATCTTCATATTTACATTTTAAATATAAAATACATATGTGCGAGCTGATCTTCGTATTTATATTTAAAAAATACCATTCATTCTGATCTTCGTATTTAAAATCTATAAATTACCACTGATGTGCATGCTGATCTTCGTACTTACATTTTAAAAAAATACCATAGATGTGCGGGCTGATCTTCGTATTTACATTTTAAATATAAAATACATATGTGCGCGCTGATCTTCGTATTTATATTTAAAAAATACCATTCATTCTGATCTTCATATTTAAATTCATAAATTACCACTGATGTGCATGCTGATCTTCGTACTTACATTTTAAAAATATCATAGATGTGCAGGCTGTTCTTCGTATTTACATTTTAAATAAAAAATACCATTGATGTGCATGCTGATCTTCGTACTTACATTTCACAAATACCATTGATGTGCATGCTGATCTTCGTATTTACATTTTAAATAAAAAATACCATTGATGTGCGGGCTGATCTTCGTATTTACATTTAAAAAATACCATCGAAATGCGTGTCGATCTTTATATGTACATTTAAAAATACCATTGATGTGTTAGCTGATCTTCGTTTTTACATTTAAAAAATACCATGATGTGCTAGCTCATCTTTGTACTTACATATTAAAAATACCATCAAAGTGCGGGCTGATCTTCATATTTACATTCTATAAATACCATTGATGTACATGTCGATCTGACTATTTACATTGAAAGAAATACCATTGATGTGCATGCTGATCTTCGTATTTACATTTTAAAAATACCATTCATATGCATGTCGATCTGACTAATTACATTTTGAAATATCATTGATATGCGGGCCGATCTTCATATTTATATATTATAATACCATTGATGTGCAGGTCGATTTTCATATTTACATTTTAAAAAATCATTGACGTGCGGGCCGATCTTCATTTTTTTTATTCTAAAAAATACCATAGATGTGCAGGCCGATCTTCATATATACATTTTAAAATATAATTGACGTGAGGTCTGATCTTCGTATTTACATTTTAAAAAAATACCATTGATGTGCATGCTGATCTTCGTATTTACATTTAAAAAATACAATTGGTGTGCATGCTGATCTTCTTATTTACAATTTAAAAAAAACCCATTGATGTGCATGCTGTTCTTCGTATTTACATTTTAAAAAAACCATTGATGTGCATGCTGATCTGCTATTTATATTTTAAAAATACCATAGACGTGCAGGCCGATCTTTAGTTTAACACTTCAAATAATACCATTGATGTCCGTGCCTATCTACATATTTACATTTTAACTATACCACTGATGTGAATGCCTATCTTTAGCTTTACACTACAAAAATTGCATTGACGTCAGTACAGATCTTAATCTTTTCACTTCAAAAATAACATTGAAGTGCAGTCCAATCTTCATATTAACATTTTAATAATACCATTCACAACCGGGCCAATCTTTATGTTTACACTTTAAAATATCACGGATGTGCAGTCCGATCGTTATCTGTACACCACAGAAATACCTTAGTTGTGCATGTCAATCTTAATTTTTACACTTAAACAATACTATCGATATCCATGCCAATCTTTATCTTCACAAACATCGATGTGCCTGCCGATTGTTGTCTTTGTATTTCAAAAACACAGAATTGATGTGCATACTGATCTATTAGTAAAATACTTAAAATAATGTCATTGATATAATATTATACATGGCGATTTTAATGTTTAGACTTAAAAAATACCATTGATGTGCGGGCAGATCTTTATATTTACACTTTAAAAATACCACGGATGTGCAGTCCGATGTTTATCTTTGCATTTCAAAAATACCACCGATGTGCGTGCCGATCTATATCTTCACACTTTAATAATACCACTGATGTGATCTCCGATCTTTATCTTCACACTTTAAAAGTAACATTGGTATGCGGACCAATATTAATCTTTACACCTTTAAAAAAACTATTCTAATGAATGCCGTTCTTAGCTTTACACTTCCAAAAAAACATTGATGGGCGGATTTATATTAAATGTTACAGTTCTCCGAGTAGAGCACCGACCACATTCTTATATGTGTGTACAGTCAGCTTAAAGTATCCTCATCTCTTGATCAGGGTTCGTGTTGCCTATAGTCAACACAGATGAGCATGCATTATCCGCCTACATGTAAAATATGGCTAGATGTAGTTTCTGACAAATATATGTAAGTGTAGCCCTATAAATATCACCTTCGTTCGTAATACGGACAATGCTCATAATTTATCAGTTAAACAATCATTGAAACGTCATTATTTACGTCAGCAAATAATGATTACGTAATTTTCTACTTGTATCTGAGCGTTCTGTACACATTATGTAACACTCTGTCACGCAATACAGGCCTTTGTGAATGTGTTAGATGGTTAGAATCGCAGGACTACTCGGCGAATAGAGTTTCAGATAGTATTTCGTATTAGACTTATTATAGTTTCTATTGTCATTTTATATATTACATATTGTTATGGTATTTGTAAAGAGATTATCTCGTAGATCTACTTTTTGTTATGAACCTCTGCTGATCGTTTTGATTTTGATAACTAAAACAGACAATGGCCTGTTCCCAAAATGATATTAAATGAAAGAGTTTTAAGTTAGGGTTCATTCAATTTCCGTTATTAGTCTTATGGATCATTTTATATTTCAGATTGTGCCTCGTTTGGTATATACAGAAAGGAATCGGGTATGTGCACATTTGTTTTGTTTTTCTCAGTCGATTATTTTGAATATATGTTGATGAACGCGTTTTATAATCATCATTATGTCTCATAATTATGTTAATCCAGGGACTACTGATTATAATACGTATTAGATCTAGTAGTCATTGTTAATATATCGTACAGGTCCCTGTTCTCGAACCGTACCTATTCTCGAACCGTACCTATTCTCGAACCTTTAGTTCAAGGACTGTTTATATATTTCTAAAAACGCATTTTACGTAATAAATTGTATGTGAATTTGTGCTTTGTTTACTTAGTAGAGCTCTATTGTTGGTTTTTGATATGAATTTATTAGTATTCCCATGAGACCTGATAAATGTTAAAGAGGTTCGAGAACCAGTGTTTCCATGCTAATGGGTAGGAATGATTAATGGATAAGACGACCACAATTTTTAAAGTTCGATTTATTTACTCCTATAAACAATGGACGTAGATAAGACCTCAGAACCGTCCCGTATAAACTAACAATCAGTAGTCAATAATAAAGAGAGAAGTTTTCACTTCAACAATCAGTGCTCAGTGCTGTACATCATATACACAGGTTCATGTGTTATATCCCCATAGAGTATATACCATATATAAAGACTCTTTATTATGTATATACTCTATGGGGTATAACACATCATGAACCTGTGATCATTTACTATTACTAGAACGTTTACTAAAGCTTATAAAAAGAAAGTTAAACCCATTCCAAGTTCCAACATTCAAACGCCTTCTGACGCAACTTCAATAGACGATTTTAAAAACATACATTATGACCAATTTCTCCTCATGCTTTAACAACAATGATTTTAACTCCATTCACTTACTATACCTTCGTGTGTCTGCTGCAATTGTACTGTGTGCTGGAAAGGGGTTGTTAAAATAATAACATTTTAGTTTTCTCATTATTTTCAGGTAGCCATCAGTGAAGTGACATTGTGACTGTTTGGACGCTGTGTTTGGTGTTTAAGTGATATCGACATTCAAAGAAAACTATAACGTAAGACTGATTTCATACTTTTCCCATAGAATTTCAGTAATGAGCATGGGTGCTATAACTGACATAGACGGTATAGGCTAGCTATCCTTTCACGTCGTTTTCAAACCGTATTCATACATGTACATGTCGAACAAGTTATACTATATCCTAATAATGATGTGCCTATATACAAGCTGATCTGAATCTACACAGTTCATAAATCTTAAATAGTCCAAAGCTCTTCTTTCCTATGTCAGGTCAATATTGCTTATACAGCGTCACCGTCTTAAGACTAATTTTCTCATAGTTCAATCAAGCGACATTATCCCTCTATAAGAATAGGCCACGTTTCAGCCTATCGTGAGTATACTATAGTGACTGTCTGTCTTGGTGTCGCTCAATGAATCAAATTGTCTATTTCGCCTGATTAATGTTTACTGAATCTTAGTCACAGTCTAAACCAATATATACTAAAAGGGTTATAGTATTGTATCACTTCATAACTTCTCATAGAGTCTGAGTGTTAGTCTAAAGCTGAATCAAATAGCATCAAGTGCTGTGACAATCTGAACACGCCAAAGGTGTCCCTTGGTCATTACAATATGATTGTCCATCCCGAAAGGTCCCGTCACCATTCTCATAAAACTCACAGAAATGTACGGTACGATCACAGGTGTTTGTATTGATTGATAATTTTACGCCCCTATATTGTATCCTTATGTTAAGGATAGAAATATAGTGCAATATCGGTACATACACCTGTGGGTACGGTATACAGCCTTAATACAAAATAATTGATTCATATCTTTTACAGGACCTTGTGAAAATGGATCAGACAGTAAGAGATGGAGAAAGAAACCAGACGGAATTGGCCTCTGACGAAATCAGGGAGGAACTCATACAAGTTAAAGAGGGAAATGGATATCTCTATGATGCCATTTGTGATGTTTGTTTTATTAGAACTTTAAGTAGTGTAGATGTAAATATCGCACTATATTTGTGTTATATATGTAACAAGTATTTATGTCAGGATTGTTTTAAAGAACACGAATCGCATCGATTCTTTAAGAAAAGTGAGAAAGAAAGAATGAAGAAATGTTTTCATGAAATGATTTATGAGAGTAAGAGTGAGAGAAAGAAAATGTTTGATAGAGAGGATGTTTCTGTGGTCGATATAGTTAATGTTAAACATGAATTGGATAAAAGTGAGGATAATTGGATAACTGGATTATGTGGACTGGATGACACAAGGTGGGTTGTTTGTGATTATAATAATTATTGTATTAAAATATTCAGTATTGGTTCGCACATATTACAACGCTATATACGGTTTGGGTCTCCACCTTACGGTGTTACAGCAATAAAGGTTAAACGAGAACCCACTGAGCAGGGCATAATGGCCGCCAGTGTGTCGTCCGGTATTAAAGTAAAAAAGCTTAACCCGTTAAACCGCTTACGTGCTGCCATTAAAGCCTTTTTTTCTGTAAAACGAGAATCCACTGAGCAGGGATTAATTCCCACCACTGATATGACCGTAACGAACACAGCAGAGCCTGATATTCAATGTCTGCTCGCTGTTACGTTACCATGGGAACGTAGAATAGTGTTTATTAATTTAACACAAAATCCTGCCGTAATCACTAAATCTATAAAAACGAAGAAATACTGTTATTCTATAGACTTTAGTGGAGATCAGATTTTTGCCCTCTGTAAGGATGAGTACCGTGGTCTTGGTCATGGTCCCTGGTTTGTAACCGTTATGTCCACAGACGGAGTCACGATAGAAACCATAAACACTTCTTTAGACTCGAATCGTCCTTATCTCGCTGTTTGTCCCGGAAGAGTCTATTTAACTGACAAGCGTAACAACAAAGTACTTTGTATGAACGATAAGGGAAAAGTAGTCTC
This sequence comes from Serripes groenlandicus, assembly GCA_031761405.1. Lineage (NCBI taxonomy): Eukaryota > Metazoa > Mollusca > Bivalvia > Cardiida > Cardiidae > Serripes > Serripes groenlandicus. The sequence continues at coordinate 14,406,654 of JASEVX010000003.1, read as the reverse complement.
TCACAAAACAATAGAAGAGTCATCGCCAATCGGGATCAGTGTAGACCCAGACACGAATAACATTTATATTTGTGACATGGATCACCACAAAGTTTACCGACTCGATTCTCGTTTAGAGAGTTTCGAGTCTCTCATAGATTTAAAGTCGGTAGATTCGTGGTGGCCCGAAGTTCCTTGTGTATACAGAAATAGACTCTATGTCGGTCATGACCTGCGGTCTTCTCATGTAACTGTAGTCAGAGTTTTATAATATCCCATCCTTGTTTAATGTATACACTGTTACATAGTAACACTTATCTTACATGAACGTGTTCTATCAATGTTCTTTTGTTACCATGGTTACCGAGTCACGAGATTACCTTCTCTCATTAATATGCATTGCTTTGTTTACATTATTTAGTCTACCGTGTTGTTTCGCTCAGTAGATAAAAATCATAGCAATTGGTTTTTGGTTTCCATCATTTTTTTTTTATATTAGTTAATTCATTTATTTATTTTTCTTATTAGAGCGATCTGTCTATATATTTCTTTAGATAATTTTATTGATTAATTCAGGAATTGATCTATATTAAGTTTATGTATGATGACCCTTTTTATAAATTGATATATCAGTGTTTATCCTGCAAGTGTTTCTTTCCATGCAACTTTCAAATCAATGATTTTATTCTATTTGTTTACTGTTTGAGCTGGATAACTACTTATTAGCAAGCCTATACTATAACTACCCTACCTTGTGTTCAGTAAATATAATCCGGTATAAAAATAATAATTTATTTTTTATAATTCAATCCGTGTTTAACACTTGAATGAGAGAGAGACAGAGATAGAGAGAGAAAGAAATTTACTTTCCCGTATTTTATATCTATGTATTATTCATATTATTAAGTAGTGTTTTAATGAGCAATAAAATTATTAAATGTTTGATATTAGTTTTGACTTAGTGCTTTTATTTATGAATATCGCATTGATCAGCTGAAAATAGAGATTTCCAGCTTAAGCATCACATGAAGATGTACTGACGTAAATCATAGTTTCAAAACATTGTTCGAAAAGTAGCCCAACTTGTCATCATCATTGAGTTATTGTTATGAAAATGTCTTCGTCCTTTTGAAAACATTGATAAACATAAGATAAATCGAGAAACGTCTATGATATCACGGCGACAGTCCAGTTATTCATGACTGCTTAGTGTCAGTACGAATCTATAAACAGGCAATGTGTCTGCAATCCACCAAAATCGCCGGCAGGAATCAAACCCAGAGCCCTGATCTTCAATCCCACATACTATTAAACGGTATTCCAGGAATAAAATCTAAGCGCTATCAACACAGAATGACAATTATAGACAACATTCTGTCAAAAATGGGAACTGTTAATTTCGGAAGTTTCTAGAAAGCTTCTATGATGTAATAGTGCGGAGACGGTGTTTGGTCTAGATCTACACGGGTCGCAAGTGCACAAAGATTGGTAGTCCCTGGGTGCCTCTCAATTAATATGCAGGAGATGACGTTGGAAACATCTTGAGGAAAAAATATGGAAGATCTTTAGAAGTGAATGTATTTTTATCGAATCATATAGTTCAAAACATTGTGGCAAATCGAGACAAAGCTCATTATGAACAATGCTTCCCTTTTGCGTAGTGTTTTCCAACTATATTTTTGAGAACAACACAATGCATAATGTTTGACAAACATCTCTTGTTGAAAAGTTATGTCACATGTATACAGATGTCTTAGCTAGAATAAATAGATGGAAAGCGAACAAGATCAGACTTCAACTTTTACGGACTGATCTTGGTCTGCATTGTTCTCAATTGTAAGTGAATGACGTACATAACATAAAAGTCAGACATTCTTTTGAAGGGTTTGAAAAAGCCCTCATAACATGAAAGATAAAGCGTCTGATATGCGTACAGATTATTGTCACACATTCCCCCCCCCCCCCCCCCATCAATTACTCCTGTTTGCAGTGCTTGGTTTGTTTGAATGTGTTATACGCCCCTTACAATATTATTTCAGTCCATAACTTGATCGAGGATCAACCCTGGTCTCCCGCTTCATATAAAGGACAATTTCCCAGATATAATACAATTCCCGTTCAATATTCATTGACAGTGAAAGAGAAATTTCGCCAATTTGTTCTTCGTTTTAAAGAAAAACAAGGCTATTTACCTCAACAACACATACACTGCCAATAAAATATTGGTCAAAGGGAAATAATTCATTTTCCATACACGACCATTCCGCCCCACAAGCCGATACGAATTACTTCCCTTTGACCATTGGCGTTTTTTTATCACCATTACTTCCTTATTTCAATTTGGATTCGGATAAAATTAACTTTATACTAAAGAAAACACAATAACCTATGTGATGATATCAATTTCATACATCTGTCATGACAATTAACGTAACATAAGGCGACTTAAAATAGAAAATTCGCTAGAATATTTTAACAGTAATTTGATTATTTCTAATTTATTTAAAATTCGCCCCAGAGATTTTTTTTAAATAAAATATAACATAGAACAACTATTCGTCTACCATTTGCCAAACTTTCAAGAATATCTATCGAGTCGATTTTTAATAAATCACAGTGCCGTTAAACCTCTTTCGCGCGTCGTAACGTACATTGCGGAATTAAACATTGAGACGCATCCAGGTTAATTAAAATGAATACTTATTTTTTCCTAATTTCATTCTAAATTTAAGCTTTCCCTTAAAGAATAATGGTAGGTAGTATATATATGTTTTTATTTAAAGAATTAAAGTAATTACGGTCGTTAATAATTTAGCAAAAAACAACAAAATAATATTTGGATTTGTCATATGTATAAACTTACTCGTTTACTTCCCTATTGTTCTATATATATGAAATATACAAATATAATATGTCACCACATGGTTTTTGTATCGTATTTGAGATGACAGTATAAAAATGTTGTTCTTAATACGCAATTTTGAGAATTTCGAGGTCTATACCTGTCTGTCATGCAAAGCTTTCTTGGTATTCTATCCGTGATAGTGTTGTTGTCGTTTGCGGCAAGTTTTTGATTAAATTGCAATTTGTGTTTACACAGCTGCGCAGTTATGTGTGATTAAAGGAATGACCATTACTATCTCATCCTATATTAACATCGATTTGAAGCGAATAATATAAACTCCGTCATGATATATAGTTCACAATTTTTCATTAAATCATTTTAAAGCAAAACTCGTTTGTTTTTTTAACGAACTCGCTGACTAATAATACAGTTATTACCTTACGTCTAATTTACTAAAAAAAAAAAAAAAATGCCCTAGATATTTCTTTTAAAAGAAATAATTATAATTTAGAACACCATTTCTTCTTTAATTTGCTCAAATTTGTTGTAAATATATCTGGCGGACTTTTAGTAAAACGCTATGCCGTAATACTGCTAACGTGCGACGGAACGCGCTTTGTGGAATTGAAAATGAAACACAGCCACCCCTTCTTCTATCTTTTTTTTTTTACTAAATATGTCCCCATTATATTAAAACTACCCGTACTCCGTTTTATCTTGAGAATGGTTTTTTACCCTGAACCCAAATTCCAAGACAAACTATCGGGTAGATTTTAAGTGAATCACATTTCCATAAAACCGTAGAAGAGCAAACGTTTGGTCACATGTTCGAACCTTATTACTTGTGTTGTCAACACTCTTTCAATTATAAACCAAAATGTATCATTACCCGACTATAAACTGTCTACAATTTACAGACACCTGTGTAATGACATCGAAGACTCACTACATAGTGCAGACAACGATGTGAAAGCACTCCACGGGATATGTATGTAGACAATAATAGTGGGTTATTTACCAAAACTATACAGGGTAATATTGTCAATAAACACCTGTATTCAAATAGCTCTAAGTTGAATTGAACTGCGGAGCTATGTGAATACAATCAAGTCAAAACTTAAGGTTTTCTAAAGGGAAGAAAGTCAGATAGATCTTCCCGGTGTTTTTTTTCAAAGTGTTTCCTTAAATAACAAAAGCATGATCACGAATAAAATAGATAGAAAGCTTTGCATGGCAGTTATAATCTTTGATATGCTGAAACTTGCTTTTTGCCTGATAAAGATAAACGTATTCTGTATTTACTGTTATCTGAAGATACATTACAAAATACCTCGAGTGACAAATAGGAAAGTAATAATAAATTATATTAACAATTTCTTCCATGATTATTCTGACGATGCTCTTGTTTGAAGAATTTCGTATCAGAAATGTTGGGTTATGTAAACTCATGAAACTTCATGTTATATCGAATTACTATTTGATGTTCCCGTATCAATTTGTTTATGTAAATGTATGTATGTTAATGACGAATTACATGTATTTGAATAAGTGAAATAGAACCTATCTATAAGAACTGAAAGCGACGGTTTGAGACTTATACTAATGCATGGAATGTGAAAAAATGATTTAACAGATAAACAGCGAAGTAGACAAGTCAGTTTATATAAAACATATTTAATATTTAAATGAGTATAATAGGTACAGTTTACAACTTTCATAAAAGAATAAAATTGATTATTTTATGAAAAATCGGGAGTTCATTTTAATAACCATGGGTACGTTTCAATTTAAATTCCTCAGTGTACGGTTTGTCGCGTCACAGAGCTTTAACGTCATTGCGATTTACTAAAGATGATACTGCATTTTTAACACAATAAATATAAGAATAATCTGCAAAAAAAAAAAAAGTCTGTCTGCTAATTGAAATCAAATTAAATATTGAGATAAAGGATAGCCAAATGGCATTATTGCCGAGCGCGAGGGTAAACAACGCCATAAATCATCATCAACAACATAGATTACAACTGTATAGTAACATAATATAGACTTATGAGATATAAAAATATTGTTATTTGACTATTTCTAAATATATATAATTTGCAGACTATATCTGCAAATGTGTTTGAAAAGATAAAATAGATAAATATATATATTACAGACTATATTTTAAAACAATGTTTTTATACGATTGATTGTCTGTTTGTTTATCAGAGCTATAGTTTCTCTATTCTATTTCTAGTGATTAAAAAAAATAAATAATAGTAATTGACACATAGAAAATCTAGCTATTCGGATTGAAAGTCAACAGAGTCCAATGTTGTATTTCCAGACAGACTAATTTTAGGAGTGTGCTTTTCCTGGTCGCATTGATATGTGCTCCTTTAGACATTCTATCATAAGGTAGAATTCGAATGGTCCAGATTTCAATGCGACTCTGAGTCTGTTCATTGGTGCCCATTTGTTGGTTGACGTTCAATTCGATTCCCAATGCATGATTGTCTAAATATAGGATCTAGTGAGTGGGTCGCTAATCAATAACATTATCATAACCTTTTTTGGCTGTGAATAATGTTAGAGTTTTTCAACCTTTAGGATATATTGCCTGGGAGACTTAGTAAATGTTGTATTGCAGTCTTGCGATGGGAATTAGTTAGTAGTAATACATTATAATTTTTCATAGTTGATTAGGTAAAATCATAAACATAGTATTTACAATAATATTTAAGTATCTGGAATACCAACCGCCACTTTTTTTTTTTTTTTGTAAAGGAAAATAAGGATTAAAAAATATTCCTTGTTAACAACAAACGGCCCCTATAAAGGGTCTATAAAAGTATTTATGTACAAAATGTAGGTGACGGTCGGTATTTAAAAATAATTTATTTATGGAATGGTGGGGAGAACTTTCAGTAACGGGATCTTATCACAATAAGAAGTACGGACGAACTCTCCTAAAAAAGCATGTATAGTGCCGTAAAGGAGGACCTGTATTGGACTGAGGATGGGATTCAGCAGTACTGCCTCATTGCACTGTTGTGCATGCATGTCCCAGCGCGCGCGGGCCCCAAGCAGTACTGTCGGGGAGGACATCTTTCGTAAATGACCCAGATGTCGCCATCCCCCCGACACCGTAGTGAAAGGCACACCCCACGCCCACGGAGACACACACCCACATGCAATGGATCCAACACAGATCCTCCTTCATATAACCGGAGGCGGACTCTATGTTGTTTCCAACTGTAGTATGCTATATACTATATTGGTCAAAAACTAGGTCACTAGGCCAAATTTAAGGAAAATCCTGTTAACACTCGTGAAGCCGCATCTTTGGCTTGAGCATGTTGAAACTTTGTCAGAATGTTTGTCTTAGTGATATCTAGGCCACGTTCGAATATAGGTCATGTCGGGTCAAAAACTAAATTTAAGGAAAATCTTGTGAACACTGGAAGCCACATTTTTAACTTGAACAAGTGATATCTAGGCCAAGTTCGAATATGGGTCAGGTCAAGTCAACAACTAGGTCACTAGGCCAAATTGTAGAACAATCTAGTTAACACTACTGATCGCATTTTTGACTTTTTGTGAGAAAGTTTGTCTCGATGATATTGCCATTGGCGCTGAAAGAGTTAATTTTTAAATAGCCCATTCTCAGGTGAGCGATTCCAGGGCCTCATGGCCCTCTTGTTTGTTTTATTGTGGTTTTAGGATACTTTCAACATTGTTTCAGTTATATCATCGCAACAGTTCACTTATTTATGATCCCTGGGTTAACAAACCAAGTACTAGGCTAGGAAATGTGCCTTGCCAAAAATATTTTGTTTAATTTCGACCGGGCCTAGAATAACCTATCTCAAACTTGCTGTATGAACAACGCTGTTTGTTCTTAACTTCTTGTTCATCCACAGTCACACAATGTTTAACAAAATTACAATAACCCTTTTCCTCATACAGCAATTCTGCAGCAGACGACTTTAAACATATTTTGTCAAAGCATAGAAAATCTCTATAATTGAATGGATAACCTATGACAAAAAGTTGAAAACATTGTGGCAAAAGGATAAATTGCACGTTTTGTGCAATTTCTTCTTTTGTCACTATGTTTTCAAAAAACCGTTCTCAGGTGAGCGATTCCAGGGCCTCATGGCCCTCTTGTTTGTTTTATTGTGGTTTTACGATACTTTCAACATTATTTCAGTTATATCATCGCAACAGTTCACTTATTCATGATCCCTGGGTTAACAAACCAAGTACTAGGCTAGGAAATGTGCCTTGCCAAAAATAATTTGTTTAATTTCGACCGGGCCTAGAATAACCTATCTGTATGAACAATGCTGTTTATTCTTAACTTCTTGTTCATCCACAGTCACACAATGTTTAACAAATTACTATAATTTAAAAATACTATTTAACCCTTTCCCTCATACGACAATTCTGCAGCAGACGACTTTAAACATATTTTGTCAAAGCATAGAAAATCTCTATAATTGAATGGATAACCTATGACAAAAAGTTGAAAACATTGTGGCAAAAGGAGAAATTGCACGTTTTGTGCAATTTCTTCTTTTGTCACTATGTTTTCAAAAAGCCGTCTGCTGCAGAGGCGTCAGAAAGCGTGTATATGAGGGAAAGGGGGTAATTAAGGGCCTATGGATAGTCTTACAATTCTTGTTCTCGTTATTATAACAGCGTGGTGCACTTCCTCTTCAAGCTAGCATGTTCCCACGTACGACGAATCAGCAGCAGACGACTTTGACAATATATATGTTAAATATAGAATATCTATAAATGAAAATATAATTATTTATGGATTGAGAACATGATTTAGCAATGTCCTCTTTTGCCACACTGTTTCCCAATGTTGTCTGCAGCAGATGTGTTTATATGTGTTAACCCTTTCCCACATATGGCAATTCTGCAGCAGACGACTTTGAACATATTTTGTCAAAAAATCTCTTTAATTGAATGAATAGCCTATGACTAAAGGTGGAAAACATTGTGGCAAAAAGAGAAATTGCTCGTTTTGAGCATTTTCTTCTTTTGTCAAAATGTTTTCAAAATGACGTCTGCTGCAGAGGCGTCAGAAAGCGTCTATACGAGGAAAAGTGTTAAAGGGATAAGTCAGTCCAATAGTCTCACCATCTGCACGTTGATGTATTCATACAGTCTCTTGTAAGTCGTGGTGTTGAGCCGCAATCATCCAATGTCGGTAACGAATCCGCCGTGGTCGAGGATTTGAAATCGGGCGTCCCGGGTTCGATCTCCAGTCGTGACAGGACGGTCAAGGTGGAGTGCCCTTGGGCAAGGCACAATTCCTAGCCTAGTACTGGTTTGTTTACCCAGGGACCATGAATATGTGATCAGTAAGCCGTGATATAACTGAAATAGTGTTGAAAACGGCGTTGAACCAAAGTAAAACGACGAGGGCTTTCAATTCAGGGGTCTGTGTTCGATTCCCGGCTGGACCATTCATACATTCCTATGATTTACAAAAGTTTATGTGACTCGTGGCATTCGTCTTTCACTAATGGGCAATATAATGGGAAGGTATATCCGATTAACCCTTTACCTCATACAACACATCTGTAGCAGACTACTTTGAAAACTGTCACTCAAAACAGCAATATCATTATATGGAATATCTCTATAAATGCAAGTGACTATAGTTGAAAACACTTTGGCAAAAGGTTAAACTGCTCATCATGAGCAATTTCTCCTTTTCCCACAATGTTTTCAAAAGTCGTTTAATGCAGAGGCGTCAGAAAAAGTATATATGTGGGAAAGGGTTAAATGGAAGCAATGTTGTGTGTAGATTAGGTGCGAGAAACACAGGCTAGGCGAACTGCCCACCGTGATATTACTGACATACTGTCGAAAACGGCGTTTAACTATAATCAGTAAGCAAGTCTGCTGCAGAAGAGATTTAAAACATCAAGACAAAAATATAGAAAAGCTCCATAAAGGAAAGTATGATTGTTGAATCGAGTTGAAATTCATTGTGGCAAAAGGAAAAATTGCTTATTATCAGCCGTGTCCGACTATTGCAGATGCTCTTGTATTTGGGAAAGCGTTAAATATATTTATATAATTTCCTTGATATTGTAATAATAATTTGATATTTTTTTCCACTAGCATTTATTTCTTTTCTTCGCAAATCTGATTAAATGCAACAAAGAGAAATCATTTGTATATGACCTTTCTGGAAAACTGTTTGTATTGTCGCCACATTAAATCAAAGGAGAACTTTAATGAAAGTACATTAGTACTGTTACTGCGTTTACAAGCCGAGCCCCGGTAGCATCGGGGGCTGTCAATCGGCCAACATTCTTTCCGACGTTTGACAAAAAGTCACTGTGACAAGCGTCATTCGTCTTTCACCAATGGGCTAACAGTATATGTGGAAAAGCAGCCAGTTGCTTGGAAAGTATGTTGTGTGGAGTACTGGTGTGAGAAAACCAGGAAACATATGAGTAGGTTAACTGACCGCCGTGATATGACTGAAAAATTGTTGAAAACGGCGTAAAACCCCGATCAATCAAGCGTTTACAAATGGCGATCGCAGTGAATTCTGGTCCAATAGGTATTTCACATGCATCAATTGATTACATGTTGTTCCATTCGCCCTTTCTTAATTTATTCAGCAATATAAGACTATGCCGTTTTCCCCGATTTATCCTCCTATTTCTGAGAATATATGTGTACGTTATTCATAATAAGAAGAACTTCAGTGTGTATTGTACACTAATGAATAAAGGTATGAAATGGCATGAATTCGTAAGTTAAACTGATTAAATGGCAATATATAATCTTCAAGTCTATCGTGAATTGAAGCGGTTTCTGTGTTGAATTTCATATACTGTTAACGACGACAGTATAAGTGAACAATGGCACACAAAACCCACAGTTTAATCTGGAGGCAAGTTTTGAAATAAATTGGTTTATGGGAGTTTAACGCATATTCAGCGGTAATTCAATTATAACACGGGGCGGCCAGCTCGCATAACGTATGTTTCCTGGCTCTGTCTCACACCGGGTTACTCTTAAAGCCGAATAATACCGGATAATACAGATAATACCGAATAATTCGTAAAAACTACAGAATAATACATTTACTTTGCAAATAATATTCAAAGTCGTATACTTTTAAGTGAAATATATATGAGTTTGTAATCTAGGCATAAATATTGTCAGGGCTGGTGCTTCCTTCCCATACATATTATTCAGCCTGTTGATGGAACGACGGTAGGCATACATCGCTTTTGTCAGTCATCGGAAAGAAGTTACGACCTAGCCGGGGATCCAGTTCGCAACCCCTTAATTAATATCCCTTGTCGTTACCTACTTAGCTACAGCCGTTGCACTAAAAATGATCACCCAATTGTATACCTATTTAGGTGTTTTATCTTTAGAGGAGACTTACGGGATGACTACATGGCGCTGAGATGCATGTTGATCTGGAAGTTCGCTGGTCACAAAGTCGGCCGTGTGACGTGACAAAGATATGGGAATTGACAAGCCATGTTGATTCATATGTAATGTCCATTTTTTAGCACACACAAAAAAAAAATGTAAACAGATTGAAATTTACCAATCACTGATCTATACAGTTTGATATTCTGCGTTTCCGTATAAGAGCGTCATGGATCGGTATTGTTTGTAGCCTCAATCGGAAATGACCGACCAGTCCACGAAAAATACCGATCTCATACGACTTTCATTTGGATATACTGTTAATTAATTCCGATCTCTAACGAAAATCTCCGAGTCTATTAATGGTGTTCTACATATAATAATCATTGACTGGTCAATAAATCAACTTCCATTTGAGCCGGCCCACGAGAAAACCAACATTGTGGGCTCTGCGTAAAGTATCGACTCGGATCAGCCTAAGCATGCCGCCTAGGCTAACCCGTACAGACACATTTCGCTTCCTGTGGATTTTCTGTATCAGGAATCCTTACTCTATACCTCTAACCCCCTGAGACGGAATGTGTCGGCCCGGATCAGTCTGCGCAGGCTGATCTGGGTCGATAAATTACGCAGAGGCCACAATGTTGGTTTTCTCGCGAGACGGCACATTTAATGAACCCAATGTGCTATAATTGGTAATGTTGCAATTGTAACAAAAAAAGAAAAAAGCTATGAACAATTAATCATTAAAATCAATGTTTTATCACCACTTATATATCGAAAGTCTCGAGTAATGGTTTAAACTTTTTAACTAAAAAGGCGAATGAGCCGCTTCTAGCGATGTTGGGTCTTAGCGTGCAATTTCCAACAGTGAAAAGTCGTGAGGCTAATCCGGGCCGACACATTCCGTTATACTGGAGATAGAGGTATAGAGTAATGATTCCTGGAACAGAAAATCCACAGGAGGCGAAAGGTGTCTGTCCGTGTTAGCCTGCGCGGTATGCTTAGGCTGGTCCGGGTCGATACTTTATGCAGAGTCCACAATGTTGGTTTTCTCGTGGGACGGCTCATTTGAGCTGTCCTCCATACAACGTACATAAGTGCATTTGTGACCAATGTCGTCTCAGACCGCACTGCGCAATCGAGCATCGTGGTCTCAATCTAAACTGCTCATCAAGAAGTCAGGGAAACTTAAAAACACGCACAAAAACACTTACTTTATGATAGTCTATAGTTGTACATTAAAGCAGATATTTTATCTAAAATTAAAACAAAACTAAGGTTGGATTTCCTGAAGTAGAACCAACCAACATCTTATTTAAGCCTACTGAATGGGAATGTTTGACAGAACGCGTGCAATGTAAGTCTACGCGTGACGGACAGGCAGGGAGTACGGTACATGTTCATGTATTTTCAACGGACCGTTATAGACAGTGGTTGAACGTTAGACATGTCTGTCTGACACAAGCAACCACACCCACAGCACATACAGATGCTGGAAAATAGGTCACGCACATCCTTCAGAATCAACATACAAAATGGCACCAAAGCGTAATGTCCAAAATAAATAGTCTGAGCGATATTTACATAGTTATCGCTTTTATAAGGTTCGTACATTCTGGCTATGAACAGCGGAACTCGAGCGATGAAGGAAAACGCTGTTAAAACAGCTACGAAAATAATAGCCCACGTCCTTGACATTCGCACCCATCTTAAAATCATGACGTCAGTAGTGATCACGTGATTTTTGTTTTGAGGCGCTTTTGTGTCCTTCGATGTATGACATACCCCAATGACACACGAACAGATCATGCCGAATAGTAAACAAAATGGTATGGCGTAAGTATAAACGATCAGAGAAATAAATCCGGCTTCTGAATCCATCAAACAATGTTTGTTGAACATCGATTCGTAAATCCCCGTGTAAGGCTTCCTTACAAACACTGCCACCGGAATTGCGAGCATCCAAATGAAAATCGTCATGGAAACCCACGTGACGAACTGTCTCGGACCAATCAGAGCACGCGGTAGAAACACTTGAAAGCATGTATGTGCCCCGAGAAGCACGATGTAGAGAATCCCACCGAAGCATAGCATGGTCTCCAAACTTGACAAAATCAAACAACTGAAAATACTTGACGTCGTCCAAACATTGTACATGGAATTTTTACGAAGTTGAACCCACAATAAAATTAATATGTGTGTAACGGTGAGAGCCGAAACAATCCAAAGTCTGGGCCAGTTCCGCCAGCACTCCCGGAAATAGCGCATTTTGATGGCGAGCCCAACGAATAACAGAGCCAACAGTAACGTATTGGATCCAAGTCCACAGTAGATCACAATGGTTTGTACATCGACGTGTTCAAAAACGGAAAACTTCTCTGAATGACCGTCGTGCATAGCGTGGGCAGGAGGTCCGGGGAGCTCGGACATAAAGTTTTCCAGTTCGGTGAATGTTTTGTCGAAGTTTGCGAGTTTGTTACGCAGACTGTACTCCGTGTACTGATTGTTGGAATCGAGATCAACGTCTCCCTCGTCCCACGAGTACAACAATTCCAGCCAGTCGGATGTCGTGGTGCTCGCTGCCATGGTTATTTGGTTAAAATCCCAAACACATCTGAAAAATAACGAATCGTTCATATAGCAGATACTTTTCATTAACAATGGACGTGTTATGAATAAGATAAGTATTTCATCCCAAAATCTTTGAACAAACTTAACCCGTTCCAACTTGCAAAGTCATGAATGAGATATAAGCATTAATTCGAAATAACACACACATATACGAGGATGAACAAACATAGATATTTACATGTATAAGTAAACTATATACTTCATAAAGAAAATTAAAAGAGTTTTGACAAAGCTATGTCAAACTGTTCGTTCATGTTTATGTCAGATTAATTTCTATGAGTACATGTCAAACGTAGAATAGATGCCTCTCGGATATGTTTAGCCAGGGTGAGTGTATTAAATTTAATACACTCACCCTGGTTTAGCCAAATTCATCAATGTTCTCTTGCTATCACTGTTTAAGAGTTCGACACATTTATAGACACATGCCATATCTCATGATAAACAATTTCTCTTTTTGCCACAATGTTTTCAACTCCATTCAATAATTACACTTCCATGTATAGTGAATTCCAATATTTCTCTCCAGATAGGTTTCTTGTACGAGGGAAGAGTGTTTTATTGTGTTTGTTTGATTGAGTTTTATGCTGTTTACAACATTATTTCAGTTATATTTCGGAGACAGTTAACTTATTGATGATCCCTGGGTAAACAAACCAGTACTAGGCTAGGCAATGTGCCTTGTCAAATGACACTCCACCATGACCGCCGAAACTAGGTATCGAACCCGGGAAGACGGGTTCCAAATCTCCCCAAACTAACCACTCGGATGAAGAGTGAATGAGACTGGTGATCTGAGTTCCCCTTCGTAGTAGCTATTTTATGGCGCAATCGTTCTAGTAGTCACAGCCGAACCGCCATAGCCCAGTCGGTAACGACGAAAGCTGTCAATCCATGAGTTCGAACCCCGACTCGGTCATTCCTTATATCTGATGATTAACACAAGTCATTGTTACTAGCGTCATTTGTCTTACACCAATGGGTTAAATAGTCTTTGTGAGAAGACTGATTGTTTGGTGTTTTAAGCCGCCGTCAACAATGTTTCAGTTATATCACGGCGTTTCCTGGGTGATTTACCAGTACGACTGGTCCATTTATCCTGACACCAGCCAGTCAGTCGTAATAAGTCGCAACCCCACAACCTTCTCTGCCAAGGAGGGATATGCCTCTCAAGAATGTAGCGTGGAGTACAGAAAGACAACGTGTTTGTTTGGATAATTATTTCCAGCTAAATTATCTTTTGTCTGGATTATCAAAGTATGAAAATGAACAGTGGGTTCAAGCAGGCGTGAATTGTTAACATTATCATAACAAGATGGGAAGAGGAGCATGGGTAGATTTAGATACACTCATTTTGTGTTGTAAATAAACTCCTGTTCTGTTCTTTTCTGTTCATTTAAAACATCGGCCTACAAATAGCCTTTGCGATATATCGAGGGCTTGGCGTGAAACAGTTGTAACTTAAAACCTATTTTGAAAACCCTGGTTTAGGGGAAATTTCGACCTTTTTGTAAACAATGCAAATTTAGGTGCCATTGCTGAGAACGAGCAATGGCACCTAAATTTCCATTGTTTACCAAGAATAATGATTTAACGCTTATAAAAACTTTATGGCGAGGTGATTGACCTTGGTAAAAAAATTACCAATTTTAGTTACAACCGTTTCACGCCAAGCCCTCGATATGCTGTAGATAAAGCTTTTGATAATGCAACAACCATAATCGAATCATATTTATACGTATCGATATTCGGCAAAACAAACAAACCTTCTGAAAATTAAAATGATATGAGAAGTACTAGGAAAATCATACTAAAAATAGTCGAAATTGATTTTAAATGTTAAAATAATACAATTAAGTATTTTTAACATTCTTAGTGCCTTCTTATCGCATCTTAGTAGTTCGTATTGGCTTTAAAATGCTTTTCATAATGCAACCATTATCGAGTTTTATATATATATAAATACAATTTGCCTTTGTTTGCATGATCAAAACATAAAAAACAACCTCGGTGAACAGTCGGCTTAATCATAACACGATTGGAAGGGGAGCAAGCAGACTTATCATTACTCTAAGTTAAAAGGTTTTAACACGAGCCGTCTGTGTTATATAACAATTTGCGAATTTCATTTATGTATAAAAGTTCTACATATGTTAATAACGAGCACGTGTCTTACCATATATCTATGAAGTTTATTCCAACATGTTTACGTCCAAAATGCGCGCTTCAAAACGGGTTCATTATACTAGTACGCGCCTTGTTTGGCTTTCGTCGTCACAGGGGTGTCGGATTTAAACCTTTCCGTCATATAGACGCATTTATATACATATGCTGCAAACGACTTTTGAATGAGCAATTTCTCCTTTTTGTCACACTGTTTTTTTCTCTCGTAAGTAGAAAAACTTTGTTTCTATTTAGATTTTCTATATTTTGTTATGCAGAGTTACTGTATGTTGGAAACTTAACATTCGGTCCACATTATGATCAAGTAGAAATGCAAAATTTATATCATTATATTATCAAAGCTCTGAAACGGCGAGATATTGAAATAGCTAAAAGCTAAATAATTTATCTTCCACTCGATTCATTGTTGTGTTGTTTTCAACATTGTATTTTGTAAATTTGGCTGGAAGCCTACATTACTGTTAATACTGATTCAACTGATAGGAAAAAACACTCAGTATGAAGTGTACGAGTTAAGCCAAAAGTATCGTTTGGTCTTATGTTAAGGATTTTGAATCCCTTTTGTGGCGATTGGTTTGACAATCAGAAACATCAACAACGAAAAAAATTAAATAGTCAGTTTTGAACAGCCCGTTGACTTATTCACTTTGCAAACCAATTAACCTACATCCGTATTAAAATCATGTCAGTGTCAGTGGTACCGGATTGAAACTAAGATTTGAGATTTATCGAGATAATATCTACATAGAGTTAAAATATGTAAATATTATCTTTCTTCATGTTAGGGCAGATGATAAATATCATTGCGCGTTCTATCAACTCTCATGATACTCAAAATACCTCAATGACGCAGTAGAAGGCGTCTGGAAATTCCAAAAGGTTCTATAAATAGCTCGCGAGAGTTCTCAAATCTCAATAGTATAAACGCTTTATTTTTTGGAAAATAGAGAAATTGTGCTTTATGAGCATTTTGTGTGCTTGTTTTTGCTCTCAAATTTTTTAAAGCAGTTTATCTTTTCTAGGGAGAAAACACTCAATGTGAAGGAACTAAATTCAACAGACCTGTTCAATATCGGACATCATTGAAACAAACACCAAACTAATGGATACTGTTTTCTCTCCTTTCTATGATAATTTAGTCATTTCTAAAGTGTACACAATATTGTATCTTAATATGGCCTAGCGACCTGGTGATGAACATGTGATAACCCAAACAATTTAGATTACAAATTACCAAGACAAACATTATAATGAGCTAAAACGGTAGTCTATCGAGTACCAACTAGATTTTTCGTAAATTTGGAATGGCCTTATTTTGAACACATCATAACCAATTTAAGAACGTAACTTAAAAATCTCCAAAACAAAATTCTGGCAAACAAACATTATTCTACTGTCAAAAGATGCAGCTTTTCTCAAATTTACCCGCACCAGAGTGCACTATTATTGAAAATCGCAAGGCCTAACCCGAGATACTGCTTGTTACTTTGCAGGATTTCCTATACGATCGCCAATACAGTGTCATCGGCGCTTTGATTATAACATACAGACGACGCATTGTGATATATTTTCAGCAGACGACTTTTGAGCTAATGCTCAATAAGAACGTGAATACATATTGCTTTTATTTGTCCAGATTTCCATGGATTCAAATATTTCTTTTTTACCTCCATCAAGTTCAATCACTGTTTCTTGTTCCTGTTTCAAATTGAAGTTGGTTACTTGTTTCTTGTTCATTATTCCTTTTTCAAATGTGAAGTCGGTTACTTGTTCCTTGTTCAGATTTGAACTCAATATTGATTGCATTTATTTTCAAATTTGTTTTAACGAATTTGTTTACTAGTGAATGGAAATGAAACAATGAAGACTAAGACAAATGCACGAAATCCCTGATGTATATGTTTGATTATGGCGGGTGTTAACCCTTTTCCACTTGCAGACACAATTTGACATATCAGTACCAGACGACCTTTGAAAACATTGTAGCAAAAGGAGAAATTGCTCACAATGAGCAGCTTCTTCATTTGTCGTAATAGTTTCAACTCTTTAAAATAAGTATACTTTCAGTTATAGAGAGTTTGAATATTTGTGCCTAGAAGTGTTTAAAGTCGTCTGCTGCAGATTTGCTGTATTTGGGTAAAGGTTAATGTCATTCAACGCTTTAAAAATACATAATATGCGGAAGCCATCGTATAGGTCACTCGAAAAGTTTGACTATTCAGGCCCCGGAACCATAAAACTGCGAAAATGTTCTCCATGCTCAAAATGAACTCTTTGATCCAAATAAGACTTCTGATTGCCCAATATTGAGAATAAATTTGCTTCTGAATAATCAAATACTTGAGCACAGAGAAAACTTCTATAGTTTCGGAGCAAGATGAATTCTTGTTTTGAGCACAGCGTTTTAAAAATAGTTCGTGTTTCGAATAGGGATCCTGTCGACCTGCACATATGAGCCGTGCCATTGCCACGAAAAAACCAACAGTGTGGACTCTGCGTAAAGTATCGACCCGGATCAGCCTAAGCATGACGCGAAGGCTAAACCGGACTGACAATTTTCGCCTCCTGTGATTTTCAGTTTCAGGAATCATTAGCCTCTATCCCCCTGAGACGGAATGTGTCGGTCCGATTTAGCCTGCGCGGACTTATCTGGGTCAGTACATTACGCGCAGAGTACATAATGTTGGTTTGCTCGTGGAACGCTCCCCTGTTCATGATAAATACACGTTTCATAATTGAATAATTCATGGGTAAATTATGAATTAATTACTATGGAAATGTCAGGATATTGTTGGTGCCGTGCTACAACGGTTTGTGGTTACGTGTAATTATTATAATCGTTCGGCCATGGCAGCGGAAAAACATTTTCCCCATCAAAATCTGGCCCCGGCTCTGCAGTCTGGTCTGAAAGTTCAACGTCATGCATGGAATACATCTCGGCAGAAAAAAAAAGAAAATATTGTCTTAAAATCACGAACACACTCAACAAATGTGCCACCATGACTCCACTTTTAAAATGATTAGCCCTACATGATGTGATATATTTGAGTCGTCTGCTTCGAAAACATTTGAGTTGAAAACGCGCACAACTGTCACAAATGAAACATATGTTTTATATAAACTCGAAAACATGATGAAATTGGGAAAAATGCTCTTAGTTTACAATGCAAAATGTAAATGACGATTTAATAGCCCATTGGTTTACAAATGCATCACCTCACTTAAATTTTCGACATTTTAACACTTTGTCACTTTATGAGCAATTTCTTCTTTTGCCACACTATTTAAAAAGTCGTCTGCTACACATGCGTCAGTCTACATGTGGGGAAGGGCTACGCATTCTTGTATTCTATACTAGCGATGTTGCTAGCCGATGGTACTCAAATCCTAAGTTAATAATGCCTAACACATTACCTTCCATGGCAGAAATGGCAAGTTGACTCAATGCTACTCGAGCTGACAATGAGGGATCATGGGTTTGAACCCAGCCTATCTATCGATGCTGGCTGGTCCCCGGGAGCTACTCTCGCTGACAATGAGGGATCATGGGTTTGAACATTTATCTATCGAGAGACCAACGTCAAATGCTGGCTAGTCCCCGTGAGCTACTTGAGCTGACAATGAGGGATCATGGGTTTGAACCCAGCCTATCTATCGATGCTGGCTGGTTCCCGGGAGCTACTCGAGCTGACAATGAGGGATCATGGGTTTGAACCCAGTCTATCTATTGAGATACCAACGTGAAATGCTGGCTAGTCCCCGGGAGCTACTCGAGCTGACAATGAGGGATCATGGGTTTTGGGTTTGAACCAAGCAATCGATGCTGGCTGGTCCCCGGGAGCTACTCGAGCTGACAATGAGGGATCATGGGTTTGAACCCAGCCTATTTATCGATGATGGCTGGTCCCCGGGAGCTACTCGAGCTGACAATGAGGGATCATGGGTTTGAACCCAACCTATCTCGTGAGAGACCAGTATCATTCGTCTTTAATCGTTATATATGGGAGATGTTCCCTGTTACCTAGGAATGAATGAATGAATGTATATTGTTTTATGGCGCATCGACAGCTAAGGTCATTTAGCGCGCAATTAAATTTAATTATTCATGATCCCTGAGTAAACAAACCAGTACTAGGCTAGAAAATGTGCCTTGCCCAAGGGCACTCCACCATGACGTAGTGCCGCGACTGGGGATCGAACCCGGGACACCCGGTTTCGAAATCCCCGACGCTAACCACTCGACCACAGCGGATTCCTCTGTTACCTAGGAAGGTCGTGTAATAAAAGGCAAGAGAAATATTAGGTTATTACCAGTGCATGAAAGAGGGTACAAGTTGGCATTTCTGAACAATGTAGGTTCAGATAAACTTGATCAGTCGTATCAGAATCGACACAAGTTGACAGTTTCATCTAACTAACTTGTGTAAGTAATAAATGAACAGTTTATATCTTTATCAGACTGTGTGGATGTCATTGAAATACAGGAAAAAACCTATCGCAAATGCAAAACCCGAAACAAGCAAGTAACCAGCACTGACATACTAGATCTGCTTGGAATTCGAGTCATTTGGTTTGTCACTCCATCTTTTCGAACGTACTTTCAACAAATACAGCTATGTTTATGGAACCCCACATTTACACGTATTTAACTGTTACCTGGTGCGGTTCTTTAAACCATTTTATACTTGCAGACGCATTTTACGACTTGCAATTGCTCATACGACTCCAACCTTGGTTTTGAGATCTTTACTAGGCTACTTACTGCCTCTTTGATCCATTATTTTGACATTTCCCATCATATTC
The DNA here is from genome assembly GCA_031761405.1 of Serripes groenlandicus. Classification (NCBI taxonomy): domain Eukaryota; kingdom Metazoa; phylum Mollusca; class Bivalvia; order Cardiida; family Cardiidae; genus Serripes; species Serripes groenlandicus. The sequence continues at coordinate 14,386,802 of JASEVX010000003.1, read as the reverse complement.
TGGTGCAAATTTCCAATACACATTTATTTATTTTTAAAAACGATTTACACTGATGGCAGTAACCTATACACATGTCACTTTAATAAAACATTTACTTACTTATACAAATTTATTCAATGAGTATACTTTTATTTAAACAGATTTTCAATATTGTTGACCGTATGATTTCAATGTATTTTACTGAGGATTAGTTTTACGTGGGAAAGAGTTTTAAAAGTCGTCTTATTTGGAAGCATCCTATTAGAAAATGAAACAGCTTGTCTATTGACAATTTTAATTTTCATTGGAGCGTTTAAAACCTTGTCGAAGGGGTTATCGCTCATTTAAGTCAAATTTTCCTTTTCCTATAATGTTTTCCAGAGTCGTCTGTTGCAGAGGAGTAAGTAACCACACGCTACGTGACGTGAATAATTAAACTGATAAAGCAATGAAGACCTACACGACTATGTGCAATGAATGGTTAAACGGATAAAGACCTACACGACTATGTGAAGTGAATGGTTAAACGGATAAAGACCTACACGACTATGTGAAGTGAATGGTTAAACGGATAAGGACCTACACGACTATGTGCAGTGAATGGTTAAACTGATAACGCAATAAAGACACACAACTATGTGAAGTGAATGGTTAAACGGATAAAGACCTACCCGACTATGTGAAGTGAATTGTTAAACTGATAAAGACCTACACGACTATGTGCAGTGAATGGTTAAACTGATAACGCAATAAAGACATACACAACTATGTGCAGTGAATGGTTAAACTAATAAAGCAATAAAGACATACACAACTATGTGCAGTGAATGATTAAGCTGATAACGCAATAAGACATACACGACTATGTGCAGTGAATGGTTAAACTGACAACGCAATAAAGACCTATTCGATTATTCGAAGTGAATAGTTAAGCTGATAATACAATAAAGACATACACAACTATGTGCAGTGAATGGTTAAACTGATAAAGCAATAAAGACCTACATGACTATGTGCAGTGAATGGTTAAACTGATAAAGCAATAAAGACATACACGACTATGTGCAGTGAATGGTTAAGTTGATAATACAATAAAGACATACACGACTATGTGAAGTGAATTGTTAAACCAATAAAGCAATAAAGACCTACATGACTATGTGCAGTGAATGGTTAAACTGATAAAGCAATAAAGACATACACGACTATGTGCAGTGAATGGTTAAGCTGATAATACAATAAAGACATACACGACTATGTGAAGTGAGTGGTTAAACTAATAAAACAATAAAGACCTACACGATTATTCGAAGTGAATGGTTAAACTGATAAAGCAATAAAGACCTACATGACTATGTGTAATGAATGGTTTAACATGAAAAAGCAATAAAGACCTACACGATTATTCGAAGTGAATGGTTAAACTTATAAAGCAATAAAGACCGACACGACTATGTGAAGTAAATGGTTAAACTAATAAAGCAATAAAGACCAGATTGCTTTCAAGCAGGTTTTTGTATGTGGTCGTATGAATCCGTCCATTGGAATAAGTACAAGTTGTCATTTCCTTACAGTTTAGTTTCAGATCAAACTGTACATGATCTGCTCCGTCAACACAAGTCGACTTAATCCTTTGACAAGCCTACGTAAGTTATATGTGCACACTGGAGATATTGATAAGACAATCCGATATGTACCTTTTCAAATGAACAGGCTCAAATATCAGTATGTTCTTGAGATGTTTGGGATGCTGGATGGCAAACGGAGCAATCCTTGTTGGCCAAGTAGTTAGCTTATGGATTTGAAACAGGACATCCTGGGTTCAATCCCCGCTCACTGCAGTTATAGTAAAACGATCTTGGGAAAAGTAAACTTCTTAGCCAAGTCCTGGTTAGTTAGATAAGGATCACATCTTGTGATATTACTACAATACTGTTGAAAAACCTTGTAGATTTGATTGATCAAACAAAGAGTTGAAAACTTTATGGAAAAAGGAGACTTTTCTCATTATTTTCTGACCAAGTTTTGCAGAAGCATCAAATGTCATCAATTTTAAAGATGGGTTAACCAGCCTTAAGAATGTCAAACCAATCACAGCAATTTATATCATTTTAATACATGTTTCAAATATTGACACGGACATTATAACAATAATTAAATATCACAGACAGTTTAAAATTAAATAACACTTGTAACATTTCTCTTCTATTTCTACTGTATGGCCTCCAATACAGAAACCTCAATGTGCTTGAAATCACATTCAGATGAGAAACCATTGACTGCACTTTTATATCTTTTTATATTTGTATCCTCAATGTCAAAGTGGTTAAAAAATCCAATAAAAGTGAAAGGAAGATACAAAATACTTTATTTTTATTTTATTTGATTACTCAGCAGTAAGAGATTTAACAACACTTTTAGAATATCCACCAGTTTTAACAATTTGACATTGTTTTTAGTTAGTTGTACATGTATGTAAAAAGGCTGTATAACTTTTAACTTAACAAAACAAGAGTAAAACTCAACCATCTGTAAGTCTATAAATAAATGAAACATTAATGTTTCTCTTACTATAAAATGCATGTATAATCATAAAAGTGAAAATTAAATCATGTATAAAATGGTCAGACAATGATTATATGATATCTATTGATGATTTTAAAAACAGTCCTATCATCTGACTACCATTTTATATTCAGTATCTATGAATCACTTTCTGTGACCTCTTGACCTTGTTCCTGTGTTTGACCTTGACCTTGTTTCTCTTCCTTATCACTCTGTGAGGTCTGATCGGGGGGTAACAATGCCTGCTCGTTTTGTCTCATTTTCAGTGTATGTTCAATAAGGGATACACAGACAAATATCCAGCTGTACATGTGTTGTGCTGGCACTGAGCTGTGTTTCGCGACTTCTCCATGGGGAACGTCCTTTAGGTATCGCTCTATTTTCTCTGGTTGGATCAGTTCCTGCCCAGCTGTTGGGTCGTATGTCGTTATCTTCTGGAGAAGCTCGTTGTTTATTTGCTGAGAAAACATGAGATGAATATATATATTATATTTCCATATTTTATTGTGCAGGAAATGCAGTAGCTAATCTCAGTATGAGGCATACTTCAGGAAAACCAACCTATATTATTGTGATAATTGCACATAAAGATTTGTCAGAGTAGACATGCTACTTTATCCAATTATTTACTAAATGTCAGAGATATTTTGATTATTTCTGTGTCATATTGGAAAACAGTGAAGAGCCAGATTAGACTGTTCAGATGATAAGAGTAATCAGGATCTTCATTCTTCCCAAACACCAGATTGTTGGTGTACCCAGAGCTTGGCCAACAAGTTTCTATTTTATATTTTTCTCCAGCCATCCATTTTATTTCTAACTTTTTGGAATTATTTTGTTATTCTTATACAGTTTAACCCTTTCCCTCATACGACAATTCTGCAGCAGACGACTTTGAACATATTTTGTCAAAACATAGAAAATCTCCATAATTGAATGGATAACCTATGACAAAAAGTGGAAAACATTGTGGCAATAGGAGAAATTGCACATTTTGTGCAATTTCTTCTTTTGTCACTATGTTTTGAAAAAGCCATCTGCTGCAGAGGCGTCAGAAAGCGTCTATATGAGGGAAAGGGGATTTTGAATAAAGTCATTACCAAACATGCTTTTTATGATTTTATGAGAGTTATTAAAAGCATTTGAAGAAAAAATTTAATATCAAAAATTTAATATAAATTCAATGAATTACAAGGAAAGAATAAATTGCTCATAAAAAACATTGTTTCCTTTTCCAACAATGTTTTCAAAAAGTGTCTGATGCAGAGGTGTCAAGGGTTGTGTATATCAAGTAAAGATTTCAAGAAATGTAGGAAATAGGACAGTATAACTTAAAACAGCAAATATATACCATATTTCTCACAATTCTTTTACAACAGTGTTTCAAAAGATTGTCAGCCACACGAGAAAATCATCTGTATAAAAGAAAGAATTTTAATCCTTTCTGACTTGCAGACGCATTTTGACGCATCTGCAGCAGACATCTTTTATAAAAATTGTGGCAAAAGAAGAAATTGCTCATAATAAGCAATTTCTGCTTTTGCCACAAAGTTTTCATCTCTATTCAATTATTATGCTTTCATGAATTTGAATTCCAAATCTTTGTGAAGCCATTTTCAAGGTCATCTGCTACAGGAAGGTCAGAGCCATAAAGAATCAGGAATACTCAATAGTGTATATTTTACATATAAATGTTGTGATATTGGTCCGTATTCACCATCAGTTCTGGTTTAGTTTAAAGGTTGACCAAAAGGTCCTTAACCTTACCCCTTTCATTTGTGTCCAGTCATCAAATAAGCCTTGCTCAGTGTCATTTGGACTAAATATTGCAGTAACAGCTCTCAGAATATCATGGACAATCCTTGGTGGATCATTGTAACTACGGAGTTCGGCAAATGCTTTTGTGTCCACCTTGGCAACATTCTCGCGGAGTTCCATTAACATCAGTCGATCAAACATGATGTCCATTCGAGTCTCTTCATCTTTCTCTGCCTCTGTAAATAATAAAGAAAATTTTCAAATGTTGAATAATATATTTGACATCTAATATCAGTTATACAAGACAACTTTTAGAAAACATGGTAAATACTGAAAGGAGCACTTCCATTAACACCGAAAATGTCCTCACTTGGACCGGGACAGATAGCCAAATTTCCAAGATGAAATAATTAAGGATTTAACTACATGTAATGTCTCAGCCTTTGAGTTAATGATATTCTATATCCATGGTGTGTAAGTTCGGGGAGAAAAACCAGCACTACACACACCATCCTTAAACTGACTTATTTCATACCTCTCTCAAACAAAGGGCATTACAGCATTCACATTTCTACTGGCAAAAATTAATTGTTTATCAGAATAGAGGGTAAAGATTTTCATTGTGCCATAGCAACAGCTAGGGCTATGGATCGAGGGTCGTGAGTTCAATTCCTGACTCGGCCACAGCTTCTATCCAATGATTGACATTAACATAATTCATCTTCTACTTAAATTAGCCTATGTGGGAGGGAAGCCAGTTTCCTTGGAAGAATGCTGTATGGAGTACTGTTTGGCAACAGCCAGGAAACACATGGCTATATGACATGCTGTATGGAGTACTGTTTGTCAACAGCCAGTAATCACATGGCTATATGACATGCTGTATGGGGTACTGTTTGGCAGCAGCCAGTAATCACATGGCTATATGACATGCTGTATGGGGTACTGTTTGGCAGCAGCCAGTAAACACATGGCTATATGACATGCTGTATGGGGTACTGTTTGGCAGCAGCCAGTAAACACATGGCTATATGACATGCTGTATGGGGTACTGTTTGGCAGCAGCCAGTAAACACATGGCTATATGACATGCTGTATGGGGTACTGTTTGGCAGCAGCCAGTAATCACATGGCTATATGACATGCTGTATGGAGTACTGTTTGGCAACCTCAGTAATCACATGGCTATATGACATGCTTTATGGGGTACTGTTTAGCAACACTCAGTAATCACATGGCTATATGACATGCTGTATGATGTACTGTTTGGCAGCAGCCAGTAATCACATGCTGTATGGAGTACTGTTTGGCAACACTCAGTAATCACATGGCTATATGACATGCTGTATGGAGTACTGTTTGGCAACACTCAGTAATCACATGGCTATATGACATGCTGTATGGGGTACTGTTTGGCAACAGTCAGTAATCACATGGCTATATGACATGCTGTATGGAGTACTGTTTGGCAACACGCAGTAATCACATGGCTATATGACATGCTGTATGGGGTACTGTTTGGCAACACTCAGTAATCACATGGCTATATGACATGCTGTATGGAGTACTGTTTGGCAACACTCAGTAATCACATGGCTATATGACATGCTGTATGGGGTACTGTTTGGCAACACTCAGTTATCACATGGCTATATGACATGCTGTATGGGGTACTGTTTGGCAACACTCAGTTATCACATGGCTATATGACATGCTGTATGGAGTACTGTTTGGCAACACTCAGTTATCACATGGCTATATGACATGCTGTATGGGGTACTGTTTGGCAGCAGCCAGGAAACACATGGCTATATGACATGCTGTATGGGGTACTGTTTGGCAGCAGCCAGGAAACACATGGCTATATGACATGCTGTATGGGGTACTGTTTGGCAGCAGCCAGGAAACACATGGCTATATGACATGCCGCCTTGATAAAACTGCTAAACTGTTGGAAATTCCTTAAGAAATACAATCAACCAATTAACATTCACTGCGGCATGGACCATAATAATATTTCCCATGATTACTATTATAGTTACATAATGAGAGAATCTTACCAAGCACCATAGTTTTGTCCTCTCCTGCCAGTTCTTTAGTAATTTCTTTATGAGCCAATTGTAGCAGGCGTAACATTCTCTGGACTTCACGATTTTCATGACTTGGAAGTTGTTTCATCTCGCCAAGACTAAGGTCAACAATGGCAACAGCACGACCTTGATCATCTCTTAAGGGGAAAGCTAGGTGCCTCTCTCCATACGCATCAGCAGACACGCTTTCGGAATTGTCGACCGATTTAAACAAATAATCCCTTCAAAGAAAGAACATAACTCATAACAATAATTCCTCTGTGCAAAGTGACTGTGCAATTATATCGGACTAAATCATTAAGGTAAACAAGAGTTGCCTGTCATAAACTCTCATGACCAACCAATTCAATGAGTGGCAGACATACAGACATTAGAGAAGTGACCTCAGAAATTGTTATCATAATGGGCAATTTCTCCTATTGCTATTCAGTAATTAAACTTTCAGTAAATGATGTACCATACTTTTGCCTAGATGTTTTCAAAGACGTTTGCTGCAGATGTGTTGCATGAGAGAAAAGGCTACAATGCATCTACATGTGGTAAGAAGTTAATCCTTTCCCACATACAACAAATCTTCAGCAGATGTCTTTGAAAATGTCTGCTCAGAAATATGGAAAATATCTACAATCATAGGCAGAATTACTAAAACAAGAGGGCCATGATCGCTCACCTTAATTATACAATGTACTGCAATGCAAAACACATGAAGACCTCCACAGTATTAACAATATTTTCCTTCATTTGACCTAGTGATCTATATTTTTTTACCTTATATGACCCATATTCCAACATGGACTAGATATCATCAAGACAACCTTCTGACAAAGTTTCAACTTGCTCAAAGTAAAAATGCGGCCTCCGGAGTTTGAACAATATTTTCCTTTATTGACCTAGTTTCTGATCCAATATGACCCATATTCGAACTTGACCTAGATATAATTCAGACAAACATTCTGACCAAATTTCAAGCTGCTGAAGCAACAAATGTGGCATCCAACGTGTTCACAAGATTTTCCTTCAATTTGATCTAGTGACCTAGTTTTTGACCCAGCATGACCCATATTCAAACTTGGCCTACATATCATCAAGAAAAACATTCTGATAAAGTTTCATCATGCTGAAATTAAAAATGCAGTATCCAGAGTGTTAACAAGATTACCCTTCAATTTGGCCTAGTGACCTAGTTTTTGACCCGGCATGACCCATATTCGAACTTGGCCTAGATATCATAGAGCATTTCAAGCAGCTGAAGCAAAACATGTGGCTTCTACAGAGTTAATAAGATTATCCCTCAATTTAGCCTAGTGACCTAGTTTCTGATCCAATATGACCCATATTTAAACTTGACCTAGATATCTTTAAGACAAACATTCTTACCAAATTTCAAGCTGCTTAAGCAAAAAATGCGGCATCCAAAGTGTTAACAAGATTTTCCTTCAATTTGGCCTAGTGACCTAGTTTTTTACCCGGCATGACCCATATTCAAACTTGGCCTAGATATCATTCAGCTCAACATTCTGAACAAATCTCAAACAAAGGGCATTACAGCATTCACATTTCTACTGGCAAAAATTAATTGTTTATCAGAATAGAGGGTAAAGATTTTCATTGTGCCATAGCAACAGCTAGGGCTATGGATCGAGGGTCGTGAGTTCAATTCCTGACTCGGCCACAGATTCTTTCCAATTGTGGCCTCCAGAGTGTTAACAAGATTTCCCTTCAATTCAACCTAGTGACCTAGTTTTTGACCTCATATGGCCCGGTTTCGAACATGTCCAAGATTTTATTGAGATGAACGTTCTGATAAACTTTCATGAAGATTGGATGCAAAATGTAGCCTGTAGAGTGTTAACTAGCTCAAATGTTGACGACGCACAACGGACGATGGACGACGGACGGATGCCGGACAAAATGTGATCACAATAGCTCACCTTGCACTTCGTGCATAGGTGAGCTAAAAAGTTGAAACATTGTGGCAAAAGAAGAAATTGCTTGTTTTGAGCAATTTCTCCTTTTGACCAATGTTTTCAAAAGTCGTCTGCTGCAGATGCGTCAAAAAGAGTCTATATGAGGGAAAGGGTTAAATACCTAAACAGGTTATCTTTCCTCTCCAAGCGTGGTGGATTCTGGATGCTCTGAATACTGCCCTTCTTATCAGTCATCATCATCTTTCTCAACACAAAGTCCTTGCTCCCCTCGTCGGGTTCCACCATGTAACAAATGATCTCTTTAACATGCGGACTGCGACGGTGAATCCAAGACACAGCACTCTCCGTGATTCGTAATAACTTTTTACGCATGTCAATATTGTGGTACGCAATACTGAATGATTTGGCCACACCCTGTCAAAGAGGTAGATTATTGAAACTGACAACAGATCAGTCCTTCTGAAGAAGGAGGAATTAATCCTTTTCTTAATGCAAACATATTTTGATGCATTTGCATTCCTATCCTTTTGCAACAATGTTTTCAAGAATCATGCTGCAAAGGCATCCAATGCCATTTGTATCAGAGAAAGGATTAACATACAAAAAATCTGCAGCAGATGACTTTGAAACATCTAGACAATAACATTAAGTTGACAACTTTATGGCAAAAGGAGAAATTACTCATGATTGCACAGTGTTTTCAAAAGTTGTTTGCTGCAGATGCATCAATATGGGTCTACAGGTGACAACTTTTTAACCCTTTCCCACTTGCAGACGCATTCAGATGCATATGCAGCAGACAACTTTTGAAAAAATTGTGAATAAAGGAGAAATTGCTCATGATGGGCAATTTCCCCTTTAGCCACAATGTTTTCAACTCAATTTAATAATTAAACTCTCATTTGTGGAGATATTTCACATTTTTGCCAATATGTTTTCAAAGTTGTCTGCTGCAGAATTGTCGTATGTGGGAAAGGGTTAATTTGAAATGTGTCTAACACCCATTTTTGTACCCGTCATGTCAATCTTTTCGTGGGTCAATTACCAGTGCTACCCATAAGTTGATACATCAGTCTTAACCCTTTCCTACATACAACAAATTTGCAGCAGACGTCTTTGAAAACAGTGACAAAAACCTGAAAAATCTCCATAAAAGATAGCTTAATTGTTAAATAAAGTTGAAAACATTGTGCCCAAAAGAGAAATTGCTCATCATGAGCAATTTCACCTTTGGCCACAATGTTTTCAAAAGTTGTATGCTGCAATTGCGTCAAAATGCGAAAGTGGGAAAGGGTTAATACCGTCCTACAATTCTAAACGCCAAGGATGGAAACCCTGAACAACATCCAGTTGGTAGATGATTGAATGGAGTTTGAACCAACTTTTTAACAGTTTTTCAGTTATATCACTTGATCAGTTCAGCTTAACATGTGTTTATTGGCTTTTAAATGCCAGTACTTCACACAACATTCTCTTAACCCTTTTCCTACATACAACAAAACTGCAGTTGATGACTTTAAAACATCTAGACGAAAAATAAAAAAGTTCTCTAAAAGAAAATTTGATATTCAAATTCAGTTGAAAATATAGTGGCAATATTTTTAAAAGTCGTCTGCTGCAGATTTGCTAAAAGGTGTCTATATGTGGGAATGGGTTTAGGCAACTGGCTAACTTTCCACATTTTGAAAAGACAACTTAAAGCCTATTGGTCGAAGACCAATGTTGCTTGTCATTTGTCATAATGAGATTTGTCAATCATCAGAAAGAATCTATGGCTGAGCCCGAGTTTAAACTCACAACCCCCAGATTGATGGCCTGTGTCATTATCAAGTGAATTATCACGTCTCAACTCAGTAGAAGATATTAACCCTTTCCCTCATATAGACGCTTTCTGATGCCCTTGCAGCAGACAGCTTTTTGAAAACATGTCAACAAAAGAAGAAATTTCTCAATACAAGCAATTTCTCCTTTTGTCACCATGTTTTCAACTCTATTCAATTGTTATACTTTCATTCAAAGGGAGCATTCAATTTTTTTCGGGAATGTTTTCAAAGTCGTCTGCTGCAAAATTGTTGTATGTGGGAAAGGGTTAACCCTTTCCCTTATATAGACGCTTTCTGACGCCTCTGCAGCAGACAGCTTTTTGAAAACATAGTGACAAAAAAAGAAATTGCACAAAACGTGCAATTTCTCCTTTTGCCACAATGTTTTCCACTTTTTGTCATAGGTTATCCATTCAATTATGGAGATTTTCTATATTTTGACAAAATACGTTCAAAGTCGTCTGCTGCAGAATTGTTATAATTATGTGGGAAAGGGTTAAGAGAACTAAGACGTACCTGATAAAACTGTATTTCGTGTGTGATGAAGATATTTTTGGTATGAGGATCATTTAATGTGTCGACACCAAGGATACCAAATACTCTTTTTCTTCTGTCTTTTAATGGGATTACAATGAACGAACCCTCTCTCTCCTGCAAATAATTACACATTGAAATGTATAAAATGATTAAAGACCGAGGGGACTTTCTAAAATTTACCTCTACTATTTCTCTGAATTATATAACTTGTGGAAGAATATGTTTAGAAACAAATATATGATTTATTGTTAACCCTTTCCCTCATATAGACGCTTTCCAATGCCTCTGCAGCAGACAGCTTTTTGAAAACATAGTGACAAAAGAAGAAATAGCTCAAAACGAGCAATTTCTCCTTTTGCCACAATGTTTTCCACTTTTAGTTATAGGTTATCCATTCAATTATAGAGATTTTCCATTTTTTGACAAAATATGTTCAAAGTCGTCTGCTGCAGAATTGTTGTATGAGGGAAAGGGTTAACCCTTTCTCAGGTTTTACTAAAGTGCTAAGATGTCTTAGAACTTAATGAGGAAATATTAGGGAAAATCTCTTTAAACAAAAGTGAATTATTGAAATTCTCCTTTTGCCACAAAGATTTCAAAGGCTGTTGTTCATCAATTATGATTCACGGAGCCCTATACCTAATTCTGACATTTAGGAATATTATAACATCCATCAATATTGCCAAGCTATTCAGTATAAATGACCTATTTATTCAAATTTAACCTTTAACCCTTTCCGTCATGTAGACACTTTCTGACGCCTCTGAAGCAGACGACTTTTGAAATCATAGTGGCAAATGGTAAAAATTGTTCATAATGAGCAATTTTACCATTTGTCACAATGATTTCAACTCTATTCTATAATCATACCATATCTTTTATAGAGATTTTCTATATTTTGGATTAGATCATTTCAAAGTCGTCTGCTGTAGATTTATAATATGAGGGAAAGGGTTAACCCTTTCCCTCATATAGACGCTTTCTGACGCCTCTGCAGCAGACCGCTTTTTGAAAACATAGTGACAAAAAAAGAAATTGCACAAAACGTGCAATTTCTCCGTTTGCCACAATGTTTTCCACTTTTTGTCATAGGTTATCCATTCAATTATGGAGATTTTCTATTTTTTGACAAAATACGTTCAAAGTCTTCTGCTTCAGAATTGTCGTATGAGGGAAAGGGTTAATCAGCAGATTTATACATAAATAGTTATATACACACAAAGAAGAATGCGCCTTGATATACTTTTCAGAGCTCTGAAGTCACCAACAAGTACTTCAATAGCTTCATGCAAAATGGATTTAAGTATATCTTGTAACAAAATGTAGTTACATTCTACCTTTTATCATTAACCCTTTCCCTCATACGACAATTCTGCAGCAGACGACTTTGAACGTATTTTGTCAAAACATAGAAAATCTCCATAATTGAATGGATAACCTATGACAAAAAGTGGAAAACATTGTGGCAAAAGGAGAAATTGCACGTTTTGCGCAATTTCTTCTTTTGTCACTATGTTTTCAAAAAGCCGTCTGCTGAAGAGGCGTCAGAAAGCATCTATATGAGGGAAAGGGTTAAACTGTTAAGTATGAGAAACATAAGTGTGTAATATATGAGCTAAAATAACTCTGGAATAAAAGTTTTATAGCACACATCCAACAAATTGAAATATCTGATTGAGTACCAGTCAACAAGCAGATCTATATCACATCCACCAAATTGAAATATCTGATTCAGTGTCAGTCAACAAGCACTTTTATATCACATCCAACAAATTGAAATATCTGATCCACCAAATTGAAATATCTGATTCAGTGTCAGTCAATAAGCAGATTCCTAGAAATCACATTCATTATTTAACTTTTTACAGCTTAACCCTTTCCCACATAGACAATTCTGCAGCAGACGACTTTGAACGTATTTTGTCAAAACATAGAAAATCTCAATAATTAAATGGATAACCTATGACAAAAAGTGGAAAACATTGTGACAAAAGGAGAAATTGCACGTTCTGTGCAATTTCTTCTTTTGTCACTATGTTTTCAAAAGACGTCTGCTGCAAATGCGTCGGAATGCGTCTGCAAGTGGGAAAGGGTTAAGGAATTCACCAAAACCTGCTTGTCCGATATTCTTTTGTAAATTGAAATATATACCAGACATCTTATTTTGAGATGGTTGATTTTAACCCTTTCCGACTTACAGTCTGATTTCTATGCATCTGCAGCAGTCAATTTTTGCCACAACATTTTTAACTAAAATTATACTTTCATTTAATTTCAATATTTTTGCTGTAGATTTTTTTAAGTTTTTTAAAATATGCGAGGTAATTAAATTTAATTAAGTCTTTGGCATGACCGGCCTGGGGATGGAACCGGCGACCGACCACACTGAGGCGTTATTAATATAGTATCTTGAAAAAAAAAAAGCAACAGTTTAACAAAACTAAATAAATTGTGTTAAGTGGGAGAAATCGCTAAAATTTAATATTCTCTCCTTATTCCAAACTGTTTTCAAAAGTTAATTTCTAAGTAGTCAACATCCAAAATATCGTATAAAATAAACATTTCAACAGTAACAGTTTTGAAAATATACATTACTCCTCTTTAGTAAAAGCTTCGTTTCCATCAAATTTATGTTTGATTTGATGTTATCAATGTTTCAACAGAAGATTTAGTTCATTAAAGTCACATATAAGGTCATGGGTAAAACTTACATCGGGATGTCTGTACGTGTTCCAGAACATGATGTTACCGTGATTGGCCACTCTCGGTACATGGATTGGCTTTCCTGTTTCCACAGCAGAGAAACTGAAATAACGAGAAATCTATTATTTAACCATTTAACTGACTTGATATTTCTTGAGTTGTCATTCAAGGAAAAATATGCAACATATAGAAATATGTTGGACTAATTTAGATAAAAGCATTACAGGGAAAAAGAAAAATTTCTTGATTTTAAGCAATTTTACCTTTTCCCACTATGTTTTCAAAAGCTGTCTGCAAGTGTCATCTGTATTGAGGAAAGGTTTACTAGAATTTTAGATGCATCTTCATGAAAATATCTGGGAGAAATATAAGAACATCGTGCCAGAAGGAGAAATTGCTCATTTTAAGCAGTTTCTGCTTTTCCAAAAATCTTTTCGAGAGTAGTATACAGCAAATGTTTGAAATGTAACATATGAGGGAAAGGGTGAATTAACTTCATTATAATCATACCTTATTCCTAGCATGTCTTTATGTAGAATTTTACCGAGGAGGAAATCGGCATCTTCTGTAGTAGCTGCCACATATCGTAGACAGACGTCTCCTCGTTCTGGGGAGGCAATGTTTCGCTCTAACATGGCGATATTTGCAGCTATGTTTTTACCAGCACCATGTGCCTCTGCATCCTGCATGACAAATAACAATAACACAGTCATACAATGGATAATAAAACAGTCATACAATGAATAATAAAACAGTCACACAATGAATAATAAAAATAGTCATACAATGGATAATAAAACAGTCATACAATGAATAAAAAATAGTCACACAATGAATAATAAAACAGTCACACAATGAATAATAAAACAGTCACACAATTAATAACAAAACAGTCATACAATGAATTATAAAACAATAAATAATAAAATAGTCATACAATGAAAAATAAAACAGTCATACAATGAATAATAAAACAGTCACACAATGAATAATAAAACTAAAACAGTCACACAATGAATAATAAAACAGTCACACAATGAATAATGAAACAGTCATACAATGAATAATAAAATATTCATGCAAAGAAAAATAAAACAGTCATACAATGAATAATAAAACAATCATACAGTGATTAATAACATTCAAAAGGCCATGTTCCAAGCCCTACACAAGGTACATTTGTCTGTTAACAATCATACATGTTAACATACAAATGTACCTTATAGAGGCTCTGGAAAATGGCCTTATAAATGTTAACAGTAAATGTACCTTATAGAGGGCTTTGAACGTTGCCTTATAAATGTTAACAGACAAATGTACCTTATGAAGGGCTTTAAACATTGCCTTATAAATGATAACAGACAAATGTACCTTTTAGAGGGCCTTGAACATTGGCTTATAAATGTTAACAGACAAATGTACCTTTTAGAGGGCCTTGAACATTGCCTTATAAATGTTAACAGACAAATGTACCTTTTAGAGGGCCTGGAACATAGCCTTATTAATGTTAACAGACAAATGTTTCTTATAGAGGGCCTTGAACATTGCCTTATTAATGTTAACAGTCAAATGTACCGTTTAGAGGGCTTTGAACATTGCCTTATAAATGTAAACAGACAAATGTACCTTTTAGAGGGCCTTGAACATTGCCTTATAAATGTAAACAGACAAATGTACCTTTTAGAGGACATTGAACACTGCCTTATAAATATTAACAGACAAATGTACCTTTTAGAGGGGCTTGAGCATGGCCTTATCAATGTTAAAAGACAAATGCACCTTTTAGGGGTCCCTGAACATTGCCTTATAAATGTTAACAGACAAATGTACCTTTTAGAGGGCCTTGAACATTGCCTTATAAATGTTAATAGACAAATGTACCGTTTAGAGGGCCTTGAACATTGCCTTATAAATTTAAACAGACAAATGTACCTTTTAGGGGACTTGGAATATGACCTTATAAATGTTTACAGACAAATGTACCATTTAGAGGGCCTTAAACATTGCCTTATTAATGTTAACATACACATGTATCTTATAGAGACCAGGAGCACAGCCTTGTAGACTGGTTCAATGATCCAACCTTATCAGATAAATGTTTACAGACAAATGTAACTTAACTCTCTCCCTCATATAGGCGCTTTTCGATGCCTCTGCAGATGAGCTTTTGAAAATGTACCTTTTAGAACATGACCTTATTAATGTTTACAAACAAATGTAACTTAACCCTCTCACACATATAGATGCAATTTCTCCATTTGCCACTATGTTTTTAACTCTATTCAACAATTATACTCTAATTTACAAAGGTTTTCCACATTTTTGCTTGGAAGTTTTCAAAGTCATCTGCTGCAGATATGTTGTATGTGGGAAAGAGTTTAAAAGGGACTGGATCACGGCCTTATAAATGTTAACAGAAAAATGTACCTTATAGAGGGCCTGGAACACGGCCTTGTAGACTGGTTCAATGGCAGCCCCACTAGTATCTGCAGCAGTGATGATGTATTGAAGCCACTTCTTTCTGGCCTCACCGCGAATACGCTCTGCATATGTTCTCTGAAAATATTAAACACACATGTCATAATGAAGGGAGTATGGACCACAAGTCTTACACATAATAATGGACATGGACAACAAAGATACAAAACTGCATTGTTTCTGTGGAACTAAAATTCAAAATAAAACATTAATACAGAATGAGATCATTTTGACTTTTTTTTTTATATGAAAAGTGAAAAAATAGAATTTTGGAAATTTTGTTAACAAAAAAATAATGAAAAGGAAATGGAAGTCTATATTTTGAACATAACCAAGATTTTATGGAGACCAGTGATGTGATTTTCAGTCAATGTCAACCAAGGTTAAGTTACCTAACCAAGAATAAGTTCTAGCCAATGATGCCATTGATGGTGGTAATCATGTCACATGACCTAACAATACATTTGACAAAGTTTCAGAAAAATTCGACGGTTCACCGAGTAATAAAGAATTGTAAAGGTAGCTGCTGTCACCCCCGCCGGTATTTTCGGGGTTTTACTTATGGAATTTGTAAAGAAATAGAATAATACAATTATATGATAGTAGAATAATCCACATTGTCAGGTAAAAGACAGTTAACTTATAAACCACATCATCCTAAAGCTATGAATATATGATACATGTTCAATGAAAACACACCATAGGGCATTTTGCAGCCAATGCTGATCCAGACCAACAGGTTCATCTGTTTGATCAAGCTCTGTCCACTAATTAATTGTACAACCTTCATGATGCCTTCAGATCAGATTTAATTAGAGTGCAGGCTATTTAATATCAAACTACTCTTGTCATTAGGCTATGGTGGATTTCCTGGTTCATGGCGCATATATTGAGTGATCAACTTGATTTTAAGTTTCTATCTCAAACTTTTATGCATGCAATATTATGATCAGAACTCTAAACTGCTTCCCACATAGCGATGCATATGCAGTTGATGAATTTTGAAAAGACTGTGACAAAAGGAGATATATTGTTTGTAATGAACAATTTATCCTTAAGCCAAAATGTTTTCAAGTTAATTCAATAATTGTACTTTCATAGTTTTTGCCGCATTATATCAACCCTTTCTGACGCCTCTGCAGCACATGAGATTTGAAAACATTGAGACAAAAGAAGAAATTGCTCAAAACGAGCGATTTCTCCTTTTGCCACAATGCCACAATGTTTTCAATTTTTGTCTGTAAATTTACCCTCATTTGTAGGGATTTTCTATATTTTTGTCCACATGTTTTCAAAAGTCATCTACTGCAGATTTGTTGTATGTGGGAAAGGGTTTACAGTTTTACCTGATTTGATAGTCTTAGAGTAGTCACAGGATAGAAAATCAATGATTTCATGCAAAACAGTTGTTATTACATCTTGATCAAGATGTAGTTACAACCATTTTGCATGAAGCCCTCGAAATGTATCTCCTGAAAACTTGATCATAATAATTTAATAAAGTTGGCAACATTGATGGAAAATGGTTGAAATTACAAACCATTATCAGTTGGGTTTTTTAAAGTGCAGAGCAACCCGTGTTGCATCTGCAAATTTAACTCTTTTTTTCCCCATGACCACATTGCTATTTCAACTCTGTAACTAACTATAATCCTTTCATTTTTCTAAACATCATGTTGTTTCCTTAGATGTTTTCACGGTAGAACTATCCAAATCATACCTCCAATGATACATTTTTTCAAGGCTGACAATGTAGAAAAAATATCAAATCAGATAAAACAGCTAATAGCATGCATCACCAACATCAAACATCACAATTTTTACCATTTCCCTCATATAATAAATCTGCAGCAGACGACTTTGCAAACATACCCAAAAACATTTCGGAACTCCCTTAATGAAAGTACAATAATTGAATCGAGTTGAAAGTGTGGTGACAAAAGGAGAAATTGCTCGTTTTGAGCAATTGCTTCTTTTGTCGCCATGTTTTCAAAGAGCCGTCTGCTGCAGAGGCGTCAGAAAGCGTCTATATGAGGGAAAGGGTTAATTCTACTTTGATTTTCAAAATAAAATCAATCCTATAGGATGATAAACTAATGGATTAATTACATTATTCAAATAATTCTAAACCAGACTTCAACTCATAATAACTGTTAATTAAGTATATAGATCATTCAATAAATCATGCATGAATGCTGTTTAAAACTATACAAAAGCTGTGGCAGATCATTAACCCTTTCCTACATACAGCAAATCTGCAGCAGACGTCTTTGATTATATAAAGGAAAAAATATTATAAACCTCTATTAGTGAAAATAAAATAATTGTATAGAGTTGAAAACATTACGGCATAAGTACGAGCAATTTCTTCTGTTGCCACAATGTTTTCAAAATAAGTCTGCTGCAGAGGCATCAGAGAGTGTCTGTTTGTGTGAAAGGGTTAAGAAGAGACTTGTTGCATCGACTTAATGGGATCATATAAAGGGCTGTGATAGTAACACCTGTGTGGCTACAATTCTAGGTTTATGTCAGACGTAACTTCTGGGTCTATACTACAGGCTCATCCAAGTCTTCAATATTAGTAGAAACAATAAGACCATTTATGTCAGATAATGGCTCGAGATCTCATAGTTTAAAACTAGTATTTCACAAACACAGCCGTCAACTTTTGAAAACAGTGTGAGAAAAGCAGAAAATTGCTCTAAACATTCAATTTCCCTTTTACTCGCAACATTTTCAACTCTGCATCAAAATGATACTTCCAAATTACTTCTAGATGTAACATTTTTTTCTCCAACATGTTTTCAAAGCAGACACCACCATATTTGGTAAATGGTAAAGGCATAATAACGGACACTTTACTGCTGTAAATTTGGTGTAACAGTTTGTTAATTATTGTATAATGGCACAATGCAATAATTATGCCAATACTGTCTGTGTACATGTAGTTGTGTCAGAAGAAAATGGTATCTTGCTGCACATTTAACCTTTTCCCTCATACGATAATTCTTCAGCAGACGACTTTGAAATATTTTGTCAAAAAATGGAAAATCTTTATAATTGAATGGATAACCTATGACTAAAAGAGGAAAACATTGTGGCAAAAGGAGAAATTGCTCGTTTTGAGCAATTTCTTCTTTTGTCACTATGTTTTCAAAAAGCCATCTGCTGCAGAGGCATCAGAAAGCGTCTATATGAGGGAAAGGGTTAATCACTTTCAATTTTTAAAATGGACTTGGCCAGCTTTATATTTGGAAGAGTTGAGTTGAGCAGTCGACAGTACAGAGCCTGGTCAGACCTTCAGACGGTGCAGATGTGCTGGCCAGCCTGACTCTATTCTGGTGGCTAGAATTATAGCCCTACTTATACCTCTCACACCCTTAGTGATGTCTCAACGGAGATGCAACAAAACCACATGACAAACTTATAATGGTTGTACTTTTCCTCATAGAAACTAATCTAGCTGAACATTTCCTCAGATCAGCTTTCGTCATCCACAAATGTATGTGGAAAAGTGATAATGAAGCAGGTTTTCAAGTTCCCAATTTTTTTCAAATCAAGACATTTAGTGCGGAAAAATATCAATAAATTTGAAATTTCTAAATGTTTTCAATTCAAGCCATTGCCAATATTTCAAATGATACTAAGTTTACCACTTAATGTGTGGGTTTGATGCAAAATAAGATGAAGTCATCTACATAATGTATCTTTTTTTGTTCCCTTAAATTTTAACAAATAAACAAACGCACAAGACACGCACGCACACAGACACATCACAGACACAAAATATGTCGGACAGCTTACACGAAATTGTTCATTAACCAAGTTGAGGCCCTGAAATATTGAATACAATTAAACTTAATTAATAAGTAAATAAAGTTAACAAATCAATCATTCTCATAAAAAGATGTAAGTTATAAATAACACAATGTTCACAGTGTAGAGCATAAATGTAAGCAATTTAAGTTTAAGCATAATTAAAGTTTCTTATCAAGGTTATATTTCTTAAAGCAACAAACTGTTAATATCAGGCCAAGCTTAAAATATTTGTGGTTTTCTTGTCCATTTTTGGAAAAATATTTAACATAAAACATAAAACATACAGGTTCTAAGGTAGTGTATGATTCACTGAGCACATATAAAACATATATTTAAGCAATCTCTGTTTAACACTTTTCACCGTACAACAAATCTGAAGCAAATAATTTTTAAAACATGCAGCTAAAAATATGGAAAATATCTAAAAATAATCTTTTTTTTATTTAGTAGATCTGTTTACAAAATTTAATGGCAAATGGAGAAACTGAGTAATTTATTCAAAACTCATCTGCATGTTGGAAACGATTTAATGTGAATTCTTTTTCTTAGTGCCTTAACAAGAATGAATTAACAAGTGTTGACTTAACAATAATTATCTCTCTTATTTCTCAATTAATGAATTGTGTTTACACTGTATTACAACTGCATGATGGCAATACCTGGGTAATTTAACCCTTTCCCTCATATAGACGCTTTCTGATGCCTCTGCAGCAGACGGCTTTTTGAAAACATAGTGACAAAAGAAGAAATTGCACAAAACGTGCAATTTCTCCTTTTGCCACAATGTTTTCTATTTTTTGTCATAGGTTATCCATTCAATTATGGAGATTTTCTATTTTTTGACAAAATACGTTCAAAGTCGTCTGCTGCAGAATTGTTGTATGAGGGAAAGGGTTAACATATTATTCTACTGGTATTTTTTTTATCCTGACACTCATGCATCACAGGTACCAGTATCGTAGCCTGTTAAAAAAAGAAATTGTTTGCACATTTTACTATTACCTAAAAGATTTAATTATATAAAAATGATCATTTTTTTCACTATTTCACATAACACCAATTGTGTTTATAAAATTAAATATTTTAGATAATAGTAAAATACAGGGGGAAAAAAAAAAAATTGTAACAGGCTACGATACTGGTACCTGTGCCATGCATCAGTCGTAATGCTATCCCTGCAAACTTGAGTACCGAAGAGGGCGGCCAGGTAAAATATTTTGAGTTTCCTGGTCCATTGAATGGGTCTGATTGACTGAGTACATCTATTTACATTTAACCCTTTCCCACATACAACAAATCTGCAGCAGACGACTTTGAAAAAATCTACGCAAAAATCATGGAAAATCCCCAATAATGAAAATGAAGGTTTAATTATTGAAAAAAATTGAAAACATTGTGGCAAAAGGCTTTTTGAGTAATTTCTTCTTTTGTCACATTGTTTTCAAAAGTCGTCTGCTGCAAAGGCATCAGAAAACTTCTATATGTTGGAAAGTGTTATTTAAAACTGTAATGATGAGATTAAAAAATAACCCTTCCCCTGATACAGTTTTCTATTGATGCCTCTACAGCTGATCATCTGAAAACATTGTGGAAAAGGGAGCAATTACTCAAAACAATAATAAAACAAGTTGTGTATGATCAAAACTCTAGCTAATAAAACACACTGTCTTATATGTAAACTGCACAAGGTTTGACACTAGCCGTATCCAGCTGTCCTCATGCCATCAAACAAATGAGAGAGACACCAAAATTCTCAATCTAGGTGTTCACCAAATATACTAATTTTTCGATATAATTAACCCTTTTCCACAATGCATTGGCAGCAGACAGCGTTCAAAAACATTGTGGCAAAGTGAAAAATTGCTCATGATATACAATTTCTCCAATTGCCACAATGTTTTCAACACTATTAATTAAAACTAGTTTCATTACAGAGATTTCTAATAGTTTTGCTGTGATACTTTCAAAATTGTCTGCTGCAGGTTTATTGTATGTGGGAAAGGGGAGCTAACAGCCTAACCCTTTTCCACATACAACAAACTTGCAGCAGACAGCTTTGAAAAGATCTTGGCAAAAATATTGAAAGTCTCTATAATTAAAAGTGTAATTACTGAAGATAGCTGATAAAAAAAATTGGCAAAAGAAGACATTGCTCATAATGAGCAATATCTCCTTTTTGGCGCAATGTTTTCAATAGTCTTCTGCTGTAAATGCATCAGAAATTTAGAATGTGTCTACAAGTAGAATTCAATTAAATTAAATACAAGAATGAACACCTGATTCCAGAAGTTAGTGGCCCTTCAGGACCAAAGAAGCTAGTGCCCAACTGGGTATGGTAATGTATCTCTAACTAGGATGTTATTATAACTCTATGACAGATACATGTAGCAAAATACTCGCACAGTCTGCAGTACAGTACATGACATAAACATGTACAAGTCAATCACCCGCAGGTTTTGTTACAGTACATTGACAAAAGACATGTACATGTTAATAAACCACAGGCTGTAGTACAGTACATTGACAAAAGACATGTACATGTTAATAAACCACAGGCTGTAGTACAGTACATTGACAAAAGACATGTACATGTTAATAAACGGGCTGTAGTACAGTACATGACAAAAGACATGTACACATAAATCATCCACAGGCTGCGTTACAGTACATTGACAAAGGACAAGTACATGTAAACCACCCACAGAAATACTTTCCCCGATATGCACGACTTTAGCCTCCTCTGCAGTAGACCACTTATGATAACATTGTTTAAAAAGAAGAAATTGCTCAAAATGTTTTCAATTCTGTTGCAAGACAAAACATCATCTTTGATTTTTCCTAGGATTATAGTATTTTCAAAGGAAATGATTCTACGATACTCTTTTATCAGGTAAACAGGTAAAAGCTAAACAACTGTTAATATTCCCATACATAGATTTAACCCAGAACACACCCACTTACATTCTGTAAATCTGAAGCTTGCTACAAAAATAAATATGTAAAACCAAATTAAGAGCTTACTTTGTCAAGCTTAAATATATTGATACAGCTGAAATTAATTGTTAACCCTTTCCCAAATTTTGATGCAGCTATAGTAGACAACTTGTGAAAAAATTGGGACAAAAAGAATAAAATTGCTCATCATGATGAACAATTTCTGCTTTTTTCACAATGTTTCCAACTATTAAATAATTATACTTTTAGTTATATATCACTCCAAAAAAATGTTTTCAAGGACAAATTTGCTGCACATTTGTTGTATGTGGTAAAGAGCTAAACAACATTTCAACCAAATTATACCAACTCTAGAAACTTCCATACATTTAGGAAAACTGAAAGAGGCATTCTAGAGAGAACAAAATATAAAAAGAACACAAAGGGTTTTACATTAAATAAAGAAATAAACAGAGAATATTTGCTTGTTTAATCATCTTTGGCAAGCTCTGTCAGTAAAACAAAGGCTTCCAATCAAGGGGTTGGGATTTCGAATTCTGGATCGACCATTTATTATTTCCCATGATTGACAAAAAGTCATTGTAACAAGCGTCTTTTATCTTACACCAATGGGCTAAATAGCTTATGTCGACAATTTAGTCAGTTATTTCAGGCACGTAGATAAGGTCCCTGGTTATTCAGGAAAGATGTAGTGGGGAATACTGGTGCGAGAAAGCCAGCAAAATACACATCAGGTGAACTGGCCAAAGTTTTTATCATCACCATAAAATTATGATTCAATATTTTCACAAACTAGAAGCTTGGGTGATAAAAATGTCGGTGTCATAATTCACTATTTTCACGAGTGGAAAGCTTGATTGAAAACAAGTTGACCTGTAGATCTTTCAAGGGATGAGCGAATTCAATACAAATAACATTACAGGAATTTACAATATTATCAAGTCCCACATTTTGTACTTGTTTGCCTCTTCACCTTATAGAATGACCTCAACTTTTGACATTCAAAGCTAGTTTTTTTCATCAGATCAATTTATCTTGATTAACATTTATACATAGTTATGCTACACACTTTCTCAATTAACACTTTCCCACTGACAGACGAATTTTGATGCGTTGAATTTTAAAAATATTGTGGCAAGAAAAGAAATTGCTCATTGTCAGAATACTTTCAACTCTATCCAATAACTATACTTTCATTTGTTTAGGTTTTCCATATTTTTTCCTCGATGTTGTATGTGGGAAAGAATTAAATGAACATGTGTGCTAAGTTATTCAAGCAGGCTACAATCCGGCCTTTGTCAGCCTTTATCAGCACACAAGTCAAATTTTACCAGTTTCTGAATTTGAACGTTGCACTGTGACCTTGACCTCTGGGCTACAATCATTTTTATCCTTGATTTATGTAACTATGTCTCAAACACATACATAACAGTTAAATTATGTCTGTAGCAAATCGGCCATTATGTACCATTATCAATTTATTTCAGTATTTATCTATGAAGTCAGAAGTCTAAAAGAGATGAAGAAAATGGTTTTCACGGAGATTAAGGTCACAAAAATCACTTCTACGTAAACAAAGGTGCAATAAGTAGAATGTGTATAATAACAAGTTCTGTAGCGTGTTTAGATATATGTTATAACTTTGAATGGAATAACACTAAATGCTACTAACTCAAATGTAATAAGTCTATGCTGGGGGTTGCACTGATATTTTCATATCCAACCGCTGTCTGATCCCGTTCTTACAGTTTGCCAATTAGTCATAGCAGGTTTAAAGAAACCCATGTAAAGCAGAATCCAATTGAAATGGAGGCAGGACTTTTTAACACATGTAATAAATATGTTAACCCTTTCCCTCATACGACAATTCTGCAGCAGACGACTTTGAACATATTTTATCAAAAAATAGAAAATCTCTATAATTGAATGGATAACCTATGACTAAAAGTGGAAAACATTGTGACAAAAGGAGAAATTGCTCAAAATTAGCAGGTTCTCCTTGTACCACAATGTTTATAATTCTATTCAAGTACTGTACTTTCATTTACAGAGATTTATCAAATTTTTGCCAAAACAATTTCAAAGTCGTCTGCTGCAGATTCATTGTATGTGAGGAAGGGTTAAATAAGTTAACTTTAGAATTATAGTAAGATAATTATAGTAAGTTAATTTTAGAATTATAGAAAGTTAATTTAAGAATTATAGTAAGTTAATTTTAGAATTAAAGTTAATACAGATGCAGGTAATATATGTAGAGATGTAAATGTATTCTTATATATGTATATTTGAGCTTAAGTCAGCATCAGGTTGGTTTATTTAACCTTTAATTAAACAAGAGCTGTCAGAGGACAGCGTGCTTGACTTTTTCATGCTTGCCAATTAAACAAAAATATTTTGGGTGGTACAGAAAACATAAACAAGTACTTTATCATATTATTTATAAGCAAAGTACTTTATAAGTCTTCAAAGGGTCATAATTCTTACAAAAACCTTCACAGAATTATGCACTCTTGGCTGTTGATGGAGGTAATGACGGTTACAAGATATTGTACCGTAAGTGTTTAAGCTATATCTCTATATCTTTTGAAAAAAAAAAATGCTTTGGTATGCATAACTTAACCAAAATTCTAAATCGATAAAAGGGCCATAATTCTAAAAAAAAACTCAAACAAAGTTTGGCTGTTGATGGAAGTAAAGATGGTAAATAAGTATTGTAAGTGTATAAGCTATATCTATTATATATTAATAGTTTTGAAAAAAAGTGGGGTGGTACGAAAAACTTAACCAACATTTTAAGTAAAAAAAGGGCCATAATTCTTACAAAAACCTTGACAGAGTTATGTACTATTGTCTGTTGATGGAGGTAATGATGGAGAACAAGTGCTGTAAGTTTCAAAGCAATATCTGTAATGGTTTTGAAAATAGGTGAATTGGTACAAAAAACTTAACCAGGGTGTGACACCAATGCCAACGCAGACGCCGAGGTGAGTAGTATAAGTGGAGCTAAAAAAAGGCTCATGTATTTTCTAAAAATGAATCTGTGAATGAATTGTACCACTTACTTCTAAGCTCAAAAAGTCATCTATATGTTTTGCCTTTCTTCTGTAAAGTTTTCTACTACCCTATCTTCATATCTTAAAATTACATTGACATTAACTTTAATTCTCACCCGTTTCTCCTGAAGTTTACTACTTGGAAAAGTCTAAATATGCTAACATCGTTTATAAATGTCTTTCTTTCGTCAAATGGCGTCTCTGTCCAGTAAAAGGTTAAAGTCGACCAGAAGTCAAAGTGTTTAAGATTTGCGCAGACCAGATTATATATTACCGATAATTAAGTCTATTTCCGCTACAGATGACTTTAGAAAACATTGTGTAAAAAGGTAGAATTTCTTTAAACTATACACAAAATTCTGCATTTTCTCAACCCTGTATTCAAAATTTAATGCCAATTGGGATATGTAGGTTGTTTCCTCAATTGAGGACTTCAAAAATTGCATATACAGTAAATGGTTAATTCTAGACTGTCGTTATAAAAGCAGTTTATGTATAAAATGGCAATATATTAATTGACAATATTGTGCTGATCCTGACCTTTGTTAAATGATGACTATTAACCCATTCCCTCGTACAATGAATCTGCAGCAGACGACTTTGAAAATATCTAGGCAAAAGCATTGAAAATCCCCATAGATGAAGGTTTTATTACTGAAAGAAGTTGAAAACATTGTGGCAAAAGAAGAAATTGCTCTTTATGAGAAATTTCTTCTTTTGTCACACTGTTTTCAAAACTCTATTTATAATTATACTTTCATTAAAAAAGATTTTCATCATTTTTGCCAAAGTTGTCTCCTGCAGATTTGTGTTGTATGTTGGAAAGCGTTAAATTTGATGAGGATATATGAGCGGTACTCTGCCAAAACCCAAGGTTGGTTTCCATAGGGCACCCCTAATATGTATATCTCAATAACATATGGTTGCAGAAAGGTCAGTACTAGGTCAATGTTGTCACCTATTACAAGGTTACAATATACCTTTACACCTGGTTTAACATCTCCCTACAAAAACCACAATCAAAGAATTGGGGAAAAGTGTTATCTTCAGTTAGAGAGATAATGTTGTGGTATATAACTGACTGTAGACACCTGAATATGCCAAGTAGTTAATTCTGCACAGCCAGGGTAAACAAATTCAAATAATGAATGAATGAATGAATATGCAACTCAGGACTATTACTTTTGAAAAATAAGTGAAAAGATTACAGTTGTGAATGTCCATACATGTTTACACAATTATCAAGTATGTTTATCTGTTAATTTTAACCTTTTTCCACCTGCATTTTGACACATCTGCAGCAGACGACTTATGAAAACATGTGACAAAACGGGGAAATTTCTCAAAACGATCAATTTCTCCTTTTGAAACTAAGTATTAAAAAAAAATCGTAATTATACCTACAATTATAGAGATTTTCAATATAAAGTCGTCTACTGCAGATTTGTTGTATGTGGGAAAGGGTTAAAATATAAGCTTAAGTTAAAATCAATACTGATGAGCTGCAATAGTTACAAGGACTATTGGGTTGGAATCCCAGCTTGACCATTGTTTCTTTCTGAGTGATCAATGACAAAGTCATAGTGACTATATAGCCATATTTGTCTTCCAACAATTAGCTAATAGTCTTTGTGGGAAGGCATCTAGAGCTAGTTGTCTGGGAAAAGTGTTGATGGAATATAAGAATGCAAGAGCCAGGAAACACAGATTATGTGAAACACAGATTATGTGAAACACAGATTATGTGAAACACAGATTATGTGAAACACAGATTATGTACAGATTATGAGAACTGACCACTGTGATATAACTGAAATGCTGTGGATCAGGTATGATATTTGTAATGTTTTGTTATTTATACTTTAAACCTTTCCCAAATACAGCAAATCTGCAGCAGACGTCTTTAAACAAATTTGTCAAAAACCTTAAAAATCTCCATAAAAGATAGCTTAATTGTTAAATAAAGTTGAAAACATTGTGTGGCCAAAGAAGAAATTGCTCATCATGAGCAATTTCAGCTTCGGCCACCATGTTTTCAAAAGTCTTCTGCTGCTATTGTTAGAAATTTGTTGTGCCAATACTTCAGTAAGTGGGACAGACAGACGACAGTGATGTGATCCCTTAGTGTTACCATGTCAAGGTCACAAAAAGGGCAAACATGAGCCTAGTGCAGAAAAGAAGATGTATAAGTTCATGGTATAACATTTAGGACAAAACATAAAAGTAATTCAAACTTCTACTGGAATGCAATAAGACCTACCAACTGTGTGTCCTACAAGTCAGGTTACCATTGAATAGCATTGAAGAAACAAGAGGAAACTTATATTACATACGAAAATAACATCCAGTACGTTTTGATCAATATCATTCCTCCACAAATCGAGGACTTCATGCAAAACGGTAGTAATTACATCTTGTTCAAGATGTAAGTACAATCATTTTGCATAAAACCATCAAAATGATAATTTCAACATAACAAGAGAGTTCCAAGGAACACATGTATCACATGCCAATAGTTACACGTTTTGCAGTGAAGATTTCAAAAGTCGCCTGCTCCATAAGTGTCAGAATGAGTCTGAAAGTGGGAAAGGGTTGCACATCCATGTAGCCTGAGATCAGGGTCTTCACTGTAATTGCCACTAACTCATTCCCACAAATACAAAATCTGTAGAAGACAACTTTGAAAACATTTCCACAAAATTGATGGAAAAGCATCATTAAAGAATAGTGTTGAAAACATAGCGACAAAAAGACAAATTTCTCAACATGGGCAAATTATTCTTTTGCCACAATATTTTGATAATTTGTCAGTAAGTGGAAACGGGTTAACATCAAAACCTTGAAAGGTTATGACATGCATTGTGTTATTGATATTCATCGATCCCTTATTGATTTTTTTAAAAAACACAACAGAATAACTTATTTTTCACACAAATCTATCCCTTCGTTATCAGAAAGTGACATTTTTAATGAAACAAAGAACCAAGATGTGATGGTGGAAGCATACCAAACGTCAGTGAAGGTAGTGATTTGTTACCTTTAACCCTTTCCTACATGTAGTTGCATTTTGACACATCTGCAGCAGACGACTTTTGAAAACATTGTGACAAAAGAAGAAATTGCTTAAAACGAGCAATGTTTTTGACACAATGTTTTCAACTCTTTTTGATAGTTAAACTCAAAATTGAGATTTTTCAGGTTTTTGTAAATATGTTTTGAAAGACGTCTGCTGTAGAATTGATGTATGTGGGAAAGGGTTATTGGAAAACCAATTATTAATGACTTATACTGGTGCCATTCAGTAATCAACTAAATCATGAGCTGTCCTCTTAGAAAACCAAACATAAAGCAATATTTTCCAGTGTAAATCTAGTCTAATCTGGTTCTACATTATTCACCAATTAGTCATTGAATGTTCAATAAACCTCTGACAACTATTGTCCATTTGAATGAGATTAAATGAATATGCAGACTATTCTAAACTCTTAAGGTTTGTTTTCCTTGAGCACTGCTCATATATGATTTACTTATCCATTTCAGATCAAGCATATATCCTACCAACAGACAAATCATCACAAACTTACAAACCTCTACGCTGTTATTCAAGAACTCAACAAAGTACTCAAATGAGTCGGCTCCCGGCATCTGATCAGCGACCATGGTTACAAACTGACGGAACTCTCGCTTACTGAGACGATTGTCTTGAGGATGTTTGGATTTCTTTTTCATCTCTACTTTAGCTGTGTACAGGTAGAAATAACGAGAACCATGTCATGCAAAACAATCGGCCAAGCAAGATTTCTAAATTAGTCAATACTATTCACCAAATTTAACCCTTTCCCTCTTACAACAAATCTGCAGCAGACGACTTTGAAAGTTTAACCACAAAAATGTGGAAAACCTATATAGAGCAGAAAACATTGTGCAAATGGAGAAATTGCTCATCAATTTTCACAATGTTTTCAAAAGTTGTCAGCTGCAAAGGCGTCAGAAAGCAACTGTATGTGGGAAAGGGTAAATACTTGAATACATGTAGTCAGTGTTTTGGTCACATCCGTTCTCTAGAAGCTTATATCAACAAATTGTAGAAACAAGTAAATGGAGTATTGCAAGCAATACAAAAGTCCCCTACCGGACAAAAATATATAAGTTGAAAAAGGCACATTATTCTGTAAAAACCTCATTTTAAAGTTATGCCCCTTGGCCAGGCACCAAGCAGGCACACATTATCTACTATTTTTTAACTAGTTGGCGGCATATTAACCGGCCATATCAGAATGGAACCCACTGTTACCACTGGGATTCAAACCTTCAAACTCTTGCTCACTGATGTCTGGATCGAAGAGTGTATAGAAAAAAACCTACCTTTTTCTATTGCCTCATTCTCTTGTCCATCTTTATATTTCATCATGACATTCTCTACTTCATCTTGGTCCAGGTAACCAGAACCATCGTTGTCCCATTTATCAAACAACTGATCTAACAGCATCTTCCTGCGCGATGACATCGCTTCTTTTCTGGCCTGAAAATAAGTCATATCTGTTTGTTTGATACAGTATTTATAGAATTGTTTAACCCTTTTCAACATACAGCAGGCGACTTGAAAACTTGAAAGAATATTTACTGAAAAAAGTTGAAAGCATAGTTGCAAAAGGTGAAATTGCTCATTTTGAGCACTTTCTCTATTTGTCACTATGTTTTCAAGAGTCGTCTACTGCAGATGTGTCAGAATGCATCTACAAGAGGGAAAGGGTAAATTTGAAAATATCTACAGAAACAAGAGATGTTATAGAATAGCATGCTTGATTGTTTGTAATGCTTGTCAAATATGCGGAAGTTCAAATTAAAATTTTAAATATATGGTACAAAATATTATCATTATTTATCCTCTCACAACAAATAAACTCCAATGACTTTGCAATTGTTTCGACAAAATATGCAAAATCTCCTTCATTGAAGAAAAGTGTTGAAAAATTGAAGCAAAAGGAAAAAATTACTCATGTTGTTCAAAATTGCTTTAGATGCTTCAACACATGTCTGAAGATTTGAAAGGAATGACCCTTTCCAACATGAGAAGCTTTCCAATGCCTCTGCAGAAAACAACCTTTTAAAACATTGTGACAAAAGAAGAAATTTACCATAATGAGCAATTTCTCCTTTTGCCACAATGTTTTCAACTCCATTAAATAATTATACTTTCATTTATAGAGTTACCAGATGCTTCAGATCTTTTGTATGTGAGGTAAAGGGTTACAATACTCAAGTTACCTTAACAAGTCTTTCCATTTTTTCATCCTCGGTCTCCTGGTACTCAGTTTTGACGTACTTCATCAGGGTGTCAAAATTGCCCACTACGGGCTCATCTCCGAGGAATGTCTCCGTCAACTGTACAAACTGTGACACATTCAGGGAATTCTCATCGAATATTGACATCTGGGAATGACTTCGACTAAGATTAGTCATTGCTGAAAGTGCACAAATGTGAATAGATTGTTTTTGAAACTTGTTTTGAGCAATTTCTTCTTTTGTCAACATGTTTTCAAAAACCTGTCTGCTGTAGAGGCATCAGAAATTCTCTATGTATAAGGTAAAGGGTTAAAAATCAATGTTTCTTTATATCACATTGATTGCAGAGCTTATCCCTTTCGATGTATGCATCCTTAATGCTCAACCAGTACTTGTGTTGAAGTAAGTTCCAAGTTTTGAGCCAACTTTGGCTGGAATCAAACTCGGACGACTCAGTTTGTATTGAAAACATTGGAGAAAAAACAATTGTAACATCAGGACAAGTTGGATGTATGATAATTGTAGTGTCTTAGCATCAGTATATCCATTATATAAATAACAACTGATCCCTATCTGTTTGTAAATAACAATTGGTCCCTATGCAGCTATGCGAGATACACATACCTATTGTTTTCGGTATTAAAAGTGTAATGGTATTTAGGTTGTAGTCTTGTGTTTAACCTGGCATAATTGACTTAGAAACATAATAATAATTAAACAGATTTGAAAATGTTGTGTGGTAAAAGAAAGAAACACCTTAAAGTTTTGGATTAATAACATAAGTTATAATTTCATCCGATTCAAAGTAACATATATTTACATGTGAAGTATATTGTAGTACCGGGATATATGTCCCATTATTGATATGGACTAGTTTTCCTTATTTGTAATACTCGTGCTCATTAACTGATATAAATATTGTCTGTAACTCCTTCGCTCCATCTTTCTATCTTTCTCTTGCCTGATGTTTAGTCAGTCTATATTTAATAAAGTTACAGAAACATCACATTTGTGTTAGTTAACAATCTCATCAAAGATCTACTTAACTACACATTTGTACAACATCAACAATACAACAACATGTACCTGTTTTTTCGCGTTCAAAAGTGGTTCCTTCAGCAAAAGAGACTGTTGGTTGGTCTGTAGCCGCTGTTCCTGGTTTTTGTTCGGCCTTTAATAAATCACCAGTCAAAGCAACATCTAAAGTAGGAATAAAATTTAAACAAACCAGAATTATGAAATGATTACATTTAAAGTATTTTTAGTGAGATAAATTAGTTTTACTTCCTTATTTTTTTCTTATACTTTACCTGTGAATTGTTCTGATCATGTATTGAATATATAACTTTCAAATTCTTTGTATAAACTGTGTTTTGCGAAACCATAGATATTCTGTTCAGGTCTTGAATATATCACATTCAAATTCTTTGTATAAAATATTTTGTGAAGTCATAGATATTCTGATCTTGAATTGATTATCTCGCAATTACCCATTTCTTCATAAAAATAGGCCCAGAGTCATTTTGGACCAATCATGAGTTTTGGCAAAGTCTGCTCAGAATCTGCACTCTTTAATATAGACCCTTAACCCTTTCCCTCATACGACAATTCTGCAGCAGACGACTTTGAAAGTATTTTGTCAAAACGTAGAAAATCTCCATAATTGAATGGATAACCTATGACAAAAAGTGGAAAACATTGTGGCAAAAGGAGAAATTGCACGTTCTGTGCAATTTCTTCTTTTGTCACTATGTTTTCAAAAAGCCGTCTGCTGCATAGGCATCAGTTGTAACACCAACCAGATTAATCTAAAACTACCAGACGGTCAGATGTCTGAAGACCCATCTACCAGAATTAAGGCTCACTTTTAAAAGACTAAATTTGATAACTTTGTTTGCATTTCTGTTTATTTTTTAAAGCAATACAGACTTACTGGGAAAATTTCATTTTTTAAAACCAAATAAACAAATTTGATATATCAGATGTGTAATGTCACACAAAATAGTAAGTTGTTTGTGCTGATTAAAATCAACCATAGAAGATTTGGGAGCAGTAAGTTGACTGTGCTGAGTAACACCAACTATAGATGATTTGGGAGCAGTAAGTTGCCTGTGCTGATTAAAACCAACCATAGCAGATTTGGGAGCAGTAAATTGACTGTGCTGAGTAAAACCAACCATAGAAGATTTGGGAGCAGAGTATGTTGACTGTGCTGAGTAACACCAACCATAGAAGATTTGGGAGCAGTAAGTTGCCTGTGCTGATTAAAACCAACCATTGAAGGTTTGGGAGCAGTAAGTTGACTGTGCTGATTAAAACCAATCATAGAAGATTTGGAACAGTAAGTTGACTGTGCTGAGTAAAACCAACCATAGAAGATTTGGGAGCAGAGTAAGTTGACTGTGCTGAGTAAAACCAACCATAGAAGATTTGGGAGCAGTAAGTTGACTGTGCTGAGTAAAACCAACCATAGAAGATTTGAGAGCAGAGTAAGTTGACTGTGCTGATTAAAACCAACCATAGAAGATTTGGGAGCAGTTAGTTGACTGTGCTGAGTAAAACAACCATAGATGATGTTGGAGCAGTAAGTTGACTGTGCTGAGTAAAACCAATGATGGACGATTTGGGAGCAGTAAGTTGACTGTGCTGATTAAAACCAATCATAGAAGATTTGGGAGCAGAGTAACTTGTCTGTGCTGAGTAAAACCAACCATAGAAGATTTGGGAGCAGTTAGTTGACTGTGCTGAGTAAAACAACCATAGATGATTTGGGAGCAGTTAGTTGACTGTGCTGAGTAAAACCAACGATGGAAGATTTGGGAGCAGTTAGTTGACTGTGCTGATTAAAACCAATCATAGAAGATTTGAAAGCAGAGTAACTTGTCTGTGCTGAGTAAAACCAACCAAAGAATATTTGGGAGCAGAGTAAGTTGACTGTGCTGAGTAAAACCAACCATAGCAGATTTGGGAACAGTAAGTTGACTGTGCTGAGTAACACCAACCATAGAAGATTTGGGAGCAGAGTAAGTTGACTGTGCTGAGTAACACCAACCATAGAAGATTTGGGAGCAGAGTAAGTTGACTGTGCTGAGTAACACCAACGATGGAAGATTTGGGAGCAGAGTAAGTTGACTGTGCTGAGTAAAAACCAACCATAGAAGATTTGGGAGCAGAGTAAGTTGACTGTGCTGAGTAAAACAACGATGGAAGATTTGAGAGCAGTAAGTTGACTGTGCTGATTAAAACCAATCATAGATTATTTGGGAGCAGAGTAAGTTGACTGTGCTGAGTAAAACAACCATAGAAGATTTGGGAGCAGTAAGTTGACTGTGCTGATTAAAACCAATAATGGAAGATTTGGGAGCAGAGTAAGTTGACTGTGCTGAGTAAAACAACCATAGATGATTTGGGAGCAGTAAGTTGACTGTGCTGAGTAAAACAACCATAGATGATTTGGGAGCATTAAGTTGACTGTGCTGAGTAAAACAACCATATAAGATTTGGGAGCAGTAAGTTGACTGTGCTGAGTAAAACAACCATAGATGATTTGGGAGCAGTAAGTTGACTGTGCTGAGTAAAACAACCATAGATGATTTGGGAGCAGAGTAAGTTGACTGTGCTGATTAAAACCAACCATAGAATATTTGGGAGCAGTAAGTTGACTGTGCTGAGTAAAACAACCATAGATGATTTGGGAGTGCTCAGTAAGTTGACTGTGCTGAGTAAAACAACCATAGATGATTTGGGAGCAGTAAGTTGACTGTGCTGAGTAAAACCAACGATGGAAGATTTGAGAGCAGTATGGATCAAGATAAAGCTGTATATCTGCACAGTTCAATCTTGGCTCTTCATTGTTCATAAATTCCACAGGTTTTTATCTTTCATTTTCAGGTGTGCCTTTGGATTGAACTGCACCATTGTACAGACAGATCTTTATCGACTTTTGACATAAATAAGCTATGCTTGGGTTTCCTGAAGCACGGCTCAAACAAAAAGAATATAGAAGATTAACCCTTTACCAAATATAAAATGTTTGCAGCAGACGACTATGAAACATATGAAAATAAAATGGAAAATCTCCCTAAATGAAGACAAACTTATTGAATAGAGTTGAAAACATTGTGTCAAAAGGGGAAATTACTTGTTTTGAACAATTTCTTCTTTTATCACAAAGTTTTCAAAAGTCATCTGCTGCAGAGGCATCAGAAAGTGTCTGTACGTGGGAAAGGGTTAACATTTTTCAGCCAAACTTAAAAGACATGCAGGTGAAATAAAATCTCAAACAATTAAGTGATTTTGAAGAGTATGTACTTCATCCTTTGATTTCCTACTTCATTAACCCTTTCCCTCATACGACAATTTTGCAGCAGAAGACTTTGAACATATTGTTTTAAAAAAAAAATAGAAAATCTCTATAATTGAATGGATAACCTATGACTAAGAATGGAAAACATTGTGGCAAAAGGAGAAATTGCTCGTTTTGAGCAATTTCTTCTTTTGTGACTATGTCTTCAAAAAGCTGTCTGCTGCAGAGGCGTCAGAAAGCGTCTATATGAGGGAAAGGGTTAAACTTAGATGACTTTCAGAATGGTTAAATATTTGATACATATTGAATACAGAAATACACATAATATTAACACAAGGAAATACAGCAGGGGAGGGATTACTACAAAGGGTATTCAAAATTACAAAGCGAACACTCGCTGCTTACAAAAATGAGAAAATAAATTCCCTTATGTTTTGCTAATAGGACAATCTTTTGGCTTGACATTATTTAAACATCAGTTCTTAACCCTTTCCCACATACAGCAAATCTGCAGCAGACGACTTTGAAATTGTCTTCTCAAAAAATACGGAAAATCTCTATAATTGTAGGTATAATTATTGAACAAAGTTAAAACATTGTGACAAAAGGAGAAATTGTTCGTTTTGAGCAATTTCACCTTTTGTCACAATGTTTTCAAAAATCTTCTGCTTTGTCAAAATGCGTCTATAGGTGGGAAAGGGTTAAACTTTAGAAGTGCTTGCAGGTTTGGATCAATAGCTTTTGCAAGACAGCTATATATAAACCCCTTGTCAAGTTATGAGCAGGCTCCGTACTGTTAATCCTTAACTACATGCAAATACATTCTGATGTCTATGAAGCAGACGACTTTCTAAATCATTGTGGCAATTTCTCCTTTTGCAAAATATTTTAACTTTATTTGAGAATTATGAGAATTTGGCTGAATCTCCAAAGGAGACATGCTTCTAAGTTGACTTGACTGAGAATTATACTTTAATTTATAGAGATTTTCCATATTTTGCCTAGACTTTTTCATAGTCGTCTGCTGCAGATATGTCATATGTGGGGAAGGGTTAATACAGAAAAATTACATCAATGAACTGATCCCACTTTGACAATATCTTGAGAATAAATGTATTATCTTGAAAACCGAGTGAATAATTTTGATGTGGAGTCCAAAACATTAGGTAGAAAGGAGAAGACACTCCAAACACTCCATTTCTTCTTTTCCAACAAAAGTTGTTTGTATCAGGAAAAGGGTTAACCCTTCTCACAACCAACAACATTGTACACAGCAGACAACTTTGAAAACATCTAGGCAAAAATATGGAAAAGCTATAAAAATGAAAATTTAATTGTTCAACAGAGAAATAGCTCATTATGAGTTGTTTTCTTTAGCAAAACTTTCAAGAATTGCTTCCTGCATATTTGTCAAAATATGTCTGCAGTTGGGAAAGGGGTTAAGATTGTAATGAAAGAAAGGTCCAGTATCAATAATACCTTCCCCAATGTCAGCTTCCTTTTCTGGTTCAGTAGAGTTATCCTCCACTGTCTTCTCCTGTCCCTCATTAGAGTTATCCTCCCCTGTTTTCTCTTGTCCCTCAGTGGAGTTTGTCTGAGGTTCCTGGTCATTATCTGTTATTGTTCCCCCTTCCCTCACCTGAACATCCACACCTTTTGGTTCATCAGGTTTGACTTCACTTTGAGCCTCACCTTGTTGCTCTGCTTGTTTCTCTTCCACTTGTCCCTCTTGTGCTGGTTGCTGTTCTTCTTTCTGTTCTTCACTTTCTACTTTCTTTTCTTCACTTTCTTCTTTCTTTACTTCACTTTCTTCTTTCTTTTCTTCCAATTTTTCATCTTTCTTTTCAACTATTTGCTCATCTGCCTTTTCAGCTAGAGCTTCTTGTGTCTCCCCTTCTTTAATTTCTATAACATTATATTATTTTATAACTGTTGTTATCTTTGTTTTATGAATATTAGATACTGGAAATTGTGTCCTGTTGTATGCAAATCAATATTTTTGATTGATTTATGATTAGGTTTGATAGTGTACATAGAATGAAGCAATACACTCAAATACAATCAATCAAGCAGAACACAAATGAGTCACAGCTGGCCATTTAATGTCTTGTTGCATCTGCATACAGTGAAGACTCGGGTGAGTCGGTCCAAAAAGAGTCTACACTGAATGCTTTCATGTTATATAAACTTAATGGAATCTTATGACAAAAGGTAAGCTGTGTAGCGCAAGTGTAACTTTAACCCTTTCCCACCGGCAGACGAATTTTGACGCAATAGCAGCAGACGACTTTGAAAACAATGTGGCCAAAGGTGAAACTGCTCATGATGAGCAATTTCTCATTTGGCCATAATGTTTTTAACTTAATTTAACAATTTAGCTATTTTTAATGGCGATTTTTCAGGTTTTTGTTACATAATGTTTTGAAAGTCGTCTGCTGCAGGTTTGTTATATGTGGGAAAAGGTTAATGATATCAAACCAGAGAGTGAAAAAGATCCCAAATCTCCAGATGCAACTCAAATGTATATATCCAGAGGTTATAAATACAAATTTCCAGAAACATGCAGGAATGCCACAAAAGTATGTCAACATTAACCCATTCCCACATATAGAAGCTTTCTGACGCCTCTGCAGTAGACAACATTTTGAAAACATTTTGGCAAAATGAGCAATTTCTCCTTTTGCAACATGTTTTCAACTTTATTCAAAACTTGTTTTTTCATTTATAGAGAGTTTCCAAATTTTTAAATAAATGTCGTCTGCTGCAAATTTATTCTGTGTGGGAAAGGGTTAAATGAGTGAACAATCAAAAAGCAGAGCTGTACATAAGAAAATGTATTTTAGCAGGAATGTAGATAAAGAAGAATGAATAACGTTATAAAATGCTTCTTTAACCCTTTTCCACTTGCAGATGACTTGTGACACATATGCAGTTAGCGACTTTTGAAATCATTGTGTCAAATGGAAAAGTTGCTTATAATGAGCAATTTGTCCTTTTTAGCCCTAATTTTTTCTTCTCTATTTGATAATTTTATTTTGATATATATAGATTTGTTTCTATAATTTTGCACTAGATGTTTTTAAAGTCATGGCTGCTGCATATTTGTTGTATGTGGGAAAGGGTCAATTATTATCACCGATGCACATATCAGTAGCAAATGAAAGTCAACATCAATTTAACCCTTTCCACATACAACAAATCGGCAGCAGACGACTTTGAAAAATATTTTGTCAAAAACGTGAAAAATATCCATATTAAAATGAGAATTAAATTATTAAAAAAAAATAGAAAACATTGTGACAAAAGGCAAAATTACTCATTATGACTTTTGTCACAATGTTTTCAAAAGTTGTCTGCTGAAGAGGCGTCAGAAAGTGTCTGAATGTAAATGTTGGGATGGGAATAACAGATGCCCTGGGCCTCATGCAACACTGTTGTAACTACATTTTGTAACCAGATTGTTGCATTAAGTCCAAAATATATTTTCTAATGCATTTGGACATCTAACCCATTGTGAATTTTATTATCAGTCTACGTCATTCTACACCTTCCTGCAGTCCGGTCAATGTTTTATTTTCCTGATTTAGGACCAACAATTGAGCCAGAAAACATGAGTATACAGGATTTGACACTGCGAAAATCTACTTTCATCAATGAAACCCCTATGCAACAAATTCCACGGGAAGGACACTAATAAATACCTAACAATAAGGATGAAGTCCTGCACATTTCTATCAAATTTCCTTACATTATGTACAGCCCTGAGTAACATGCATGAGGTTGGATTATAAATACAGATAATTTGATTTACAAGGTAACATTAATACAGAGTACAAGTTATACTTTAAGCAAGATTACAGTAAGATAATTATTGTAAATTTTAATTTTAATTGTTTTCAAAAGTCATCTGCTGGAACTGATGGCTTTATAAGGTAAAGGGTAATCTCTTTCCCACATATGGACATATCTGCAGCAGACAACTTTTTCCTTGTGTCGCAATGTTTTCAACTCTTTCAACTAATGTACTTTCATTTACAAAGACATTTCACATTTTTGCCTAAAAGTTGTCAAAGTCGTCTGATGCAGAATTATTGTATGTGCAATTATGAGCAATTTATCCTTTTGTCACGCTGTTTTCAAAAGTCGTCTGCTGCATATGCGTCAAAATGCATCTATAAGTAGGAAAGGGTTGAATGTCCTACCTTCTTTTTTCTCCTCCGACTCTTCTACCTTTTGTTGTCCATTTTCTTCTTTTGTCTTCTCTTCTATTTTAGCTTCTTCTGTTTCCACTTTTTGTCCTTCGTCAGTCTTGGCTTTGTCAGACTCTGCTTTCTGACCTTCGTCTGTTTGTTTCTGACCTTCATCTTTAGATTCCTGCTGTGTAACATCCTGTGTTGGCTCTTTGTCTTGAGACGCTATTGGAGACTTTGGTTTACCTTCGGCAGTTTGTGGCAGTGATGAAATTTCCTTTTCTTTCGGCTCCTCGTCATCACTCAATGTGTCGTCAGCTTCATCAACCTCCACAACTGGCCCTGAAATAACGGGGAGAGAGAACCATAACACAGAGCTCTAGATAAGGGGCGTTTTGCCTGTTCTAAATCCTTATTCGACCCTCTAACCCTATGTTGTGAGTACTCAAAAGTATCGTCTTAGTGAAATGATTCTTCTGAGTATCCACAACATAGTGTTTGCTTTAATAATAAGAGGGATATTGTGGGAAAACGAGCTGAATACCCCTCCTTGCCTGGACCTTTCACAACAGCAAAATGATGGATGGGAAAATCAATCGTTTGAGATTTAAAAGTTACCAGTTAAAACAATAACATCAAAGTGAAACCTATATTATTTTCTCTGTAAATTTGAGCTCGTTTTTTTGGGAAAAGTTGGCTTAACAGTGTAGATCAAGATTAGCATGTACATGTTCACAATTTGATCAAGATCTTCTAGACTGTTCACATAATAATAACATAATCTTGATAAAAGATTTTGTCAACATGCGTAGTTTGAGATAAGGCAGAGCAGATATTAAGGATGATATAAACCTACACTGTTCAGAAAGGCCAACTTTTACCTATGCCCATTGACAGGCTCATATCATTTTTGTTTGTAACCATAAACATACCTCAAGAGTTAAATGAATACCAGTAAGACTGAATGGAAAACAGAGTTCAATGAATACCAGTAAATAAGTTTTACATACTAATGGCAAGGACTGATAAAGCAACAATAATAAATCTTTAAATGTGTATCTGCTATGCCTCAAAGAAGAGTAAAAATGAAATTAAGTTACAATCTGTAACATCACATGATGTAATTATTGGTCTGTCGTTTAAAAGTATGTATACAATGTATGGGCCAATGGTCTTGTAATACAATGAAATTGTGTGTTGTGATCAAACTTGAGTCTGTCATAGAAGATTCAACAAATTTATTGTTACCTTAATAACACTGAAATACTGATGAAATTGACATTAAACTCATATTTATTATAATCATCAGAAAAACGTAGTAAAGAGAGTACATGTACTTACACTTTCTGGGATTTCTAAGGTTTGCTTTGATGTCTTCTTTTGCACAATCAAAGAAGTTCTCAAACAAGTTGATGATTCTATGTCTGTCTAACAGTCCAATCTGTCGAAAAGTTA
The DNA here is from genome assembly GCA_031761405.1 of Serripes groenlandicus. Lineage (NCBI taxonomy): Eukaryota > Metazoa > Mollusca > Bivalvia > Cardiida > Cardiidae > Serripes > Serripes groenlandicus. The sequence goes on along the minus strand of JASEVX010000003.1, from coordinate 14,345,877 downwards.
AACAAGTTTTGAAAAATGCACAAATATATCTCACTCCAGTTCATTTTTCAATATATTCAATGATGCATTCAGTAGCATAACCCTTTTCCACATACAACAAATCTGCAGCAGACGACTTTGAAAACATTTTGGCAAAAACATAAAAAATCTCTGTAAATGAGAGTTCAATAATCTAATAAGAGTTGAAATAATTGTGGCGAAAGGGGAAAATGGTCATCATGAGCAATTTCTACTTTTGCCACACTGTTTTCAAAAGTCATCTGCTGCAGAGGCGTCAGAAAGTGTCTGTATGTAGGAAAGGGATAATAAAAATAAAAGTATTCTTGCAACAAAACATTCAGGTCTCACTTGACTATTTATGAAGGTAAACATCCAATTTACAGACTAGTTTTTCAAATACAGTAATGTAATGTAATTCTAGTTCAAATTTACTCCAACAGAATCTAAGGTAATTTATCCCTTTCCCACATACATCCTATCTGCAACAGATGACTTTGAAAACATTTAGGGAAAAGCTCTAAAAATATAATCATTGAATAAAGTTGAAAATATTGTGGTTAGTGGAGACATTGCTCTGACACATTTCTCCTTTAATCACTATGTTTTCAAATGCCATCTGCTGCAAATGCATCAAAATGTGTCTGCATGTGGGAAAGGGTTACATGGGCTGTTATGCCACAGATGCAAATTAACCCTTTCCCACTTGTAGACGCTTTCTGACGCCTCTGCAGCAGACGGCTTTTGAAAACATTGTAACAAAAGGAGAAAATATAGAGATTTCCCATTTCTTCATTGTTTGTTTTTTTCTAATGATGTTACTCAAATAAGTAATACTTACACCACTGTGGTCATGTTTTTCTAATGATGTTACTCAAACAAGTAATACTTACACCACTGTGGTCATGTTTTTCTAATGATGTTACTCAAACAAGTAATACTTACACCACTGTGGTCATGTTTTTCTAATGATGTTACTCGAACAAGTAATACTTACACCACTGTGGTCATGTTTTTCTAATGATGTTACTCGAACAAGTAATACTTAACCACTGGGGTCATGTTTTTCTAATGATGTTACTCAAACAAGTAATACTTACACCACTGGGGTCATGTTTTTCTAATGATGTTACTCGAACAAGTAATACTTACACCACTGGGGTCATGTTTTTCTAATGATGTTACTCAAACAAGTAATACTTACACCACTGTGGTCATGTTTTTCTAATGATGTTACTCAAACAAGCAAATTCATGAAATTTATATCCCCCGCTTGCAGGAAATATTGTAGGAAAATGTTGAGGTTAGGTTTAAACATGTCAGTAGACTTTTTATTGAACATGTATTACAGGGTAAATTAAACGAACTTGGCCTAGGTTGTTACCAAGTTTGTGGCAGTTATTGCACGGAAACAGCAAGAAACGACTTTTTTTGTTAAATAAGGGGCCATAACTCCACCGAATAAAGTCCGCCGAAAGTGACGATCAAACTAGGCCTAGCCTTTAAGGCATTTAACCTTGTTACCAAGTTTGAAAAAAAAAACGGTTCACATTTGTGGCAGTTATTGCACGGAAACAGCAAGAAACGACATTTTTTGTTAAATAAGGGGCCATAACTCCACCGAAAGTGACGATCGAACTTGGCCTAGCCCTTAAGGCATTTAACCTTGTAACCAATTTTGAAAAAAAACGGTTCACATTTGTGGCAGTTATTGCACGGAAACAGCAAGAAACAACATTTTTTGTTAAATAAGGGGCCATAACTCCACCGAATAAAGTCCGCCGAAAGTGACGATCGAACTTGGCCTAGCCCTTAAGGCATTTAACCTTGTTATCAAGTTTGAAAAAAATAAATCACATCTGTGGCAGTTATTGCACGGAAACAGCAAGAAACAACATTTTTTGTTGAATAAGGGTCCATAACTCCACCGAATAAAGTCCCCCGAAAGTGATGATCAAACTTGGCCTAGCCCTTAAGGCATTTAACCTTGTTACCAAGTTTGAAAAAAAAACGGTTCACATTTGTGGCAGTTATTGCACGGAAACAGCAAGAAACAACTTTTTTTGTTAAATAAAGGGCCATAACTCCACCAAATAAAGTCCGCCGAAAGTGACGATCAAACTTGGCCTAGCCCTTAAGGCATTTAACCTTGTTACTAAGTTTGAAAGAAAACGGTTCACATTTGTGGCAGTTATTGCACGGAAACGGCAAGAAACGACATTTTGTGTTAAATAAGGGTCCATAACTCCACCAAATATAGTCCGCCGAAAATGACGATCGAACTTGGCCTAGCCCTTAAGGCATTTAACCTTGTTACCAAGTTTGAGAAAAAAATATTCACATTTGTGGCAGTTATTGCACGGAAACAGCATGAAACGACATTTTGTGTTAAATAAGGGGCCATAACTCCACAAAATAAAGTCCGCCGAAAGTGACGATCGAACTTGGCCTAGCCCTTAAGGCATTTAACCTTGTTACCAAGTTTGAAAAAAAATGGTTCACATTTGTGGCAGTTATTGCACGGAAACGAAGTGTGACAGACAGACAGACAGACAGACGGACAAACCGAAATTAATAACCCCCCTTTTTTTCTTCGAAAAAGCGGGGGATAACAAGTAATACTTACACCACTGTGGTCATGTTTTTCTAATGATGTTACTCGAACAAGTAATACTTACACCACTGGGGTCATGTTTTTCTAATGATGTTACTCAAACAAGTAATACTTACACCACTGTGGTCATGTTTTTCTAATGATGTTACTCGAACAAGTAATACTTACACCACTGGGGTCATGTTTTTCTAATGATGTTACTCGAACAAGTAATACTTACACCACTGTGGTCATGTTTTTCTAATGATGTTACTCGAACAAGTAATACTTACACCACTGGGAGTCATGTTTTTCTAATGATGTTACTCGAACAAGTAATACTTACACCACTGGGGTCATGTTTTTCTAATGATGATACTCAAACAAGTAATACTTACACCACTGTGGTCATGTTTTTCTAATCATGTTGCTCGAACAAGTAATACTTACACCACTGTGGTCACACGATATAAAGAGGTTGGTGAGATGAATTCTCCGGGACTCTCTCTTTGAGAACGATTGATAAGCAGAGGCACATTTCGACATGTGTAACATAAATCTGTCAAAAAGATGGACAGGTAGCTCCTCGGTGAACATGTTGATATACTGAAACAAACAGAGGATTAAATAAGGAGGAGTAAATGGGTCTTTCTTTTATGATATCTCTCTTAGCACTCATTAAAACCTATGTTGTGGGTACTCAAAAAGAATTGTCTCACTGAGACGATACTTTTGAGTACCCACAACATAGGTTTTAGAGGTCAAATAAGGATCTTAGAGCATGAAAAACGCTCCTTATCTAGAACTCTGAACAAATATAAAACATCATATTCCTATCAATGAAATAATTTGATTCATCGGTGTATTATTTCATCAATCGGTCACAGTGAATATCACATTTGGAGTGATGTAGGAACTGCTTTTTTTATATTGTTTTCACACAAACTGCCTTCCTCTACATCACCTTTTTGGTGAATATGTTGATTTATCTTCTAGCAAACTTTCCAATTGTTTCGTAAATAGCTTAATTTTTATATTGAAATCTTGCTGTTATAAATCAAGTAATTTATACAAACAGAGACCCCCCTCCCTCCTTTAATCAATTAACCCTTTAGCATTTTGATGCATCTGCAGCAGATGAATTTTTGAAAACATTGTCGTAAAAAGATAAACTGTTCATAATGATTGATTTCTCTTTCTGCTACAATATTTTCAACTTAGCGATAAATAAACCTTTATTCATAGATCTTTCATTTTTTTTTGTTGTGTTTTCAAAGTCATCTACTTCAGTTTTGGAAAGGGTCAATACTGTTAAAGAATTACTACTTACTTTAGCAAAATCTTTAATTGTTAAAGCCCTTCCACTTTCATCTGTGGCATCTAGTGGATGACACAACTTCGCTGCTTCCCGTATACTGTCTGGAAACTTCTCAGCAAGCTCAACAAATGATCTAAGAGCATTTTGAAGCTAAAAAATAAGAAAATCACTAATATTACTCTTACAACAACTAACCATTTGCTTTTAGCTGTCTCTAAAACAGATGATTTAAGATGCCTAATACAGCACAGTGCTCAAAACAAGCAAATTCTTATTTTCCTAAAAATATTTTCAACTCTGCATCAAAATTTAATTTCCCTCATTTTCCTACGATAATATCATAGCGAGCTTAAGTTGGAGTAAATGGTTAATTCTTACACACATACGAAGAAAAGTCTGGAGCAGATGACGTTGAAAACATCTAGGTAACAAGAGGGCCATGAGGCCCTGGGTCGCTCAACAGAGAATGGGCTATTTAAGACTTAACTCTTTCGGTGCCAATGGCAATATGAGGTTTTTGCCTGGCGGCAATGTTTGCTGACTGGAAGCATTTTCTGACAAAGCTTATTGATTTTTAACTGTTTGTTACAAAGAAGTGTTAATACATCTCAACACAATTGTAAATGAAATTGTGCCTAGATATCATCAAGACAAACATTCTGACAAAGTTTCAACATGCTCAAGCCAGATTTTCCTTCAATTTGACCTAGTGCCCTAGTTTTTACCCCACATGACCCATATTCAAACTTGGCCTAGATATCATCAAGACAAACTTTCTGACAAAATTGCATGCAGCTCAAGTCAAAAGTGCGATCTCTATAGTGTTAACAAGATTGTTCTACAGTTTTTTACCTGACCCGACCCATATTCGAACTTAGCCTAGATATCACCACGGCAAATATTCTGACAAAGTCTCAACATCCTCCAGCCAAAAATATGGCTTCCAGAGTGTTTACAAGATTTTCCTTAAATTTGGCATAGTGACCTAGTTTACCCAACATGACCTATATTCGAACTTGGCTTAATATCATCAAGACAAACTTTCTGACAAAGTTTCAAGCTGCTCAAGTCAGAAAAGCGGTCTCTACAGTTTCAACAAGATTTTCTCAAATTTGGCCTAGTGACCTAGTTTTTGACCAGACATGACCCATATTTAAACACAGCCTAGATATCATCAAGACAAACATTTTAGTAAAGTTTCACCATGTTTATGTTAAAAACACGGATTCCAGAGAGTGACTTCCTTCAATTTGGCCTTGTGACCTAGTCTTTGACCCGACATGACATATATTCGAACTTGGTCTAGATATCACTAATGTTGCCCTCACACCATAGTGATCACCAGTTGCATATGGTTGTGGATAAGAAATAGTGGTCATAAGTTCTGAACGCAACTCACACACAACTAATAGGTTTTATAGGTTTGAAGTACACAACAAGCACGCAGGTGATCGCAGACACACGCAGAGTAAGTTAGGAATTTTTGAAAATGTTAAAAAATTCTCTGCGAATGCCAGTGATAAATTTATACGCAACAGGGATGCAACACGATCACAATAGGTTTGCAACTCATAAGTTATGAATGCAATTCAAACGTTACTCCAGCACATAACTCACATGCAACTCGTATGCCGATGATCGCAGATATTGGGAGAGCATAAGCAAATTGGCAAAATTGTCGATTTTGGTTGTGTTTGGTGCGTATACAAATATATTATCAAGCAAATGTTGACGACGAATGACGGACAAAAGGCGATCACAAAAACTCACCTTGAGCACTTTGTGCTCTGGTGTGCTAAAAATATGGAAACCTTTTATAAATAAAAAGCAAAATTAGGGAAGACAGTTGAAAACATCTAGGTAAAAATATGGAAACCTCATATAAATAACTAGAATGTAGTGCTCCTCGGAGCACGTGTGTCACCTGCCGGGGCCTTGTCAGAAAATTTTAATTTTTGACAGAAAAGGGGCAATAACTCTGATATAAAAATATTTGGATTATCCCCCTTTTGAGAACCAATCACACACATTGATATAAACATTTGTCAGAAGTTTCAATGTAATCCTTTGAGTAGAGAAAGTTATTTGAAAACATGAAAAAATGTGACGGACAGACAGAATGTGACGAAAAAGTGTAAAAGACAGACAGAAGCCGTACAAAAAAAAAAGTAATCCCTAAGTGCCTATCATGCTACGCAGGTGACACAAAAAGTAAATTAGGGAAGACAGTTGAAAACATTGTAGCGACTCCAGAGAATTTTCTACTGCAGATGTATAGAAAAAAAAATGCATTTTGATCACCGCCTTGGTGGTGTAGTGGGAGAGCGTCCGTCTCAGATACGGGAGGTCAGTCATAATACTAATCCCACAGCCCTAATGGTCAACAAGCTTTGATCCCTGGTCAGGACATACCAAAGACTTTAAAAATGGTAGTAATGGCATTTCCTGCTTGGCGCTTAGGGCTGTGGGATTAGCATTATGACTGACTCGCTGGTGTCTGGATAAAAAGACTATTACATTGAGGGCTTGGCGTGAAACAGTTGTAACTAAAATTTGTATATTTTTACCAAGGTTAATCAACTCGCCATAATTATACTCTTTATAAGCATTAAATCATTTTTCTTAGTAAACTATGGAAATTTAGGTGCCATTGCTCAGAACGAGCAATGGCACCTAAATTTGCATTGTTTACAAAGGGTTCAAAATTTCCCCCTAAAGCAGCGTTTTCAAAATAGGTTTTTAGTTACAACCGTTTCACGCCAAGCGCACAACATGTAGTACTGGTAAATTGCCCAGGAAACCTCATGATATAACTGAAAAACTGTTGAAAGCGCCGAAAGACACCATACAAACAAAAGTATTTTGAAGCTGGCAAATATTCAATTATAACGTTGGTACTTTTACCCATATAAAATCAAAAACAATCTGTGCATGTAGGAAAAGGGTTTAACAGTTCTTAATGACCTACCAGTGAGAGCTCAACGCGAGCTGTAGGTTTACTGTTCCAAGCCATGAATTGCTGCATTAACAGTTTCATACGACGAAGTCTCTCGCTCTGTCTCGTAGCTTCCTGGCGTTCCCTCTCATCTCGACGTCTCTTAGCTTCAGCTTTAATTCTAGCCAGTCTGTAAACATGTATATTATACCTTGATTATTCCTATGAAATTTTAAGAAAATGTCTCATTACTCTTCACTTGGTTGAGATATGCAATGTGTAAATATTGTCTACCCTGATCAGTCTATTTGTTTTAACCCTTTCCCTCATATGACAATTCAGCAGCAGACGACTTTGAACATATTTTATCAAAACATAGGAAATCTCTATGATTGAATGGATAACCTATGACTAAAATTGGTAGACATTGTGGCAAAAGAAGAAATTGCTCGTTTTGATCAATTACTTCTTTTGTCACTATGTTTTCAAAAAGCTGTCTGCTGCAGAGGCATCAGAAAGCGTCTATATGAGGAAAAAGGTTAAAGATGTTAATTCCTTTTCCACATACACACAATCTGAAGCAGTAGACTATTGTGAAATATGGAAATCTGTAACAGTGAAAGTAAAATTATTGCGTTAAAGACATTCTGGCAAAATGATTATTGCGGATGATGAAAAATTTCTTCCTTTCACACTTTTTTAGAAATGTGTCTATATGTTGGAAAGGGTTTAACATCCACACAAAAAGTTAGCCAGCTGATTCAGTACTTCAAAGTGTAAAAACCTTTATCAAACCAAGCCTGCTGATTCGGTACTTTAAAGAGTAAAGACTTTTATCAAACTATGCCTGCTGATTCGGTACTTTAAAGAGTAAAAACTTTTATCAAACTATGCCTGCTGATTCGGTACTTTAAAGAGTAAAGACTTTTATCAAACTATGCCAGCTGATTCGGTACTTTAAAGAGTAAAGACTTTTATCAAACTATGCCTGCTGATTCGGTACTTTAAAGAGTAAAGACTTTTATCAAACTATGCCTGCTGATTCGGTACTTTAAAGAGTAAAGACTTTCTCAAACTATGCCTGCTGATTCGGTACTTTAAAGAGTAAAGACTTTTATCAAACTATGCCTGCTGATTCGGTACTTTAAAGAGTAAAGACTTTCTCAAACTATGCCTGCTGATTCGGTACTTTAAAGAGTAAAGACTTTTATCAAACTATGCCTGCTGATTCAGTAATTTAAAGAGTAAAGACTTTTATCAAACTATGCCTGCTGATTCGGTACTTTAAAAAATAAGGACTTTTATCAAAATATGTCTACTGATTCAATTCTTATTCAGTTCTTCAAAGAGTGAGGATTGTTATAAAACTATGCCAACTGATTCAGTACTTGTTTAGTTCTTCAAAGAGTGAGGATTGTTATCAAACTATGCAAAATTATCCATTTGTTTCCTTAGATGTCTTCAAAGTCATCTGCTGCTATTTGCTTTATGTGGGAAAGGGTTAAAAAAGATTTTTAAACAATACAACAAGATGGTTAAGTCAATTATACTTTGTTATTTAAGCCATGCTGTATGAACACTGACCTTCCGGATAATGTAATCAGTGAAGATGCAAATTGGCATGGCACCTAAAGAGCCTGCATGATAAGGATCTCCATTGTCATACAAAATAAAACATCCTGGAAACATCTGGAGAATGGTAATCCCCAAAACCCCAGTATATAAGTATTCATTTTGATGATAACTGTCATTATTTAAAACATACCAGATGTTTAATGTAAAAGCTTTTATGTATGGCTCACTTTGAATTTCCGTATACTCTTAAGTTTCATAAAATGAGTATAATAATTTTAACAAGAGCTGTCGGAGGACAGCGCGCTTGACTATTCCACCGCTTATTTAAGTTACTGAGATAATGGACTCTAATGTAGTTGCATGCAAAACATTAACCACAATTTCTTAGTGGGTGATAATTTGCATTATATGCAGGATAGTGTTATTTAACATGATTATTTTCATAGGTGTGATGGTTAGAAAGGGTTGTATAACCTTTCAATGGAATGCATCAAGTAGTTACTAAGATATGGACTCTTAATGTAGTTTCACGCAAACCTTTAACCATAATTTCTAAGTAAAAAAAGGGCAACAATTTGCACCATATACAGGATAGAGTTATCTTAATTGGTTGTGTTTATAGTTGTGCAATTGGGAAAGGTTGTATAAAGTTTCAATACAATTTTTCAAGTTGTAACTGAGATTACACTCTAAATGTAGTTGCAAAACTTTAACCAGAATTCCTAAGTCCAAAAAGGTCCATAACTTGCATAAAATGCTGGATAGAGTAATCATACTTGATTGTTTACATAGATGTGATGGTTGGTAAGGGCTGTAGAAAGTTTCAATGCAATGCATCAAGAAAATACGGAGATATGGACTCTTAATTTAGTTGCACGCAAAACTTTAACCAGAATTTCTAAGTAAAAAAAGTGCCATAACTTGCATAAAATGCAGGATAGAGTTATCTAACTTGATAATCTACATAGGTGTGATAGTTGGGTAGGGTTGTATAAAGGTTCAATGCAATGCATTAGGTATATACTGAGATATGGACTCTTTATTTAGTTGCACGCAAAACTTTAACCAGAATTTCTAAGTAAACAAAGGGCCATAACTTGCATAAAATGCAGAATAGAGTTATCTTACTTGATAATGTACACAGGTGTAATAGTTGGGTAGGGTTGTAAAAAGTTTCAATGCAATGCATCAAGTAAATACTGAGATATGGACTCTTAATTTAGTTGCACGCAAAACTTTAACCAGAATTTCTAAGTAAAAAAGGGCCATAACTTGCATAAAATGCAGGATAGAGTTATCTTACTTGATAATCTACACAGGTGGGATAGTTGGGTAGGGTTGTAGAAAGTTTCAATGCAATGCATCAAGTAAATACTGAGATATGGACTCTTACTTTAGTTGCACGCAAAACTTTAACCAGAATTTCTAAGTAAAAAAGGGCCATAACTTGCATAAAATGCAGGACAGAGTTATCTAACTTGATAATCTACATTTGGTGTGATAGTTTGGTAGGGTTGTAGAAAGTTTCAATGCAATACATGTAGTATTTTAGAACTTGCATGCAAAACCTTAACCAAAGTGTGACGTGGACGCCGACGCCAGGGTGAGTAGTATAGCTCTCATATTCTTCGAAAAGTCAAGCTAAAAACCAACCAAAGGCATTCGGGACAGGTGTAGATCCAAATAAACCTGCACATCCATGCAGATTAATGTTGATCATAATCGCAGAGCTCTCATATTTAGAGTGGCTGGATTTATGTTGAAAGGTTTTAATATTCACCGGTTATCTTCAATATTGAATAGTTCTCCCTTCAGTTCTTCAGTGACCTCACGCAGTGTTCGTACATATGGTGACGCCTCTAGGAAATTACTGTATCTTGGGTTATTCCTCATTAGATGTTGGGCTAAAAAGTTGATCGGGTTAAAGTTAGGGTTCCTCTCATCATGGCCGTCGGTAATCAATCCACGTTTATCAGCTTCATTTAAAAGCTTTTCTATTCCCAGAATTAAGGTTGGCAAAATCTTTTCTACTAAGAAAGCTCTAGTTTCCAGAGTAGCCTCTGTCATGTTTAGCCAATCTCTTGCAAGTAATTCAGTTGGAATTTTTCTTGCAATGTTTGTTGCCTGCTCCTTTGATAATTTTGTGAGTTCCTTTTTCTCATTTTTCATTCCTACAAGTTTTTCCATCATGGTTTGTTCATGTTGTCTCTTCCATCTTTGCACTGCACTAGGGACCCTTTTTTCTGGGGATCGTTTCCCACTTCCGCCCCTTGAACCTGCTGATGGACCTCTCACATCATTAGGCAAGGTTACTCGCTTTTGAACATCAGTCATCTTTGATGTTCTAAGTTGCAGCTGCAACCACTAGTCCTAAAACGATACAAACAAGAAAATGTTGCAACCCAAACTCCTAGAACAACACATATTCATCTACTCTAGGTCTTATTTTACCCCTTTCCCTCATACGACAATTCTGCAGCATACAACTTTGAACGTATTTTGTCAGTAAATAGAAAATCTCTATAATTGAATGGATAACCTATGACAAAAAGTGGAAAACATTGTGGCAAAAGGAGAAATTGCATGTTTTGTGCAATTTCTTCTTTTGTCACTATGTTTTCAAAAAGCTGTCTGCTGCAGAGGCGTCAGAGAGCGTCTATATGAGGGAAAGGGTTATAATTTAAGAATTGATATTTTTTTTAAGTTCAGACCTACTACACTGGCACTCCTCTATAAAACTCTCCGTTTTAAAGCGGATCCCGTTATAACACTGGACTTGCTATAAAAATTGATATTGTTATCGAGCGGCTATTTGCATAACGCTTTAAATATTAAAACAATAGACAGATAACAAAATTGATACTGTTATCAAGCGGGTGTTTGCATAATGACAATAGACAGATATAAAATCGATATCGGGTGTAATTATTGTTTGTGCATTACGCTTATTGTGTTCAGTCACCTTTAAAACTGATACAACTTTAAACGAGAGCAGCCGTCATGGTGTTACAAACGAGCAATCTCAATTTCAAACTTCATAATGTAACAAACAACCTTCCGTGAATACAACTTGGAAAACACGAAAATATACACGTGAACATTTATACACGTGACCATTCCAGTCAATCGTATTTGTGCAAAATGTTGTCTGAATGTCATCCATTTTTTTCATCTCCGTAGTGAATACAACTTGGGAAAACCCAAAATATACATGTGACTATTCCAGCCAATCATATTTGCGATATGTATAATATATCTATAGGTGCTACCTATTTACGAAAAAACGCAAGATAATTATAAACAAAAATTAAAGAGCATACTTTGGCCATAAAAAAGGATTTATAAGTAATTGACTAGACAATAATAATGTTAATGTCATGTTTTGTGCATTATCAAAAAATATTTGGAATTCGTATTGCTGTCGTCTATTATTACGAACAGAAAATAATAAAGTAAAGACTTTCAGAAAATCAAGGAATACATTTATAATGAACGAGGTTAAAACATGATGGCCAAGATGATCCTTAATCGATCACCTGCATTATGGTAAAGAAGCAAAAAGATCAGCTCTTTGCTGATGCCAACTGGCAACTGCCTTTTTCAACCAGTCAATATGACTGGATGATGTAAGGGGTCACATTTCTGCTAAACCCTTTCCCTATTAGATACGGTTTCTGATGCCTTTGCAACAGACGATTTAGGGAAAGATTGTATCTAAAAGAACAATTGCTCCTTATGAGAAAGTTATCCTTTTGCCACAATGTTTGATAAATAGCTCATGTATAGGAATTTGGGGTATTTCATGTTGATACCACTTTTTTGCGGGAAACGACGTCGCTCCATTGACGTTACGCCAAGATGAAGTGTTACGGAAATGACGTCACGTCCTTCTTTGGATACGATACAGTCAACATTTAGGTTCAGGGGTAGAAGTCTAATGCTGTCATTTTTTTGACGAACGGGAAAACATATTTCTTACAGAGTTCCATTTATTTTAATGTTAATTCCCCCAAAACACAGCACTTTAATAAATATCGATTTAAAAAAAATATATATTAAAAAGACGACAATAATTTTAAAAAATCCGTGTTTTTTTTTCGTGTCATTTTATACATACCCAAATTATCGATTTAAAAAAAAATATTAAAAAGACGACAATAATTTTTTTTCAATCCATGTTTCTCGGCTCATTTTATACATAGCCAAAATGGCGGCCCCCATGGATTTGGCCAGTTTCATTTCAGAAAGCTTCATGGGTTATTGAAAAAAAAAAAAAAAAAAAAAAATCTCACACCTGTTAACTATAAGCGAAAAAACCCATTCATGGGTTTTTTTCGTATTAAAACTATTTAGCTCAAATGTATGCAGTAAACGTCATCAATATTGGGGCCGTTGAATAGGCATGCGCACGAGACATGTATCAATTGTAAACTTCCGCAAATATTGCAAAACAAATCTCGAAAGTTCACTACAATTAACGCGAATTGTCAAATAATTAACCCTGTAATAGATTGATGATTAGAAATGCGTATTATAATATTCGGTCTAAACATTTCACTTGCAATAATCTGCTTGTGCCTGAAATCTCACCATGCCAATTGAAATTTGCACTTTCAATATTCGCGAGTATGCGAGCTTAAATTCGACCCCTGATACATCTATCAAATGTCAAAGAAACGGGTAAATATATCTTGCAAGCTTGTTTTAGCCAAAAACACTCTCTCTTTGCAATTGAATTAGTATATGCAGGTGGGTGGGGTAATGACCCGACGGATTTTTGGAACAGCGTTATCAATTTAACCCCGTATATATCACTGTGCAAGACCATGGCTCCCAAGTACAGTGTTATAGAGGAGTGCCAGTGTATATATGTTTTGACTTAGAAACTAATATTGCTTGTATTTGGTCCTCCAGGTATGCTTCTACCCAATTCATAACTCCAGTTATTTATTGAAATGTGTCACTATCATTCTAATTATCAAACCCTTTACCTCATTTAGACCACTTTTGATGTCTCTTTTAAGTAGACTACATGTACATGTTACACTTGATTTCTAACCAAAGATGTTTGAGAAGACTATCTTAACCCTTTCCCAAATATAGACACACTTTGACTCATATGCTACAAACAACAATGGAAATCTGTGTGGCAGAAGAAGGATTTTTTTACTTTTTCGTTTCGTTGCCATGGAAACCAGAATTCTGTATGGATCCCAAAAAATTTGAAGAAATTCTAGTGAGGTCATTAAGAGGATGCTTTCTGTGAAGTTTCATCCCAATTGACCTACTGGTTACTGAGGAGAAGATGTTGAAGATTTTTTAAGTTTATACTTTGGCCATATAAGGCAAAATAGCCCCCGCCCCCTGGCGGCCATGTTTTTCGACCAATCAACATTGCTTGAAGGAATCTGATAGAGGGTCACCCAAGAAACATTTCTACAAAATTATTTGAAAATCGGCCTGACACTTATGGAGGAGAAGATTTTTTAAGTTTTCATTATAGCCATAAAAGGCAAAATAGCCCCGCCCCCTGGCGGCCATGTTTTTTGACCAATCAACATGGCTTGAAGGAATCTGATCACCCAAGGAACATTTCTACAAAATTATTTGAAAATCGGCCTGACACTTTTGGAGGAGAAGATTTTTTAAGTTTGCACTATAGCCATATAAGGCAAAATAGCCCCGCCCCCCCTGGCGGCCATGTTTTTCGACCAATCAACATGGCTTGAAGGAATCTGATAGAGGGTCACCCAAGGAACATTTCTACAAAATTATTTGAAAATCGGCCTTACACTTTCGGAGGAGAAGATTTTTTAAGTTTTCACTATAGCCATATAAGGCAAAATAGCCCCGCCCCCCCTGGCGGCCATGTTTTTCGACCAATCAACACGGCTTGAAGGAATCTGATAGAGGGTCATCCAAGGAACATTTCTACAAAATTATTTGAAAATCTGCCAACCAATTCGGGAGAAGAAGAATTTTGAAGTTTTTTCGGTTTCGTTGCCATGGAAACCAGAATTTTGCATGGATCCCAAAAATTTGAAGGAATTCTGGTGAGGTCATTGAGAGGATGCTTTCTGTGAAGTTTCATCCAAATTGACCCACTGGTTACTGAGGCGAAGAAGTTGATGCACGACGCACGATGGACGCCGGACGCCGGACAAAAGGCGATCACAATAACTCACCTTGAGCAAAGCTCAGGTGAGCTAAAAAGAAACCAAGTATCTATGTAAAATGTAAAAAATAAAGATTTCTTTTAATAATTTGGTATTAATTTATAACAGATAGTAGTTGTCAATGTGAAAGGCAAATGTAACATTTGTCACATCATTTGCATTGGTTATATAGTCTTCTGATATGCAAATGACGTGACAACATTTACATTTGCCTTTACACACTACCCTATTAGCTAGTAATCACTGATAACTGGATGCACTTAGATCATATCATTAAACAAAAGTGGGATTTCATTTATAACTATTATATATTTACGCCATGCAGATTGTTTTTGAACCCGAACCTTGAAATACAAACTACAACAGATTAGCCCTTAAACAGATGTGTTGTGATATAATCTGATTTACATCTCCCTAGAAGGTAGGAGGGTTTTGGGACGCCCCCTAGGCTAGAAGTGGCAGCCATCATTTTCGCATGTGCATGACTTCCTGGAAATCAGGAGAGAATACACATGAACACTGAACTGAGCAGATGCTTTTAGACTTTGCAGACCAAGTGATCAACTTTATACACTTTTGAGACCAGATGCTGTGCCCAAGTTGTTTATCTCTTCAAAGTTTCAGCCCGGATGAATTGAGGGTACAGTTCAATTTTACAATAGGGCTTTCATTATGCCTTTTATTTGACTGCGCTTGGTTTGTATGAACATTAAAATATCTTAAAAATAAATTATTTTCATACAATAACATACAAGATTTCTTTATAACTTGATAAACCAGAATGATTCATTTTCCTTGCACATAAATGACATAATACGGGTAAACTAATCGACGGCGAAGCCGGCGATGTTTCCCGTCAATAGGTAATGTGTATGAACTTTGCAAAATTTTGATATACCGTCTTTCCAAAAATTGTGTCCAGAATGGATTTTCCGATGCAGTCACGATTTGGCTACAGTGCTACGTTTTGATTGGATGAAAAGAAAATATCGAAAAAAAAAAAAATTCTAGAGAAAATAATTAAATACATAAGGCCAACCTTAAAAATATCTTTGTTTCCCCTCCCGCGACCCTTGCCAATTAGGGTAGGGTAGGTAGGTAGGTAAAATATTTTTTTTATTTAAAATATTTTATTTTTATTTTAATTATTAAAGGACATGTATTTGGCTAATTGTTGCTGTAAAAAAATAACTCAGAATAACTTGACTAGATTTAATAGACTTTAGTGACTAGAATACTTTTCATATCAATATTATTGTTGTACAATTATCTTTAATATGTAAATCTTATGTTACCAAATGTAATACTTTTGTTCCATGAATTAAATATTATGCAATAAATTTTGTGAACAGATTAAACATGTGTTAAAACAAATTAAAAACTGTTAATAAAGATTCAAAACTATTAATAAACAGAGTCCTGGCATTTAACATCTACTTAAATTAAAAATGAAGACAGAAAATTTCACTTTAATAGAAAAACATCCTTGTGTCCAAACAATCTAAACAGATTTAAAAAAAACATCTCAAAATTGTTTCTGTGATCTTAATAAAACAAAACATGTATGTGCATGTATGTATTTATCTTCCCTTTGGAGTACATTTATTCAAAGTTTATTTAATCGGGTTTCGTTTTGGAATGTCCTTTTTAAGGTTAATGCACGCTTGACACACAGGCAGAACAACACGGTATTGACGGCTGAGCTCGGGGTTCTTTTCGGCTCCTACTTCGGCACAGTGAGCACACACATCTCCTCTGCCGTAACTTGAAGCATAAAAGGCAAACTCAACTGGGGTTTCACAGGACATTTGTAGTCTCGCAGTAATAATACCATTCAAAGCATCACCTTTATAGAAAAATTTATAGAATTTAAAGTTTAAAATGCTAGGTATCCACACTTATGAAAACTATATATTTTATTAAATTGAGACAAATAGAGGAGAATTAAAGCTTTAATACCATTTAAATATGTACAAACAAATATGAATGAAAGCTGTTAAAAATGTATTAAATGGTAAAACAATAGTTTTCTCAACTTCAGGTATGAATTAGAACTGTTTGTACTTTAAATTTCTTCGTAAATACCTTCTGGTATAACTTGAGCACCACAGCTGTAGTCAAACTTGTCCATTCTACGGCTCAATGATCTTGAGTCTCTGAGAGTCAAGGACTTCTTACTGTATAGACATCTTGGTTTGTTACAAAACTTTCGGGCTTTTGTTCATGCAAATTGTGTTTTATTAACCAACTTTTTCAACTTACCTTTTTTTTACTTATGAATTCTAAAAAACTACTATTTTCATCATGTTTCATCAGCTCTGACAGATGTTAGAACAGACAAGTCAGAATTAAAAAGGTCACAGGTTTGATTCCATGTTTTGTTTTAATTTAAGCTTGTATCTTACATGTCAGAATATAAAAAAAGTTTTCTTTCTGACAGTTCACACGCAAATGACCTGACTTTGATAATATAAACAGAAACAAAAACTTTTTTTAGCAGTATGTTTATTAAATATTCAACATCTACAAACCTGTCGGGTATAGGCTTAACTTTAGTAGGTAGGTGGACTGATCGTTCCATAACTTTGGTAGAGTTTCCATCCATGTACCATAGCGAATTACTGATTGAAGTCACATGTTTTTTAACATCGATTGGGTTCATTGTAAAAGGAAAAAAACATTTTCCATCTATTAAATGTTTGCAAACTGTATTGTGTAATTTGTCCTTGGCTGTTGTTTCTGTTATTTCTGTTATTTCTGTTGGTTTTTGTCCGATAGTGTTCTCATTAGCTGACATTAAAAGTTTAAATGCATTAACATTATCACATTTATTGTTGTTTGTGTCTGTTGTCTCATCTTTTGTTATAATGTTGAAGTTAACGAATCTAATTTTGTCATTAAACTCAATTGCAGTCCCGAAAAGTTCGTCCGGTTCCATCGTAAATGGGGCCGAATGCTCTGTCTCCGAAAGACTCGCCGTGAATTTGCGGTGATCTAACGCAGAATTAACATCGTCATCAATCTCGAGGTCCCCAACAACTTCATCCAGAATATCTGACAAGGACAGTTTCGGACTTGCGCGAGTAATACGCTTAGAAATCAATACTTTTTTGTATTCAGTCTTTTGTTTTGTCAAATTTACAGTTACACAAATTGCGTGCTCCATTTTGATTGCTGGTTTCCGGCTTTTTCTACCAATTTCAACATAAACCTTTATAAAATCAATACAGGGAACCAGAATTAACTTGATTCGTACTAATATTATTCGTACTCAACTTTCGGTCCGAGTTTTTTCGAACTTTTTTACCAAATATTTTTTTTTTTTTTTTTTTTTTTTTTAAATATAATAAAATTTAAATTCGGATGGCAATAAAAACTTTAGGGTCGCGGCCCTTTTCTCGGGTCGGTCGCGGGAGGGGAAACAAATCATATTTTATTATAGGCCTAATGATAATACGTACTCGATAAAGGAACGAGCACAAGTAATTTTATGTGTGATAATTTCCATTTAATAACACTCGTCGTCTATTTCTAAAACGAGTTCAAATAAAACTAGTAAGGGTTTTTTGACCTTTGACATTCTGGAAGTTATAAATCCAAATTCCTGTAATATGGGTAAACAAATCGACGGCGAAGCCGGCGATGTTTCCCGTCAATAGGTAATGTGTATGAACTTTGCAAAAAATTGCTATACCGTCTTTCCTAAAATTGTGTCCAGAGCGAACTTTTCGATGCAGTGATACGCAGTCACGATACTCGTACGTTTTCATTGGATGAAAAGAAAATATCGAAACAAAAAAAACTTCTAGAGGAAATAATTAAATATGATAATACATACACGATAAAGGAACAAGCACAAGTTATTTTATGTGTGATAATTTGCGTGTAATAACACTCGTCGTCTAATTCTAAAACGAGTTCAAATAAAAACTTGTAAGGGTTTTTTGACTTTCCGGAAGTTATAAATCCAAATTTCTGTAATATGACGTCATAAAAGTGACGTCATTCTATTAGTGGTGCAGAGGTAGAGCGTCGGCCTCTTGTATCAAAGGTCCCTGGTTCGAGTCCCGTGATGAGCGGGTCCTGACTTTTCTTTGTTTTTGTTTTTTTTGTTTTTGTTCTGGTATTTTGATTTGTTAATTCATTGTATTTGGTTCGAAACATTGTATGTTAGTTTGACTTGTCACAAATGTAGTTCCGTAAATTATGGAATCGTTTTATTTGAAGTACTTTATGAAGGGCAAGTTGATTATTTGTTGTACCTGTCATCATAATTTCATGGATGTAAAATCTTGGCTATATTTTAAAGTTAAATATAAGCTTAACCTGATGATGATTTTTATTTTCTTTGCTTAGGTCGGTAGGACTCGTAATTGACGTAAATAACTGATCGTGCTGCAAGCAAGGGGCTAACTGCAGTTCACTGGGAATTATTCACCGATCACAACATATAATAAATGTTTACCCGAAATAGGTAGCACCTATAATCATATTATGATGTCATTCTATAAGTGGTGCAGAGGTAGAGCGTCGGCCTCTTGTATCAAAGGTCCCTGGTTCGAGTCCCGTGATGTGCGGGTCCTGACTTTGGGATTTTTTGTTTGTTTTTGTTTCACAATCGATGTAAAATAAATAAGTTTAAACTAAATGAACCAAAAGGAAAACGACAGAAATTATAGGAAACGTTAGTTTGGCTTGTCACAAATGTAGTTCCGTGAATTGTGGAATCGTTTTATTTGAAGTACTTTATGAAGGGCAAGTTGATTATTTGTTGTACCTGTCATCACATTTTCATGGATGTAAAATCTTGGCTATATTTTAAAGTTAAGTATAAGCTTAACCTGATGATGATTTTTATTTTCTTTGCTTAGGTCGGTAGGACTCGTAATTGACGTAAATAACTGATCGTGCTGCAAGCAAGGGGCTAACTGCAGTTCGCGGGGAATTATTCACCGATCACAACATATAATAAATGTTTACCCGAAATAGGTAGCACCAGCTATACTTATATTACATTGCCCAATCAGATATGCTGTCAGAAAATAGAAATAACATTCTCAGAGATATTGACTAGCGTAGATTTTTCCGGCATTGCCATGCCCAAAATATTTTCCTAATTAACCATATGAAATGAACTTGATGTAATCCAATAATATGTAGACAGTCCCTTTCCTTTTGGTAATTTCCATATTGTGATAAACAAGTGACAAGATGATAAACTGACAAGAAAATGTGTGAAAAATAAACCTTTGCCATTGAAGTTTGACAAAATAGTGAAAGCATACATATACAAACAATACACATAAGAAAAAACATTCGTAGCTGAGTTGAAACATTTATTGTAATGTCTTTCATTATGAGTCTAATAAGTTTTCATCTTCATTACAAACATTTGACACGAATACACATTACAATGGATATTTTTATACGATTATGTAGAACTTTAGCTAAAAATGAAAATAGATTTATTATAAAATTGCAATTGAATTAAAATAAGATATATATAACTATTTACTTCAGCAACTGGAGCAATCAATGATGTTGATTATATTTAAATATTGTAAAAATCCCCATAAAGTTTCTAAATAAAGCCACTGTTGCTAAGCGGAAGTAGCAGGTGCGCTCGCGCGAAATGACGTCGGATTGCTTCCGGGGTCAATATTGTAAAGGTAAATAAGGCGGAAGTGAGATTGATGCTAAAAGTAGGAAATGGCATTTGTTTACTAAAACAACCCTGATATTTGGAACGAATTTCCGTTCTTCAGATCACTGCGTGTTGAAACGCTTCAATAATGGCATTAGTCACGGTGCAACGGTCACCTAGCCCAAGTGGAAGTGCTGAAACGGTAAGTCGAAACGGCCAATACACTTTGTAAAATTGGTCATTGATAATGATATTTCCTTGTACAAGAATATTGAAATGTTGCATGATTCCTTGCGAAATCATCTGTAGTGATTGCATTTTGAAATAGAAACAGTGAAAAGAGGGATGCAGCAAAGTTGTCAAGTGCAGTTAGCGCATTAATGTGAAGTAATGCTCCAAGTCTGATTGCCATCATTTTCAGACGGGTACATTTCCTCATAACACTCTATTCCAAGCATGCAATGACAATTCAGATTAAGATAAATAACTGCACAACAGTATCATAATCTTGTTTCAACTTATTTATTTGACTTTGATAGCAAAACAAGTTTTAGCTTTAACAACAATCATGCTCAATGTCTGCTTCCTGGAAATTAAACGGTAAACCAGTACTTACATGGTTTGTGTTGACAAAAGGCATAAAGCCTTTAACTTAAGGCAAAACCATGTCATCACAGGATTTGAACCTGGGACCTTTTGTCTGAAAGTCTGACATTCTACTACTGTATATATAAATAATTTGCAGCGCCTATCCACCTACAATATTAGAGGCCGAATTAAGACTACTTCACAATTAGGAAAAGCAAACATTTTTCACAATGATGTGAACAAATTTCAAAAAAGAAAGGCAAAATTCACATAGCAAACAAATGAAGTGCATGCTTGCATAATCCATAAAACGCTTATCTAGTGCATTCAGTAATAAAGCAAAATAAATTGGAATATACCTTGTTCATAATATTTCATAATTTTATAGTCAAACTTGTGAAAGAGATTAGAGAATTTATGAACGTTTTATAACGAAAGACAGTTCATTAATATATTAGAATGAAAATAAATTTCCACTTAGAGAAGTCCCTAGTCATTAGATAGTCCCAATACCACTTTAAATTGAAAGACCATCGGATAAAAGGTGTGCAAAATTTAGACGTATATTCCGACTCTGTTTTGTCCAGATACGTTATTCGGCGAATTTCAAATAAAAAATATTTTATATGCAAGTTAGTTGTGTATTTCGGTTTTAACCAAAAAATATATAGCACAATGAAATAATTGATAGATAAAGGCTACAAATCGTCATAACAATGTTATTACAAGCTAGAGCTTATAGTAATAAATAAATTTTCTTGGCAGAATGGGTAAGTCAGACTGCTGTGAGATATGTTGTAAATGAACAGGAATACATTGTAACATTTTAAATAATTTCCACATAAAATGAATTTATTTGCAGAAGACGATTTTTGAAAACACTGTTGAAAATGCAGAAATTGTTTTAACTTTTTTCTACATCAAAGTTCCACATACATGTTTTATCCAAATTTAAAAAGACAATTTACTTTTTGCAATGAAAATGATTACTTTCCTAACAGTTACATGTATTATGTGAATTGACAAAACTTAAACAAATCTGACCAAGTCATGAAATTTGTGATCAGCAGCCATCTGTCTTAAGCAGCCAGTTTTAACATGTCCCTTGGGTGGCTGCTGACCGCAAGTTTGACTACTTCATTAGGCCAAAAAAATAAATAGGTTTGGTTCAGGTTTCCCTACCTACCCTATTGTTTACCCACCTCTACCCTAATTTTTTTTATTTAAAAAAAAAATGTGGCTCAAGGTGATCTATTCTGATCGCTCTTTGTCCGTCGTTAACTTTTTGATCATTTAAACATCATCTCCTCCTAAACCACAGGACCAATTTCATCCAAGCTTCACAGGAATCTTCCTTTGGTGGTCCTCTTTCAAAATTGTTCAAAGATTTAAATTCAATGGAGAACTTTGGTTGCTGCGGCATCAAAAAGGGGGCAAAATGTCCAAACTTTAAAATTCTTCTCCTCTGAATCTGCCTGTCAGATTCCAATATAACTTTGTAGAAATGTTAAATTTCAACTTACCTTCACAAGAATATTTCTTTGTTGGTCCTCTTTTTAAAATTGTCCAAAGACTTACTGCGGCATCAGAAAGTGAGAAAAATACCCAAACTTGAAAATCCTTTCCTCCATAATCGGCTTGTCTGATTCCTAGATAATTTGGTAGAAATGTTTCTTGAGTGACCCTCTACGAAAACTGTTGAAAAACAGGGCAGCAAGATGTCATCAGGAAAGGCGCATCATGACAAAACTTTATACTTCCATTCTTATGAAAGTTCAGGGCCTTTGCTGCCATTCGCCAAATGCGGAAGAAAAATCGAATTGGCAAAAGAAAGAAAAATTAGTGACAACAGTTGCGAAAGAAATATTGGCAAATTGAGCCGCCATTTTGTTTATATAATTGCTCTTAGCGACGTATTTTTTCAACAATGCAAGCAAGCTATTGATTTTTTCTCTGTGTATAGCTTATCCACTAACTTAAACAGGTAACCAGTCTTGATATTTGACAATGTGAAGGTCAAGTTACTGTTTGATTTGAGGTTTTTCACACGTTTAATCAAGTTTATTGGATGTATTAGTGTTATGACCGATTAACTGATGTTGTTATTGTCAATTAAAGTGACATGCGGATAACTGTTTCCTTGTTTGTTCATTGATTGGACATTTTTTTTATTTATTTGAACATGTATTCGTCCGTAATCAAGAGTATGTTTGTCCAAACACTTTCGGGTGCGGACAATTAAAGAAGTCTATTTTAGTGTGAATACAAATAACTCAAGCTAATGCTAGAAACTGTCATGGAAAGTTGAAAATGACTGGCTCAGTTATGATCCTGAATCAAAACTTATGCAATGTATAATTTGTATGAAAACACAACATAGAAACATGTTCCCCTGGATATACAGTCTTAAAGAATTAAATTGACAACTGTTTACTTTGCTGCAAAGCAAAACTAGTTATGATAGTTACCTTGGTATACTTCATAAAAAATGTGCTATTGGTAAATGAAATAAAAGAAGAAACAATGTATATGATTTTACTGTTCTTTTTTTTTTTAAAACCCTTTGTCCATTGAATTGTTTTCATGTATAAAATAATTGGCTCCAACTTTGGCTACTATGGCTCCAACTTTTTAGCTCACCTGAGCTTTGCTCAAGGTGAGTTATTGTGATCGCCTTTTGTCCGTCGTGCGTCAACATCTTCTCCTCAGTAACCAGTGGATCAATTGAGATGAAACTTCACAGAAAGTATCCTCTCAATGACCTTACCAGAATTCCTTCAAATGTTTGGTATCCATGCATAATTCTGGTTTCCATGGCAACAAAATGAAAAAAACTTCAAAATTCTTCTTCTCCCAAACTGGTCGGCAGATTTTCAAATAATTTTGTAGAAATGTTCCTTGGATGACCCTCTATCAGATTCCTTTTAGCCATGTTGATTAGTGAAAAAAAAATGGCCACTAGGGGCGGGGCTATTTTGCCTTATATGGCTATAGTGAAAACTTAAAAAATCTTCTCCTCCAAAAGTGTCAGGCCGTTCAAATAATTTTGTAGAAATGTTCCTTGGATGACCCTCTATTAGATTCCTTCAAGCCATGTTGATTGGTGGAAAAACATGGCCACTAGGGGGCGGGGCTATTATGGCTAAAATAAAAATTAAAAAAATCAGATGAGCGATCCAGGGCCATCATGGCTCTCTTGTTTTATTTTTGCTCCTTTTTTTTTCAATTTGGAGAATGTGTTGACGAAAGAATTTTTTTGTCCAAGGGTGGCCCTGAAGTTCTTGTTAGATTTCAAGATACAAAATTTATGGCCTTTACTGATAAGCTATTTCTTTAACAGTGTCCACTCCTTGCAGTTTTATTTGCACTCCTGATAACATTTTCCCAGATATTTACAGTTAGATATTTGCTACTAATTTACTATCACTCAGGTGATCGATTTAGGGCCATCTTGGCCCTCTTGTTTCCACTTGCAGACACATTTTGATGCTTCTTCTTCTTCTTCTTCCTGTAACAGATGCCTTTTGAAACATTGTGTCAAAAGGGGAAATGGCTCAAAACAAACATTTTTTCCCTTTCTGACAATGTTTTCAACTCTATAACCCATAATTATGGTTTCATTTAAACATGTAGAGATTTTTTTTTTTTTTGCCAATATGTTTTCTGCTAAAGATTTGTTGTATGTGGGAACTGGTTAAGTTGAATGCCACCCTTAGGTCTTATCTAGTACTTAACCCTTTCCCTCATACGACAATTCTGCAGCAGGCGACTTTTAACATATTTTGTCAGAAAATAGAAAATCTCCATAATTGAATGGATAACCTATGACAAAAAGTGGAAAACATTGTGGCAAAAGGAGAAATTGCACGTTTTGTGCAATTTCTTCTTTTGTCACTATGTTTTTAAAAGGCCGTCTGCTGCAGAGGCGTCAGAAAGCGTCTATATGAGGGAAAGGGTTAACTATTCTGAAGTTCAACCTGCACAGTTGTATAGAAATTAATCTGTCTGTTTTCCAGGATGAGCAGGAGGTAGCTGAAGCAGACGATAGCAACCTGAAATCCCCAAGACAGAGAAGGTAAGTGATTTATGTTTAGAATTATGTTAATTTACAAAAGTCAATACATGAGAACAGTACCGGAGTTGACCCTTTCCCACATATAGACGCTTTCTGACACCCATGCAGCAGACGACTTTTGAAAACGTTGTTGCAAAAGGAGAAATTGCTCAAAACAAGCAATTTCTCCATTTGCCACAACGTTTTCAACTCTTTTCAATGATTAAACTTTCATTTATAGATATATTCCATATTGTTGTATAAATGTTTTCAAAGTTGTCTACTGCAGATTTGTTGTATGTGGGAAAGGGTTAAGAGGAGAGAATGGTGTACTCATCTTTTTTGCCCTTATATCTCTCTTTTTACATAAACATGTAGTCGTCACTCAAGAGTCCTGAGACTATTCTATTGAGAACCCACAACATAGGGTTTTATGGTCAGATGTTAAATTATTACTTACACCTAATATCTACACCCTTGGCATTGGTAACATTACAACTAGGCTGCAGGGTTTGGGATTAAAAGGGTAATAGCATTTTAGCTCCTTTGGCTGAAAAGCAAGTCAAGCTTATGTCACGGCAAATTTTCCGTTGTGCGTGCGTGCATCAGTGAGTGTTTCAAATTTGGCTTCAAATGATTTCTCCTCTGTAACCAGCAGGCCAATTGGAAGGAAACTTTAAAGATAGCATCCTCTCAATGTGCATTCCTAAATACCTTCAAATTTTAAGGATCCATGCGAAAGTCTGGTTTCATGGCAACCCTTACAAAACTTTTCTTCCCAAATTGGTAGGCCGTTTTTCAAATCATTTTGTAGAAATGTTACTTTGGTGACCCTCTATTAGTTTCCTTCAAGCCATGTTGATTGGTAAATACACATGATGGCCAGGGGGCGAATCTGCTTTGCCGTATATATGGCTTTAGTGAAAACTTTAAAAATCATCACCAGATTTCCAAATAAATTTGCAGACATGTTCCTTGGGTGACATTCTGGCAGATTCCTTTGAGCCATGTTTATTGGTTGAAAAACATCACAGCCAGTGAGCGGGGCTGCTTTGCCTTATATTTCTTTATTTCATTCCTTCAAGTAATATTGTTTGGTCGAAAAACGTGGCTGCAAGGGAGGCTGGCTTCTTGGCCTCATATGACAATATTGAAAAGTTTAAAGATATTTTCTTCAGAAGGTATCGGGCTAATTATCAAATATTATTGTAGAAATGTTCCTTTCAGGACCCTCTCTGAGAGTCCTTCAAGCCATGTTGATTGGTATAAAACATGGAAACATGGCCACCAAAGTTAAAACTTGAAAACAATTCTCAACCAAAAAATGTGGCTGATTTTCAAATAATTTTTTGGACTAGGTCAGCATTCAGGTTTGTTCAAGTCATGTTGATTGGCAGAAAAACATGGCCAGCAGTGGGCTATGGTGCTTTAACTTATTTCACTATAGTGATAAGACTTTTTTAATTGTTGCCTAATGGGAGTGGAGCAATACAGGCCTACTTCGGCCTCTTGTTTCACAATGTTTTCAACTGTATTGAAATATCTTTTTTTCAGTTATTGAGCTTTTCAATTTGTTTGCTTTTGCATATTTGACGTATGTGTTGAAGTGTTAATACATGATGCATACAGGAGTAATAAATACACAGAATTATATTCAATGTTTATGCGTTACATTAACTTAGATGTTGATTTTTTTAGTTTTTTCTATAGACTGATATAATTATTTAATTATCAGCCTGATCTGTATCTGAAGTCATGTCTTTCTACTCTGTATTTACATTTTTAATAACAGACTATTGCAATCTAAATGCTTCAAAGGATGTGACCATACAGCCGCCAAAAAAATGTCCACATTGTAAAATAGTTCACCAATTCTTATATAATACTCAAAATAGGCGAATGCCATGACTGTGTGCATAACTTTGTAATTACTCAGTTACTGTTGAGAACATGCTTCTGTAAACATAAATAGTTATGATTTTTATTTCAGTAGATAATTTCACATGTTTAATGTCATTTTATGACTTCCGTGAGACAGCAGCAGACACCTGAGTCAAAAACATAAAATCTTGCTCAAAAGCCATCTATCGCAGAGGCATCAAATGCGTCTATTTCAAGTATTTGTGGAAAAGGGTTAAAGTTCTCTACATCAAGCTATCTATAGTCATGATTCATGTTTAAAGGATGTTATAATTAATCAACACTTTTATATGTTGACCAATGTATTTTAATAAATGTATTATTGTAGAATTTTTTATATTAATTTTTATCATATGGCAATGCTTGTATCCAATCTAATATACCCATTACGCATTTCTTTATATGTCACATGTGTAATATAACATGACCACACATCACTATGTGTGCATTCATCCACAAATGTTTAAAAAATGGCTGAGAATGTGGATCCGGTAAACACAATCATCACAAAAGACAGACGATGTAAAGGGACCGTTATCGGTCATAACAATATTTTTGTGTGTGATCAGTTAACAGTTTATTAAGTATTACATGTTTGGACTATTTTCTGACAGCTAAAAAACGATTTTCTTTTTGTGTTTCATCATGTGATGAAAAGAATCTGACATTCGTTGCAAGAGGCTTGCTTATTAACACATTTCTTGAACTTGTTTAATAAAACTTTATATGAAATGACAACTCATGTCAGATCCTATATATATTGAATGTTTAAACTTTAGATATAAGATTAAGACAATATACATATAAAATGTACCTTAGAATCATGGCACACTTCAGAACTCTACATAAGTGGTGTATTTTATATACTAAAATCTTTGTTTCACCTTCAGGCCTTATACTGTGTCATCTTTACCACATACAACAATTCTGCAGCAAACAACTTTTCAAAACTTATTGACAAAAACATGAAAAATGTCAATAAACTAGGGTTTACTTTTAAATAGAGTTAAAAACATTGTGGCAAAAGGAGAAATTGCTCGATATGAGCATTTTCTTCTTTTGCCACAATGTTTTCAAAAGTCGTCTGCTGCAGACGCGTCTACATGTGGGAAAGGGTTAAAGAATTATCGTAAACCTTTCCAACTTGTAGATATATTTTGATGAATGCAGCACACAACCACTGAACATTCTTTTCAATATATATATATTTTTAGCTCACCTATGCACGAAAACATTGTGGCAAAAGGAGAAATTGCTCGATATGAGCATTTTCTTCTTTTGCCACAATGTTTTCAAAAGTCGTCTGCTGCAGATGCGTCTACATGTGGGAAAGGGTTAAAGAATTATCGTAAACCTTTCCAACTTGTAGATATATTTTGATGAATGCAGCACACAACCACTGAACATTCTTTTCAATATATATATATTTTTAGCTCACCTATGCACGAAGTGCAATGTGAGCTATTGTGATCACATTTTGTCTGGCGTCCGTCTGTCGTGCGTCGTCAACATTTCAGCTTGTTAACACTCTACAGGCTACATTTTGCATCCAATCTTCATGAAAGTGTATCAGAACATTCATCTCCATCAAATCTTGGACAAGTTCGAAACTGGGCCATATGAGGTCAAAAACGAGGGCACTAGGTCAAATTGAAGCGAAATCTTGTTAACACTCTGGAGGCCACATTTTCAACTTGAGCATGTTGAAACTTTATCAGAATGTTTGTCTTGATGATATGTAGGTCAAGTTCGAACATTGGTCATGTCGGGTCAAAAAAGTAGGTCACTAGGTCAAATTAAAGGAAAATCTTGTTAACACTCCAGAGGCCGCAATTTTTGCTTCAGCAGTTTGAAATTTTGTCAGAATGTTTGTCTGAAAAATATCTAGGTCAAGTTTGAATATGGGTCATATTGGGTCAGAAACTAGGTCACTAGGCCAAATTGAAGGGTAAGCTTGTTAACACTGTAGAGGCCACATTTTCAACTTAAGCATGTTGGAATTTTGTCCGAATGTTTGTCTTAAAGATATTTAGGTCAAGTTTAAATATGGATCATATTGGGTCAGAAACTAGATCACTAGGCCAAATTGAGGGAACATTTTGTTAACTCTGTAGAAGCCGCATGTTTTGCTTAAGCAGCTTGAAATTTGATCAGAATGTTGAGCTAAATGATATCTAGGCCAAGTTCGGATATGGGTCATGCCGGGTTAAAAACTAGGTCACTAGGCCAAATTGAAGGGTAATCTTGTTAAAACTGTAGAGGCCACATTTTCAACATAAGCATGTTGAAATTTTGTCAGAATGTTTGTCTTAAAGATATCTAGGTCAAGTTTAAATATGGGTCATGCGGGGTCAAAAACTAGGTCAATAGGCCAAATTGAAGGAAAATCTTGTTAACACTTTGGATGCCAATTCATTTTTAGCTCTACTGGCCAAAGGCCAGAAGGGCTTATGTCGTGGCGATTTGTCCGTCGTCCGTGCGTGCGTGCGTGCGTCCGTGCGTCCGTGCGTCCGTAAACAATTTCTTGTTAACACGATACAGTCTTCACTTTTGATTGTATCTCAACCAAACTTATACAGTAGTTAGATATTCATGAGAGGTCGGTTCCTTTCGAAAACCAGCCAGATCTGCCCATGTATGACTGGATTATGGCCCTTGAAATGGTCAAAATTGCTATAAAAGAGCTTGTTAACACGATACAGTCTTCACTTTTGATTGTATCTCAACCAAACTTATACAGTAGTTAGATATCCATGAGAGCTCGGTTCCTTTCGAAAACCAGCCAGATCCGCCCATGTATGACTGGATTATGGCCCTTGAAATGGTCAAAATTGCTATAAAAGAGCTTGTTAACACGATACAGGCTTCACTTTTGATTGTATCTCAACCAAACTTATACAGTAGTTAGATATCCATGAGAGCTTGGTTCCTTTCGAAAACCAGCCAGATCCGCCCATGCAAGACTGGATTATGGCCCTTGAAATTGTCCAAATTGCTATAATTGAGCATGTGAACACAATAGAGGCTCCATTTACTATCTGATCTTCACCAAACTTAGATAGTAGTTAAATACTGATTAGAGCTTGGTTCCTTTTGAAAACCAGCCAGATCCGCCAATGCAAGACTGGATTATGGCCCATGAAATTGTAAAAATTACTATAATACAGCTTGTGAAAACAAAAGAGTCCCCATTTACTATCCGATCTTCACCATACATACATGCTCTGGATTGAAAATGACCAAAGAACCATACCAGTAGAGCATAGGCCCTCATGGGCCTCTTGTTTGTTTAAGCAGCTTGAAATTTGGTCAGAATGTTTGTCTAAATGATATCTAGGCTAAGTTCGGATATGGGTCATGCCGGGTTAAAAACTAGGTCACTAGGCCAAATTGAAGGGTAATCTTGTTAACACTCTTGATACTGCATTTTTAACTTGAGCATGATGAAACTTTATCAAAATGTTTTTCTTGATGATATGTAAGTCGAGTTCGAAATTTTGTCAGGTTGAAATTTTGTCAGAATGTTTGTCTTCAAGATATTTAGGTCAAGTTCGAATATGGGTCATATTGGGTCAGAAACTAGGTCACTAGGCCAAATTGAAGGAACATATTGTTAACTCTGTAGAAGTGGCGTTTTTTGCTACAGCAGCTTGACATTTAATGAGAATGTTTATCTAAATGATATCTAAGCCAATTTCGAATATGGATCATGTAGGGTCAAAAACTAGGTCACTATGCCAAATTGAAGGAAAATCGTGTAAACACTCTGGATGAAATTTGGTCAGAATGTTTGTCTGAATTATATCTAGGTCAAGTTCGAATATGGGTCATATTGGGTCAGAAACAAGGTCAATAAAGGAAAATATTGTTCAAACTCCGGAGGCCACATTTTTACTTTGAGCAAGTTGAAAATTTGTCAGAATGTTATCTTGATGATATCTAGTCCATGTTGGAATATGGGTCATATCAGGTAAAAAAATATAGATCACTAGGCAAAATGAAGGAAAATCTTGTTAACACTGTGGAGGTTGCATTCAGAATAATGATGTGTTTTGCATTGCAGTACATTGTATAATTAAGGTGAGCGATCCAGGGCCATCATGGCCCTCTTGTTTTGATTTTGCCTAGACATCTTAAAAGTTGTCTGCTGCTTTTTTATTGTATGTGGCAAACAGTAAATAAGAGAGATAGTGGCTGACAAAATTGTATTCACTCATTATCTAGCTCTTTTTGCACTTTATCTGAGCCCAATCAGATGAAAACTCAACTTTTTGAAGTTTGAAAATTAATACCAAATGATCAAAATCAAACTGGAAACTTGCATAGGCATAATAATTCTCCATAGACTTCTAGGATGCTTTAACCCTTTCCCTTATACAACAATTCTGCAGCAGACGACTTTGAGCGTATTTTTCTCAAAACATAGAAAATCTCCATAATTGAATGGATAACCTATGACAAAAAGTGGAAAACATTGTGGCAAAAGGAGAAATTGCACGTTTTGTGCAATTTCTTCTTTTGTCACTCTGTTTTCAAAAAGCTGTCTGCTGCAGAGGCGTCAGAAAGCGTCTATATGAGGGAAAGGGTTAAAGATTAGAATGTGAACTTGGAATATCTTCTGAGAATGTAATTTCTTCTTTAACATTGTATCGAAATTATTATTTCATTTGTAGAGATTTTCCTAGTTATTTTCAAAGTCGTCTGATGCAGATTTGTCGTATACATGTGGGAAAAATTTAAAATGGCATAGCACATTATTTGGTCCACGTCACATGAGAATCAAACTTGAAGACTTTGCGACCTGCAAAGATCCAGATCGACCTGTATGTCTGCACAACATTATTGTAGTCTTTCAAGAATAGATATTACCAAAAACCGACTGGTGCGTTAAAATGATCACACAAAGAATCCACTGTGGTCGAGTGGTTAGCGTCGGGGATTTCGAAACCGGGTGTCCCCGGTTCGATCCCCAGTCATGGTGGTGTGGTCGAGTGGTTAGCGTCGATCCCCAGTTGCGGCACTACAGTCATGGTGGAGTGCCATGGGGCAAGGCACATTTTCTAGCCCAGTACTGCTTTGTTAACCCAGGGATCATGAATAAGTGAACTGTCGACGTAATATAACTGAAATATTGTTGAAAGCGGCGTAAAACCCCAATAAATAAATAAAATGATCACATGGCACATGTGAAATAGATACAATGTTCACTTTGCACATGTAATAGATTTTAGTTCCTTGTACAACATAATATATGATATGATTGTTAATGTGTCATTTTGTGGGTATTTTCAGAAATGTGTTTCATCAACATGTTTAATTGTATTTGTGTATACATCAATGTTCAGGACATTCATGGCGCAGCGGCCTTTGGTTAGGCACTTTTACTCGTCTTACACTTAAAAATCACGAATATATATCATGTATTAACCCTTTCCCATAAATAGACGCTTTCAGATGACTTTTGAAAATATTGTGATAAAAGGAGAAATTGCTCAAAACAAGCAATTTGTCCTTTTGACACAATATTTTCAACTTGTTTTAGTAATGGTAACCTTCATTTATAGAGATTTTCTATGTTTTTCACTACATGTTTTCAAAGTTGTCTGCTGCTGATTTGCTGTATGTGGGAAAGGGTTCTCCCTGAGGCTCACACTATTACATAACTGAAGTATTGTTGAAAATGGTTCTATGTGTTGGTCCTTTTCTTTGACGATTAATCAACTGGTTGATTTGATGCTTCAAAATTAAAATTTATATGAAGAAATAAAGTGACAATCGTTTCATTTTTATAAATAGTGGAAAACCCTCCTGATACAGCAGAAATTACTCACACTGAGTGAATTGTCCTTTCTTCTCTATGTTTTCAAATGGTGTCTCTCAAAGTATCTCTATAAGCCAAGAAAAGTATTGAATTCTGAAGAAGTTCAGAGGTCTGCATTAAATACTGTGAAAGCCAATTTTGGTTGAGTCGATAATGTTTTTATACCCCCTTCGAAGAAGAGGGGGTATATAGGAGTCACTGTGTCGGGCTGTCTGTCTGTCTGTCTGTTTGTTTGTCAGAAGCCATATTTCTTACAAACCACTGGGTGGAATTCAATAAAATGTTACATGAAGCTTCCATACCAAGAGGAGATGTGCATATCCTAAAGGGGTTACAATTACATGTTATTTTACAGAGTTAAGGCCCTTTTACTTATTAAGTTATGGTGTAGGTCAAGGTGTTGTTTAGGGGGTATTTATCATCTTTAGTGATAGTTCTAGTTGGATTTGGAACCGTGTACCTTGTATTCAATCCCCAGTCACGGTGGTCATGATGGTGTGCCCTTTGGGCAAAACACATTTCCTAGCCTCTGCGTGTTAGTATATTTGTGAGTCGTCTGCTATGATGAAAATTAAATCTTGGAAATATGGAAATCAGTGTGGCAAAAGGAGAAAATGCTCATTATAAGCATTTTTCCTTTTGCCTCAATGTATACAAAAATTGTCTGCTGCAAACAATGATCAAAGCACATCTATGTGTGAGAAGGGTTAACTATTTCCCTGCTATAACAGACTTTTTAGGGATATATTCCAGAAAAATAGAACCCAGTAGATCATGAAATGCATTCCTTACATCTAGATTACTGGGTTATGATGAGATAAAAACTGTCAGAGGTCTAGACAAGGAGGACTTAACTATATTCCCATCTATATATAATATATATATATATATATCTTATGGTTCAACCAAACCCTATGTTGTGGGTACTTAAAAGAATCATCTCACTGAAACAATTCTATTGCGTCCTAACAACAGAGGGTTTGAATGTTAAATAAGTTTTTGAAATTGAAATACTTACCTTATCTCAAGATCTGAACTGTCAGTCGTATTTGTGGTTAGTACTCATGATATTTACTTTGGTTATTGAGAGATAAATGATCAACATTGATCCACAGGTTTATCATCTCTTTAAAATTCCCAAAACTTGGAGATAAGTGTGACATACTTTAACCCTTTTCCACTCCCAGTTTTTTCAACCTATATAAATACCTTGCGATGTCTGGATCCTTGATTCTAAACCAGTTCTTCAATCTTAGTGTGCGGGAAGGTCCCAAATTTAGGTACAGCTCTAATGGGAGTCTAACTGCGGACCCCGAATCATTAGGTCAGTACTCGCCTAACCACCATCTCCTAGCTGATAAGGAACACAACAACTCCTAATCCTTTCCAGGGGTGGCGAAATATGATTTTGTCTTACTTGTCCGTTTTTTCAAAATACTGTTTTGCACTTGTCCATATGATATTTATATAGTAAATCCCTACAAAATTTCACTTGTCCATACAGGCTCTTGGACAAGCTGGGCAATACGGACAATGGATTTTGCCACCCCTGCAAGTTTCCCACAAATATTTGCTTTCTGATGCCTCTGCAGCAGACAACTTTTGAGGGACCTTTCCGTACACTTGATTGAAGTACTGGTTTAGAATCCAGGATTCAGACGTCGCAAGTTATTTATATAGGTTGAAAAAACTAGATTCATTATTAGGGATGTGAAATCAATCAGTTCATTAATCAATTATTATTGCAAGATGGAGGAATCTTGATATAGCACAAGGAGGTTTTTGTTAACCCTTTCCCTCATATAAATGCTTTCTGACGCCTTTTTGAAAACATAGTGACAAAAGAAGAAATTGGTCAAAATGTCTCCTTTTGCCACAATGTTTTCCACTTTTAGTCATAGGTTATCCATTCAATTATTGAGATTTTCCATTTTTCGTCAAAATATGTTCAAATCCGTCTGCTACAGAATTGTTTTATGAGGGAAAGGGTTAAGAGAGTTATATGATTTATTTAGCCTTCTCATCTTAAAAATACTCAACTGCAACAAATCTGCAAATGGCCATTTTAAAAAACAAAAAATAAGAAAAATCTCCTCTTTATATGAAAGTAATTTTGAGCAATTTCTTAATAACCAGATATTATATATATATATATTGGAAAAGAGTTGATTATCAAGAAAACAATTTGTAGACAAACTGTACCTACCCTTTCCAACGTACAACACATCTGCTGTAGACGACTTTGAAAACATCCAGGCAGTCCGTAACGAAAGTGCTATAAATGTAAGTTTTGTCATTGGGTAGAGGTGAAAACATTGTGGCAAAATGTAAAATTGCTCCTTTTGTGGGCAGTGTTTTCAAGGATAGTCGGCTGCAGATGCGTCAATGTGACCCTTCTCTTCATAATGATGCCATTTGACACATTAATACACGGTTATCCCTTGCCCTCATACGACAATTCTGCAGCAGACGACTTTGAACGTATTTTGTCAAAAAATAAAAAATCTCCATAATTGAATGGATTATTAAACCTATGACAAACAGTGGAAAACATTGTGGCAAAAGGAGAAATTGCACGTTTTGTGCTATTTCTTCTTTTGTCACTATGTTTTCAAAAAGCTGTCTGCTGCAGAGGCGTCAGAAAGCGTCTATATGAGGGAAAGGGTCAATATCCCATTTAATTTGAATGAGCAAAGAGTAGAAACGGCTAGCTATATATTGTCATAAGTCTGATTTTATAACTTACAGAATAGTGTTCTAATGGGATGATATATTGAAATCACTCTCAGTCACCTCTGCGAAATATTCTGGAACAGTTCCAGAATTATACTAACATTGTTCCAGAATAAATGTTCAGGAACTGCTCTAGAACAAGCCCAGATCCGTTCTAGAACATTTAAAGAACATTTCTATTACGATAAATGAGACAAATTTCAAGGACAGATGTTCTAGAACAGTTCTGTTACTGTTTTTTGACCACTTGTTCAAGAACAGTTCTATAACAAATATTCTAGAATAGATTGAGAACAGTTCCCCTTCTATTGTTCTGGAGTTGTTCTAGAACTAGTCTAGAATAATTGTAGAACAGTTCCAGAACAATTCTTCTGGAAAAAGTGTCTCACTTAACGTTCTAGAACTGTCCCATAAACATTCTAGAACTGTCCCATAAACATTCTAGAACTGTCCCACAAACATTCCAGAACAGTTCTAGACCAGAGTTCCAGAACAATTCTAGAATTTTCTAGAATAGTTCAAGAATGGTTTCAGAACAATGAAGGTTTGTTCCAGAAATGATGTGGGATGGTTCTAGAATAGTTCCAGGACACCTGCTCAGTAAAAAGCTGAATCATACTTGTATCTGTTCTAGAGCTTGGGTGGGATGTACCTAGAACAATCCAAGAAATATTCAATTAAAAGTAAACTCACAGAAACTACAATCATGTTTGCATTTATTACATGTCTAAGATAGACTATGTTGTAATGGGTTATCCTAGACATTGTAGTAAATTACAAAATTAACTGAAAATGCCAGGGCCTGGAACTGCCTAATGCCTCGGTCACACATTCACGGATCGTCTTGCCGGATCCACTACGGATGGAAACTCATGGATGACCCCGGAAAAGACTATATCCGTGGTCCGCTACGGATGCACCACGGTTTGACTACGGGTTTTGACGGATCAACCAAGGATAATGCAGAAAATTGGCTAGTTGACAACGGGGAGTGATACGGATTGCTACGGTTCGGTACGGTTCGGTACGGTTTAGTACGGAATGAGACGTGTCACGGCGTATGCACTGCGGATTAACAACGGTTCGCTACGATTTGAGTACGGGTTAGCACGAATTAGAACGGTCTGGCACGGATAAGTACGGATTCTCACGGAGCGCCACGGACCTGCCACGATAAGCGATCCATATACATAAACTCCCGCGCTCGCGTGTTCATTCCACAACTTCAGGCCTAAGGACACCCGGCCGAGGATCGAACCCGAAATCTCCGGTTCGAAGTCCACTGAGCAATAAAAGTCGAAACAAATATCGTTGAAAATATTAAAGTTGAACTATAATGTTGAAGTGAAATAAAATATTCTTAATTTTGAAATATACATGTACTTTATTTCACTTCAATTTTAAGAGTTCAACTTTAATCTTTTTCATCTATTTTTTTACAATTTTTATTGTTCAAGTATATTATGTTTCAAATTCATAAAGTGAGAAATAAAGACAGAAATAAAAGTTTGATATTAACATTTGTAAATGATGTTAGTGTATGTTTTTGATGTAAGTACAAATAAAAACATATTCCAAAGTCAAATAATTTTAATAAAACATGATCTGTAAATATCGAACACAATTCGACCGTTCTGAAGTATAATCTTTTATACCAACCTATTCTGCCATGGCACCGCCCCGACAGGTGAAGTGACGTAGTGTTTTAGGTACAGCCTCTGCTGCTTCGCTTCCAAAGTGTCTAAGTTGTCACCCCGTGTGTTATGCACATCGTCCGTGTTAACACCCTCTCTCCAGGCTCCGGCGATGAGGTTGTGGTTAACATCCTCTTGATCCATAAGAGGGTTCTCTTCACCAGGATATCTGACCCTCATGATGTTATGAAGGCACACACAGGCGAGGACTATGGCATGTACTGTATCAGGGTCTCGTCTGGCCCTCGAGAGGCGGTAGTTGAAGATCCTCTCGTCATTGGCAAGACCCCGTCTGGAGTAGGGCTTCATGAGGCAGGTGTTCGTGCCAAATGCATCGTTTGCAATGATATAGTAAGACATCGATCTGTCATCACCGGGAATGGGAACTGCTGGTGGGATACCGATTACACCCCTTTCAATGGCGTTTTTCAGCTCACACTGGTTCCAAATCTGAGCGTCGGAGCAACCACCTTGTGCACCAATATTCACCCACCGGAACTTGTAATCGGCGTCGACTAGGGCCATCATAACTATTAAGTGATATCCTTTATAGTTGTAGTATAGGGAGCCACCGTTCTTAGGACACTGTATGGTAACATGTTTGCCATTTAGAGCACCGAGAGCATGTGGGTACTATCATTTTGTAGAAAACTGGTCGGCTATTGCCTGCCACTGTTCAAGCTCAGTAGGAATGTCGATAACATCCCCTGCATACGCTGCAATGGTGGTCTCGCATACGTCCCGAACAATACCAGAGATGGTATTGTGCGCCACCCTGAAGCCATACATCAAGGCCCGGTAGCTGTTCCACAAGTACGTAGTTCACCGTAACTAACCGTACCGATCCTTGGCGACTTGAGTCCGAGGATGTACTACGAATAAGTACGGTTTATTACGGACTACAACGGATAAGTACGTTCTAATACGGATCAGTAAGGATGTACTACGGTTGTCTGATCCGTGGGGAATTTTTGAACATGCTCAAAAATTGTCACGGATATACAAGTACTACTACGATTGACCCAGGATACAATACGGACAGCTACGGACCACTACAGATTGCCACGAATGATGCCGGATCGTATCCGTGGCTAATCCGGCGTCCGATCCGTGAATGTGTGACGGGGCATTAAGCCTAAAAGTGTTCCAAAAAGTAATCATGTTACAAGAGTTATCACTCAAAAGATGATGAATTTCAATTTAAATCACTGAATAAACATTCATTAACATAAGTTTTACCTGTCAAGTGTTTCTAAGCCAAGTTGAATACATTCTGTGCTTGTAAAGCTTCATTTTATGTTTTTATGCCCCCCCCCCCCCCCCGGAATCTCCGATACGGGGGGCATATAGTTTTTGGCCTGTCTGTCTGTCTGTCTGTCTGCACGTTGGTCTGCACGTTGGTCTGCACAAAAAAACCTTGAACCTTGACCACTACTTTTGAACCATAACAGGTACGGCTACCATATTTCACATGTGTATTCCTTGTGACATGACCTTTCTGTCAGTACCAACATTTTTGACCTTGCGACCTTGACCTTTGACCTAGATGTTGCCATTCTCAATTTTTTTTTAAACCTTCCCCACTACTTTTGAACCATAACAGGTAAGGCTACCATATTTCACATGTGTATACCTTGTGACATGA
The DNA here is from genome assembly GCA_031761405.1 of Serripes groenlandicus. Lineage (NCBI taxonomy): Eukaryota > Metazoa > Mollusca > Bivalvia > Cardiida > Cardiidae > Serripes > Serripes groenlandicus. The sequence goes on along the minus strand of JASEVX010000003.1, from coordinate 14,307,184 downwards.
CCTTTCTGTCAGTACCAAAATGTTTCACCTTGCGACCTTGACCTTTGACCTAGATGTTGCCATTCTCGAAAAAAAAACTTTAACCTTGACCACTTCTTTTGAACCATAACAGGTACGGCTACCATATTTCACATGTGTATTCCTTGTGACATGACCTTTCTGTCAGTACCAACATTTTTGACCTGGCGACCTTGACCTTTGACCTAGATGTTGCCATTGAGGGGCATCAGTGTTTCACAAACACATCTTGTTTCTATCTGCTTTTTTTCATTAGAATGAGAAGAAAAGTTATTTACAAATCACTTTGTACATAATATTTGATGACAATCCATTATAACTGAGTGTTTTGTGAAAACATTGCCTGAATTTTAACATGTCACATTATCATCCATTTTGAAAATTTAAAATCTCAACTTCCTGTTGTTGTTGTTGTTGTTGTTGCAATTATTAAAAAAAAGTTCTAGATGTGTTCTAGAATTGTCCTTGTTTCTCTTCAGAATGGATCAAGTTTAAGTGATTCATTCACACTGAGTTAAAAACATACAAAGTCATTATTATTTAATTAAATTGTAAAATTATTCTAAAAGTGTACTGGAATTATGTTGTAGATCATTTCTAGAACATATGCAGAACTTGATATGATGATGATGATCTTTTAGAATTTTGTTTTAGAATATTTGTAGAACATTTCAAGAACTTGATATTTCCTTGAAATGTTCTAAAAATGTTCTAGAACATTTGTAGAACTGGTAAATCACCGATTATAAAAGTTCATATTTTGGAACATTTTAGAACACTTTAAGAACCAAATATTAAAAATTTGTAGAAAATTTCTGTAACTGATTTTGTCCTTGAAAAGTTCTAAAAATGTTCTAGAATATTTCAAGAACACTTTCAGAATGAAAACAAGTTCAACAAATGTTCTGGATTTATTCTAGAATGATGTCTAGAACAAAAGTTCTAGAACATGCATATGTTACTGTTCTAGAACTGTTCTTGATGTTTTAGAACTGTTCTAGAACTGTTCCATTTTCTAGAACATAATTTCGCAGGGGCTGTCATTCTGCGTTAGGATTTAGTTTCAAATTTTTGGCTAGTTTATGTCCTCCTAAAGTCTGTCATTCTGCCTTAGGATTTAGTTTCAAATGTTTGGCTAGTTTATGTCCTCCTAAACCACTGTGTCAATTTTAAACAAATTTAACAGGAAGGTTTCATTAGTTGTCCTCTTTCAAAACTGTTTTAAAGTCTATGTAGAACTTTGGTCGTTACGGCATCAGAAAGGGGGAAAACTTATAACAAATCATTTTGTAGAAGTGTTCCTAGGGTGACCCTCTTTGCGATTCCTTCAAGCCAAGTTGATTGGTCGGAAACTATGGCCGCCTGAGGGGGCGGGGCTTATATGGCTAAAGTGAAAAAAATAAATAAAATCAGGTGAGCGATCCAGGGCCATCATGGCCCTCTTGTTTAAAATTTGTTTGCTGCAATATAAGTATCAAAATGCATCTGCATGTGGAAAAGGGTTATTTTACGAGATATTATTAGAGGCCAGATTGTGGAGTATAAAGGGAGTATAGTCAGTCAGTCTTACAAAGGGTCAGCTATAATGATATCCTATTAAACTTAAAACTGGTAATTTTGTAAAGTTTCATCTATTAAATTTCCGGCGTGCTTTCCCTACTATTGATGGCTTTTTATAGATCCCTCTGCAGCAGACACGTTTTTGAAAGCATTGAGCATATAGCCTGCGCTAGGTCTCTTTGTTTAAATGATACAATTTTCCTTTGAGTACCAACTACAGAGGTTGAGTCTCAGATATATTGATTTAATTACATGAAATAGATCCCGTCACACATGCAAAACATCTGCAGCAGACAACTTCGGAAAACATTTAGTAAAAAAATATGGAAATCTCTATAAATGAAAGAATAACTATTTAGTAAAGTTGAAAACATCGTGGCAAAAGGAGAAATTTCTCAGGAATTTCTCCTTTTGCCACACTGTTTTCAAAAGTCATGTGCTGCAGAGGCACTCAGAAAGTGTCTGTATGTAGGAAAGGGTTATTTAGAGCTGTGGACTTACATTGTAGAGAGACCATGGTTAACCATTTAACCCTTTCCGGCATACGACAATTCTGCAGCAGACGACTTTGAACATATTTTGTCAAAAAATTGAAAATCTCTATTATTAAATGGATAACCTTTGACTAAAAGTGGAAAACATTGTGGCAAAAGGAGAAATTGCTAATTTTGAGCAATTTCTTCTTTTGTCACTATGTTTTCAAAAGGCCGTCTGCTGCAGAGGCGTCAGAAAGTGTCTATATGAGGGAAAGGGTTAAGGACAAAAGCATTGTTTTATATTGCCCTTAAGGAAGTGACCTACAAGAAATTTCTTGACAATAAAAAGCTATTTCTAAATTGATATACTATCATGGTATTGATCGAGGATGATGATTTGTCAGTCATTTTAGCTCTGTCACACAAAATGAGAAGACATTACATTTCATGAAGAGGTGAACACTGGGATGAGTCTGTGTTATAATGCTGTGTTCATCAAGGTCTCCACTTTCATCCTATTTGGTAGCTTGTTAATATGACTTCTTTTCATATCTGAACAAACTAGCTAGATGTGCAACCCCATAAAGTTATTAGATAAATCCCCTCATGTGATGTACAGTCCAGAGGTCTAGATAACCCTTTCCCTCATACGACAATTCTGCAGCAGACGACTTTGAACATATTTTGTCAAAACATAGAAAATCTCCATAATTGAATGGATAACCTATGACAAAAAGTAGAAAACATTGTGGCAAAAGGAGAAATTGCACGTTTTGTGCAATTTCTTCTTTTGTCACTATGTTTTCAAAAAACCGTCTGCTGCAGAGGCGTCAGAAAGCGTCTATATGAGGGGAAGGGATAAGGAGAAGTAAACTGGTCTTTTCAAATCAATATCTCTCTTATAACTTAAAATCAAACCCTATGTTGTGGGCACTCAAAAAAATCTTCTGCCTGAGACGTTTCTTTTGAGTACCAACAACATAGGGTTTGAGTGTCAAATAAGGGTTTGGGAATTTAAAATACTCATCTTATCTTGAGCTTTGTGAAACAATTCACAAGTTTTTTGTGACATTCATATCGGTATCATTATATTGTTTTACAATCTGTTTGTTATTCATCCTTTCCCAATAGAAAAAATCTTCAGCATACCACAACCGTAAACCCTTTCCCACATGCAACATATCTTTAGCAGACGACTTTGAAAGTATGTTGTCAAAAAATGGTAAATCTCCAAAGATGAAGGTATAATTACGAAACATTATGGCAAATGGAAAAATTGCCCATTTTGAGCAATTTCTCCTATTGTTACAAAGTTTTCAAAATTCGTCTGCTGCAAAGGCATCAAAAAGTGTCTATATGTGGGAAAGGGTTTAAACATCGAGGCATAAATATAGAAACTCTTCATAAACAAAAGTATAATTTTTTAGAAATGGTTAGTCAAATTATGGCGAAAGGTTCAATTGCTCATCACAAGCTATATTTCTTTGATTCTTTTTCTGACACTGTTTTCAAAAGTCATCTGCTGTAGAAGCGGCTGCATTTGGATCAAAATTGTTACGGGTAACTTGCTTTTTTCCCTTTCATAGATAATTTATTTATTTATTGGGGTTTTACGCCGCTTTCATCATTATTTCACCATGACCGTGTAAGTGCCGCGACTGGGGATCGAACCCGGGACACCTGGTTTCGAAATCCCCGACGCTAACCACTCGACCACAGCGTTTTCCTCCTTTCATAGATAGAGGGCTGAGTATTGAAACTGATAAGATGTTGGCAGAAATTGCCTTAACAGCTTCCCTGTGGGCTTTAACCCTTTCCAACTTACAAGAAATCTGCAGCAGACGCCTTTGAAAAGATCTGCGCAAAAATATTGTAATTCTCTATAAATGAATGTTTAATTATAAAACCGAGTTGAAAACATTGTTGGAAATGGAGAAATTGCTCAGTATGAGAAATTTCATCATCTGCCACAAAGATTTAAAAAGTCGTCTGCTGCAGATGCGTCAATAAAAATAAGAAATACGATTTTGATTATACTATGATGAAAATATGCTTTCTAAATATGATCACTTTCTGCTTTTGCCACAATGTTTTCAAAAGTCCTCTGCTGCAGATGCCTCAAAATGCATCTGCAACTGGGAAAGTAAAAATGACATAATATAGTTTGATTAAAATATCATAAATAGTACTAATTATAGGTAATGCATCTTCCTTAATGGATAGACGTCAATATATATGAAGTGGCTTCATTATTTTAATGTTTCTTTGATAACTGTCACAATAGTATCGGGGGTACATAGTGAAGGACTTGTGTTAAAGTGGATTGATTATGTATCTATATCAGCTGCAATATTTATGGCAGTATGTCTGTATGTCAGTATGTCTGTGTTTCCGCGTCAATAAGCATTTGACTTGTTTTGAGATAAATCTTTCATAAGGTGATAGTCTGCAATATTTTCTTTGCAATATTTTCTTGGCAAAATATTGAGTTTTTACGACGAAGTGATCCAGGGTTATAATAACACTATGTCTGATGCATATCCCAATTGTTTTGCTATTTTTCATCTTGAATTTGTGATGTAAAAGTTGATAAAAATATTCTGTGTAGTTTTGTGAATAAGATCTTTTCCCCACATGCAGATGTTATTGATGCATTTGCAGCAGAACATCCTGCGAAAGTATTGTGGCAAAGAAGAAATGGCCTACTATGAGTTTTTTCTCCTTTTGCCATATTGTATTCATCTCACGATTATTCTTTTATTTATAGAGAATTTTAAGATTTTTGTCTAGACTTTTTCACAATTGCTAGCTGCAGATAATATATATATATGGGATAATGTTAAAATGTTGTGGATAGGATAAAATGGTAATTTCTAAATTGTTTCTACTCAAGGTATATTACTCACTTATTTCTTGTTTTGCCTTATATGGCTATAGTGAAAACTTAAAAAATCTTCTCCGCCGAAAGTGATTTTCAAATAATTTTGTAGAAATGTTGCTTGGATGACCCTCTATCAGATTGCTTCAAGCCATGTAAATGATTGGTACAAAAAACATGGCCACCAGGGGGAGGGGCTGTTTGGAGATTTAATTTTAGCAGTCGATCGATACTGGGCCTCTTGTTCCTTTTGTCACAATAATTATTGAGATTTTCTGTATTTACGCATATAAGTATCAAATTCGTATGCTGCAGATATTTTGCATGTGGGCAAGCCACAAGGGTTAACCCTTTACCACATAAAACAAATCTGCAGCTGACGTTTTTGAAAGCATAGTGACAAAACCTGAAAAATCTCCATAAAAAACTGCTTCATTGTTAAATAAAGTTGAAAACATTGTGGCCAAAGGAGAAATTGCTCATCATGAGCAATTTCTCCTTTAGCCACAATGTTTTCAAAAGTTGTCTGCTGCTATTGCGTCAAAATGCGTCTACATATGGGAAAGGGTTAAGAACATGTTTACCCATCTGTATAAGACATTTTTTTAAAAACATTTTATCAGCTGTATTCAACACAATTACTATACTTTCAATAATAGAGATTTCGACAGTTATGCCCTGCAGGAGAGTTGATTGTTGGAAAGGTTCAACCCTTTCTCACATACAACAAATCAGCAGCAGATGACTTTGAAAACATTTAGTAACCCAATATGGAGATTCTCGATAGATTGAAAAATCAATTATTCAATTAAGTTGGAAAAGGTAGAAATTGCTCGCTAATTTCCTTTTTGGCCACAATGTTTTAGTTTGAACTTTTTCTTTTACATTGATTGCGAAACAAGCTTTAAGCCTATATTAATCAAGCTCGATGTCAACTTCCTGGATACTTAACCAGTACTCGTGCCGTTTGTGTGGAAAAATCCCAAAGGCAGAACCACAGGATTTGAACCCGGGACCTTTGGTACAAGAAGCCGAAGCTTTACATCTGTACCACTGTCTTCCACAATGTTTTCAAAAGTCATCTGCTGCAGAGGTCTCAGAAAGCGTCTCTATGTGGCAAAGGGTTAAAATATTCTTGGGTTTGTGGGCATTACTCAAATTTGCATTTAGTTGATGTAATTACGGTTTTGAACACATTCCTTGTGATAGAGATTTATGCAAATAATGTTATTTTAACCATTATCCACTTTTTGATGCATCTGAGCAGCAGAAACTTTTGTAAACTTTGAAGCAATGGGAGAAATTGCTCACGATTTCAAATGTGTTCAATATATAGCCTTTCGTTTATAGAGATTTTCAATCATTTTGCCTTGATGTATTTATAAAGTCGTCAGCTGAATTTCTGTTTTTGGTTGGAAAGGGTAGATATAAACAATTTAACCAAAGGGAGATACTTATATTATACCAAAAAACAATGTGATTCAGTCATAAATAGGATTTGTAAAATGAATCTGAACAATCTCTAAGTAACACTGAAAAGAAAATTTGTGTTATAAAATGAGGCCAAGGTCACTTCTCGATAAAGGTCGCTGGAGAGAATCAGTGAAGGATGTGTATAGTTACTACGGCAACAAACAACGTGAAAACTTTGAGAAACTTAAAAATAATGTTTGGAATAGGCAAAGCAATGGGTAAGTCAGATACAGAATATGATATCTAGATCTTCTTAACCCTTTTCCTCATGTAGACGCTTTCTGATGCCTCTGCAGCAGACAGCTTTTTAAAAACAAAGTGACAAAAGAAGAAATTGCTCAAAACGAGCAATTTCTCCTTTTGACACAATGTTTTCCACTTTTAGTCATAGTTTATCCATTCAATTAAAGAGATTTTCTATTTTTTGACAAAATATGTTCAAAGTCGTCTGCTGCAGAATTGTTGTATGAGGGAAAGGGTTAAATTAACCCACTCTACAATATAACAGATCTGTAGCAGCCAACTTTGATATCATGAAGGCAAAAGTATGAAAAATCTCTTTAAATGAAAGTATAATAACTGGAAAAAATAAAAAACATTGTGGCAAAAGGAGAAAATATTTGTTTTGAAATTTGAGCAATTTCTCCTTTTATCACAACCTTTTAAAAAAATCATTTTTTGCAGAGGTTCAGAAAGTGTCTGTATGTGGTAAAGGGTAAATCATTTACATGGTATGTTATTGGCCAGATTGCTCTAGCAATTCCGGTCTATAGATTGGCGATGTCCGTCTGTCTGTCAACATTTTGGTTAAAGTTTCAGGTTGAGGCAAAATCTCAGCACTGGAAAGGGTTACAAACTTGAAACTTTGCCTAAAGGTAACCAGTAACAAGTTCTATTGATTTCTATGGTTACTTTGACCGGTCTATAGATGGGCGATGTCTGTCTGTCCGTCTGTCTGTCTGTCTGTCTGTCCGTCAACATTTTGGTTAAAGTTTCAGGTTGAGTCAAAATCTCAGCACTGGAAAGGGTTACAAACTTGAAATTTGACTGAAGGTAACCAGTAACAAGTTCTATTGATTTCTATGGTTACTTTGACCGGTCTATAGATTGGTGATGTCCGTCTGTCTGTCTGTCCGTCAACATTTTGGTTAAAGTTTCAGGTTGAGGCAAAATCTCAGCACTGGAAAAGGTTACAAACTTGAAACTTTGCCTGAAGGTAACCAGTAACAAGTTCTATTGATTTCTATGGTTACTTTGACCGACCGGTCTATAGATTGGTGATGTCCGTCTGTCTGTCTGTCCGTCAACATTTTGGTTAAAGTTTCAGGTTGAGGCAAAATCTCAGCACTGGAAAGGGTTACAAACTTGAAACTTTGCCTGAAGGTAACCAGTAACAAGTTCTATTGATTTCTATGGTTACTTTGACCTTGATCTTGGTTTGTCAAGATCAAATTGCCGACAATCCAGCCTTACCGTCTTCAGCGGTTTCATGTTTTTAATCCTTTCCTACGTACAGACACTTTCTGACGCCTTTGTAAGCAAACACTTTTTGAAAGCATTGTTCCAAAAGGGGAAATTGCTCAAAATGATCAATCTCTCCTTTTGCAAATTGCAATACTGTTTATCAAAAGTGGTCTGCTGCAGATGCTTCAAGATGCAATTTCTTCTTCTGTCACAATGTTTTAAGCTTTTAGTCATTGCTTATCCATTCAATTATAGAGATTTTCTATTTTTTGAAAAAATAAAAATATGTTCAAAGTCATCTGCTGCAGAATTGTTGTATGAGGGAAAGGGTTAACGCCCCCTTTCCCACATACAGTACATCAGAAGCAGATGACTTTGAAAGCATCTAGATACTAACATGGAAAGTCTTTGTAAATAAAGGTGTCTGTCCTATTGAATAGAATTTAAAACATTGTGGCAAAATGAGAAAATGCTCATGATGAGCAATTTCTTCTTTTGCCACAATGTTTTCAAAAGTCGTCTGGTGCAGAGGTGTCAGAAAGCATCTCATAATGTGGGAAAGGGTTAGATACTGATTCACTCATGTCAGGATAAATATGAATGAATGAATGTATATTGTTTTATGGCGTATCGACAGCTAAGGTCATTTAGCGCGCAATTAAATTTAATTATTCATGATCCCTGGGTAAACAAACCAGTACTAGGCTAGAAAATGTGCCTTGCCCAAGGGCACTCCACCATGACCGTAGTGCCGCGACTAGGGATCGAACCCGGGACACCCAGTTTCGAAATCCCCGACGCTAACCACTCGATCATGGCGGATTCCTTCAGGATAAATATGACTGGTAGGTCTGGTTATTTATCCAAGAAATGGCATGATATAACTGAAATATTGTTGAAAGCAATGTAAAGCACTATTCAAACATACATGCAGTGATATAACTGAAATATTGTTGAAAACGATGTAAAGCATTATTCAAACATACATGCAGTGATATAACTGAAATATTGTTGAAAACAATGTAAAGCACTATTCAAACATACATGCAGTGATATAACTGAAATATTGTTGAAAACAATGTAAAGCACTATTCAAACATACATGCAGTGATATAACTGAAATATTGTTGAAAACGATGTAAAGCACTATTTAAATATACATGCAGTGATATAACTGAAATATTGTTGAAAATGATGTAAAGCACTTTTCAAACATACATGCAATGATATAACTGAAATATTGTTGAAAACGATGTAAAGCACTATTCAAACAAACAAAATTTAAAAGGTCAAGCTATTGACATTCATTATTTCCCAAATACCACAAATCGGCAGTGGGCAACATTGAAAACATCCTGGCAAAAATATGGACAATCTTTATAAGTGAAAGTATACTTATTGAATTGAGTTTAAAACTTTGTGACAAAAGGATTAATTTCTTGTTTTGAGCCGTTTTATCCTTTTGCCACATTTTAAAACAGTATTGATGCACTTGTGTTACTGAAACACTCGGGGTACTGAAGCACTCAGGGTACTGATGCACTCGGGATACTGAAGCACTTGGGGTACTGATGCACTCTGGGTACTGATGCACTCTGGGTACTGATGCACTCTGTGTACTGATGCACTCTGGGTATTGATGCACTTGTGTTACTGAAGCAATCGGACTACTGAAGCACTCGGGGTACTGAAGCTCTCGGGCTACTAATGGACTCGGGGTACTGATGCACTCGGGGTACTGATGCACTCTGGGTATTGATGCACTCTAGGTATTGATGCACTCTGGGTACTGATGCACTTTGGGTACTGATGCACTCTGGGTATTGATGCACTCGGGGTACTGAAGCACTTGTGTTACTGATGCACTCTGGGTACTGATGCACTCGGGGTACTGATGAACTCCGGGTACTGATGCACTTGGGGTACTGATGCACTTTGGGTACTGATGTACTCTGGGTATTGATGCACTCTGGGTATTGAAGCACTCAAGTTACTGAAGCACTTGGGGTACTGAAGCACTCAGGGTTCTAATGCACTCTGGGTACTGATGCACTCGGGGAACTGATGCACTCAGGGTATTGATGCACTCGGGGTATTGATGCACTCGAGGTACTGATGCACTCTGGATATTGGTGCACTTGTGTTACTGAAGCATGAAGTGCTTAAGGTGAGCTTTTGTGATCCCCTTTTGTCTGTCATCCCTTGCCAAAGTTTGCCTTGTTAGAACCCTACAGGCTACATTTTGAATCTAATCTTCATGAAAGTTTATCAGAACATTCCTCTCAATCAAATCTTGGTCCATATGAGGTCAAACATTAGGTCACTAGGTCAAATTGAAGTGAAATCTTGTTAACACTGTAGGCCTCATTTTTAACTTGAGCATGTTGAAACTTTATCAGAATGTTTGTCTTGATGATATGTAGGTCAAGTTATATATGGGTCATATTGGGTCAAAAAGTAAGTCACTAGGTCAAATTGAAGGAAAATCTTGTTAACACACTAGAGGTCAGCATCTTGCAATTTTGTCAGAAGGTTTGTCTTAATGATATCTAGGTTGAGTTTGAATATGGGTCATATTGGTTAAAAAACTAGGTCACAAGGTCAAATTGAAGGGAAATCTTGTTAACACACTAGATGCCACATTTTTTACTTCAGTAGTAGCTTTTGTCAGAATATTTGTCTTAATAATATCTATGTCAAGTTTGAATATGGGTCATATTGACTCTAAAACTAGGTCACCAAGCCAAACTTAAGGAAAATCTTTTCAACACTCTGAGACTACATTCTCAGGTGAGCGATTCAGTGTCTCATGGCCCCCTTGTTTAAAAATCTCTCTATAAATGAAAATTTAACTTTGACTAGTCGAAGAAAAATGGAACTTTATTACTCGCCCCAGTGTCGGTGTCCGGTAAATGTTTTAGGGCAAGCTGGCATTTTCATTTATAACTCTAATACCCTTCATTCAAATCAGTCTTCATACTTCACACATTTGTTAAGGACCATCACACAATTAGGTTACATAACTCCATTGTATCCTAAATATGAAGTTATGGCCCTTGATTGACTTAGGAAATTTGATTTTTAAATTACATGTATATATATTTAAATGTATGTATCTATTCAGTTGCTTTTACATATAGAGTATATATGATTTAATAGTACTTAAAGGCAATATACGGAAATAGTGCTTAAGTGAATAAGCGTTGTAAAGTCGAGCGTGCTGTCCTCCGACAGCTCTTGTTACTTGAAATTGTACCTTTATCTTTAAGCTTATTTTTACTTGAAATTGTACCTTTATATTAAAGCTTATTTTTACTTGAAATTGTACCTTTATATTTCGGTTTATTTTTACTTGGAAATTATACCTTTATATTTCAGCTTATTTATTTTTTGTAATTGTACCTTTATATTTAAGCTTATTTTTACTTAAAATTGTACCTTTATATTTCAGCATATTTTTTACTTGAAATTGTACTTTTATATTTCAGCTTATGTTTTACTTGAAATTGAACCTTTATATTTCAGCATATTTTTACTTGAAATTGTCCCTTAATATTTCAGCTTATTTTTACTTGAAATTGTACTTTGAATTTCAGCTGATTTTTATCTTAAAATTTTAATTAGTTGCACATTTATGTTTCGGCTTAATTTTATTATAAAATTTCAGCTAATTGTACCTGTATATTTCAGCTTATTTATCTTCAGCTAATTTTATGTTTAAAATTTCAGGAGAAGATCAAAATCGGCTCTTAAGAAGCTGAGAAAACTTTTCAACACCGTTAGATTTGTGTCTAAACTTAAACCGTGGTGAGCTAAAAATAGACATGTATCCACGCATGGCTCTTCTAACTTAACATGGGAAGGGGAATAACTCTTACAATACTCTGCTGTGGGACCCCTCAGCTGTTATTCTAGAACTGTGTCAAATTCTGGTTTTACTTTCCTGTACCATTCTGATTACTGTAAAAACAATTTAAATTCACAAGGTCAAAATTTGGCGATTTTTATCCAAAATCAGTTTTTTTAGATCACCTGAGCACAAAGTGCTTGAGGTGAGTTATTGTGATCGCCCTTTGTCCGGCGTCCAGCGCGCGTCAACATCTTCTTGTCTGTAACCAGTGGGTCAATTGTGATGAGACTTCACAGCAAGTATCTTCTCAATGTCCTCACCACAATTTCTTCAAATCTTTTTGATCTGTGCAGAATTCTGGTTAAAGTAAAAAACTTAACAAAATTTAATGTTCTCCTCAAAAACCAGTTGGCCGATTTTCAAACAATTTTGCGGAAATTATCCTTGGGTGATCTGCTATCAGAATCCTTCAAGCCATGTTGATTGTTTGAAAAACATGGGCGCCAGGGGGTAGGGCTGTTATGCCTTATATGGACATAGTGTAAAACTTTAAAAATCTTATCCTCTGAAAGTGTTTGGCTGATTTCCAAATGATTTTGTTGAATTGTTCCTTTGATAACCCTCGATCAGATTTCTTCAAGCCATACTGTTTAGTAATAAAACTGGCCATCAGGGGGCAGGCTGTTTTGGCTTATATGGCTCCAGGGGGTAGGGCTGTTATGCCTTTTATAGTGTAAAACTTTAAAATTCTTCTCCTCAGAAAGTGTCTGGCCGATTTGCTTTTAATTTGTAGAATTGTTCCTTGGGTGATCCTCTACGAGATTACTCTTAAGCCATGTTGATAAGTGTAAAAACAAAATGAGTTATTATGGTTGGCATGACAAAAATCACATAGCATAACTCAGGTGAGTGACCAGGGCCAGAAACTGCAACATCATCATCACAATTGAAAGATACTTCATAATATTAAACTGTTAGCATTTGTAGGCGTTAGGTGTGAAAAAGAGACAAGCAGACATCTTCGATAATATCTGAGCAAAATATGGAAAATTCCTATAAAGAGTATAATATTTAAGTAGAGATTAAAATATTGTAGCAAATGAGAAATTTCTCATCTTAAGCATCTCCTTTTTTTAGCTCACCTAAGCACGAAGTGCAAGGTGAGCTTTTGTGATCACTCACCGTCCGGCGTCCATCGTCGTTGTCGTCGGTGTCTGTTAACAATTTCCTACAAATGACTTCTCCTACTAAACCAATTGACAGATTTCAAAATAACTTCACATGAATGGTCCTTAGGTGGTCCTCTTTCAAAGTTGTTCAAAGAATTTAATTCCACGTAGAACTTTGGTTGCTGCGGCATCAGAAAAGGGGAAAATTGCCAAATCTTAAAAAATCTTCTTGTCCAAAAGTACTGGCCAGATTTGAAAATTATTTTGCATAAATTTTCCTTGGGGTACCCTCTACCAAGATTGTTCAAATATTTCCGATCCGTTGAAAAACATGGCCGCCAGGGGGCGGAGCTTGTTTTCCTTATATGTGCATTGTTAAAACTTTAAAAATCTTCTTGTCCAAAAGTACTGGCCCGATTTAAAAATGATTTTGCACAAATGTTCCTTGGGGCACCCTTTACCAAGATTGTTCAAATATTTCCAATCCATTGAAAAACATGGCCGCCAGGGGGCGGAGCTTGTTTTCCTTATATGTGCATTGTTAAAACTTTAAAAATCCTCTTGTCCAAAAGTACTGGCCCGATTTGAAAATTATTTTGCACAAATGTTCCTTGGGGCACCCTTTACAAAGACTGTTCAAATATTTACGATCCGTTGAAAAACATGGCCGAAAGGGGGCGGAGCTTGTCCTTATATGTGCATTGTAAAATCTTTAAAAATCTTCTTGTCCAAAAGTATTGGCCTGATTTAAAGATAATTTTGCACAAATGTTCCTTGGGGGACCTTCTACCAAGATTGTTCAAATTAATCTGATCCATTGAAAAACTTGGCCGCAGGGGCGGGGCTTGTTTTCCTAATATGTGCATTTTTATATCTTTAAAAATCTTCTTGTCCAAAAGCACCTGCCTGATTTAAAAATTATTTGGCACAAATGTTCCTTGGGTGACTTTCTACCAAGGATGTTCAAATAAACCCGATCCGTTGAAAAACATGGCCACCAGGGAGGGTTGCTTGTTTTTCTTTGAAAACTATTGAAGTTCTTAATCAGGTGAGCGATAGAGGGCCATCATGGCCCTCTTGTTTGAAATTGTTTCTAAGTTGTGTACTGCAAATGTGTCAAATTGTGTTTGCATGTGGGAAAGTTTCTGGTAAACATTATAACCAGAAGAACAGCACAAAACCATGTATTTATGGTCTTAGTTGTTTACCCTTTCCCTCATATAGACGCTTTCTGACGCCTCTGCAGCAGACGACTTTTTGAAAACATAGTGACAAAAGAAGAAATTGCACAAAACGTGCAATTTCTCCTTTTGTCACAATGTTTTCCACTTTTTCTCATAGGTTATCCATTCAATTATGGAAATGTTCTATGTTTTGACATAATACATTCAAAGTCGTCTGCTGCAGAATTGTCGTATGAGGTTAGGGTTAATAAGGGCAGTGCCTTTTTATTCATCCAGACTTAGATGATTATGAAATCCACTTTTAAAAACAGCTGAGGTGACCCAACTACATGTTTTATATGCTATGTGTTGTATTGTTAAAATTGGTTCAAGAACCAGAACTCTGTTATGCCATGTAGAAGCTAGTTTTTATTACTCATTTTGAATGCAGGGCCCTAGATATATGGGAGTAAATTTTGGTCTGAAATCCCTTAAGTTAACCCTTTCCCACTTACAGATGTATTTTGATGCATTTGGAACAGACCACTTTTGAAAACAATGTGGCAAAGGGTTAATTAACCCTTTGCCACATTCAGCAAATCTGCAGCAGACGACTTTGAAAACCTATATACAAAAACGTGAAAAATCTCTATATATAAGAGATTAATTATTAAAAGAGTTGAAAACATAGTGGTAAAAGGAGAAATTGCTTGTTTTGAGCAATTTCTTCTTTTGTCACAATGTTTCCAAAAGACGTCTGCTCCAGAGGCCTCAGAAAGGGTCTACATGTATACATGTATGTGGGAAAGGGTTAAGTATTCCAATTTTAAATCATATGTTTTGGGTATTCAAAAAAGTTTTCTCACTGAGTCAAATGATTTGTCAGTCCCACATAGGATGTAGTATAAATTTAAGAGATATAGTTGGGAAAGACCTGTAACTCCTACTTAACTCCTACTTAACCCTTTCCCACTTATAATTAATCTGCTGGAGACACTTTTGAAAGCATACATATCATTATAAAAACAATTTCTCCTTTTGTCACAATGTTTTTAAAAGTCATCTGCTGCAGAGGCATCAGATGGCATCTGTATGTGGGAAAGGGTTATCTAAACTTCTAGAATGTGTTGTCTTTTTTGAGATGCAGAATGAATTTATTTCAAGATTGTTGTTATGGTTTAAGGGTAATCTGTAGAATAGATAACATTTGGAGTTGCCTGGCATTTTTGGTTGACTTTTTTATAGGAATTACTTTTCAGTTTTCTGTCCATAGGTCTGTCTGTCTGTCTGTCCGTCAGCTTTACTTTACTGACTTATTGGCATGTGACGAACATGTTTGTTTGAACACTATTGCAGATTTCATATTTGTACAGTAGGGTAATTGTGATCGCCCTTTGTCCGTCGTCAACCAGTTGGTCGATTGAGATGAAACTTAGTAGAAGCATCATCTCAATGTCCTCACCATGCAGAATTCTGATTTCCAAATCATTTTGTAGAAATTTTTCTTGGGTGACCCTCTATTAGATTCCTTTTTAATTGGTTGAAAATCATGGCTGATTTGCCTTATATGGCTATAGTGAAAACTTTAAAAAAAAATCTCCAAAAGTATCTTGCCAATTTCCAAATAATTGTGTAGGAATGTTCCTTGGGTGACCCTCTATCAGATTTCTTCAAGCCATGTTGATTTAAGTAAAATAAATAAGGCCGCAAGAGGGCGGGCTGTTTTGCCTTATATGGCTTAAGTGAAAACTTTACAAAAACTTTTCTCAAAAAGAATCTGGCCGTTTTCCAAATCATTTTGTAGAAATGTTCCTTGGTGACCTTGTAACTGATTCCACTGAGCCATGTTTATTGGTGGAAAAATATTGACACCAGGGGTGCAGCTGTTTTTGCCTTATATGGTTATAGTGAAAACATTGAAAAGCTTCTTCTCTGAAAGTATCTGTTCAATTTCCAAATAATTTTGTTGAAATGTTCCTTCGCATGTTGATTGGTAAAAAAATTTTTTTTTTTATTAAGTGTGTATAAGTGGAAAGTGTTAACGAAAGTTGTGTTTTTGCACAGTTTCCCAAATGTTTAAAGAATTCTGCATCATAATCAGTGACTTTTGAATCGTGATACTCAGTTTAAAGGTACTGAAAGATAATCTCTTTTCTTTAGCAAATTTATTGCTTTTCTGGAATTGAAATATTCTTTTATATTTTAAAGTGAATAAAAGTTCTTCAACATAATTTGACTATGCTAGAATATCCATGGTTCATCCCATTTTGATAAATCATCAAATTGTATATATTATTAGATATGAGCTAGTAGGCATGCACAGCTTTATAAAAATTATATCCATATTTGTAACATCTTTATTTATAATAATTATATCCATATTTGTAACATCTTTATTTATAATAATTATATCCATATTTGTAACATCTTTATTTCATATCATATTACAGAGGACTAGATAAGAGGCAGTGAACAGGTCTTTTCACCACATTATTTCTTTGATTACTCATCAAAATCCTATGTTTTGAGTACCCACAACATAGGGTTTGAATAAAGGATTTTAGAACATGAAAAATGCCCCTTATTATAGAGCTCTGATATTATATTGATGCTTCTGTATTTACTTACATGTAGATTATCCTATTCCAATATACAACAAGTATGCTGCATCTTCGCCAAAAGTATGCAAATTCTCAATAAAGGAAAGAATTTTTATTGAATGAAAGTGAAAAGATTGTGGCAAAAGGAAAAGTTGTTCATTATGAGCAATTTCTCCTATTGCCACAATGTTTTCAAAAGTTTTCTGCTGCAGAGGCATCAGAATTCATGTTAATAATGTGGGAAAGGGTTATGTAAGAAATAAACTTGTATACATGATGTATATGCATAACTTCATAAATTTTTGCTTTATATAACTTTTTATGTGAGAAACATTCTGTAAGAACAATTTTCCACTAATGTTCTGGAGGTATTAGCGTATTTTCCATGTTATACAATGGTTCCTTTAATGTTCTGGGGGTATTGGCATATTTGCCGTGTTATACAATGGTTCCTCTAATGTTCTGGGGCTATAAGTGTATTTTCTGTTTTATACAATGTTTCCTCTAATGTTCTGGGAACATTGGCGTATTTTCTGTATTCTACAATTAATTCCTCTATAGTGTTCTGGGGGTATTGGCGTATTTTCTGTGTTATATAATATATCCTATAATGTTCTGGGGGTATTGGCGTATATTTTCCGCGTTATACAATGGTTCCACTAATGAACTGGGGGTATAAGCATATTTTCCATGTTATACAATGGTTCCTCTAATGTTCTGGGGGTATTTTTCCGTGTTATACAATGGTTCCTCTAATGTTCTGGGGGTATTAGTTTATTTTCCGTGTTATACAATGGCTCCTGTAATGTTCTGGGTGTATTGGCGTATTTTCCATGTTATACAATGGTTTCTCTAATGTTCTGGGGGTATTAGTTTATTTTCTGAGTTATACAATGGTTTCTGTAATGTTCTAGGTGTATTGGCGTATTTTCTGTGTTATACAATGTATCCTCTAATGTTCTGAGGGTATTGGCATATTTTCCGTGTTATACAATGGTTCCTCTAATGTTCTGGGGGTATTAGTTTATTTTCCGTGTTATACAATGGCTCCTGTAATGTTCTGGGTGTATTGGCATATTTTCCGTGTTATACAATGGTTTCTGTAATGTTCTGGGGGTATTAGCATATTTTCCAAGTTATACAATGGCTCCTCTAATGTTCTGGGGGTATTGGCGTATTTTCCGTGTTATACAATGGTTTTTGTAATGTTCTGGGGGTATTAGCATATTTTCCGTGTTATACAATTATTTCCTTTAGTGTTCTGGGGGTATTGGTGTATTTTCTGTGTTATATAATGTATCCTCAAATGATCTGGGTGTATTGGCGTATTTTCCATGTTATACAATGGTTCCTCTAATGTTCTGGGGGTATTGGCGTATTTTCCGTCTTATAAAATGGTTCCTGTAATGATCTGGGGGTATTTGCTGTGTTATACAATGGTTCCTCTGATGTTTTGGGGGTATTGGCATATTTTCCGTGTTATACAATGGTTCCACAAATGTTCTGGGGGTATTGGCGTATTTTTCTGTGTTATACAATGGTTCCACAAATGTTCTGGGGGTATTGGCGTATTTTCTGTGTTATATTATGTATCCTCAAATGATCTGGGTGTATTTGCGTATTTTCCATGTTATACAATGGTTCCTTTAATGTTCTGGGGGTATTGGCATATTTGCCATGTTATACAATGGTTCCTCTAATGTTCTGGGGCTATAAGTTTATTTTCTGTTTTATACAATGTTTCCTCTAATGTTCTGGGAACATTGGCGTATTTTCTGTATTATACAATTAATTCCTCTATAGTGTTCTGGGGGTATTGGCGTATTTTCTGTATTATACAATTAATTCCTCTATAGTGTTCTGGGGGTATTGGTGTAGTTTCTATGTTATATAATGTATCCGCTTATGTTCTGGGGGTATTGGCATATTTTCTGAGTTATACAATGTATCTTCTCATAAATGGCACATCTGTATAGTAAAAATCTCTTAACCCTTACTCAAAGACTTTCTACCCACAACATAGGGTTAGAGGGTTAAATAAGCATTTTAGAACATGCAAAATGCCCCTTATTTAGAATTCTGTTTCCTACTTAAAACAAATCATCAGCAGACTTCTTAGAATACATCTTTGCAAAAATATGAAAAAATTAATTGAAGTAAAATAATTTAAATCAGTAAAAATGATAAAACATCCATGAGAGGAGGGATTGCATTTTAGGTCTATCTAGTCAAAGTCAAGGTCAAATTAGTTTGGTTACTTAGTGTTAGAGCGATTCTTTTTGTCCAATAAATTGAGCTATATTCTGCATATTCTATTTTAACCTCACCTGAGCACTAAGTACTCAAGGGGAGTTATTGTGATCACCCTTTGTCCGGCGCCAGGCGTGCGTCGCCCGTCAACATCTTCTACTCTGTAACCAGCGTGTGAAACTTCACAGAAAGCATCCTCTTAATGTCCTCATCACATTCCTTTAAATTTTTCTTAGCAATGCAGAATTCAGGTTTCCATGGCAACCAAGTATATGACTGATTTCAATATCTTTCTGTGAAAATGTTCCTTGGCATCCCTCTATCAGATTCCGTCAAGCCATATTTATTGGTTGAAAAGCATGCCACAGAGTGGCGGGGCTGTTCTGACCTATATGGCTATATTAAAAACTTTTAAAGAAATATTCGTCTCAAAATGTATCTGTTTGATTTCTAAATAATTTTGTAGAAATGTTCCTTGGGTGACCCTCTATCAGATTCCTTCAAACCATGTTGATTGGTTGAAAAACAAGAATTGTTGACAAGCCATTTGGATTTGTTTAAAAAACATAGCATTGGCAACATCAGAAAAGAAGTTGTATGACAAAAGTTCCAAAATGCTTGATTAATTTCAAAAGAAATTGGCAGATTAATGTTCCTAAGGAGAAATTAGTTTGATGGGTTTAAAAAACATGATGAGGACATGTTGCATTTATTGCTGATTCACTTTAATGGGAAAGCATTCAGTTGCATTGATCAGAAATTGTTTATGGTTTGTATTGATCTTGTCTTAAAGAGTGCATTGTCAGGCCTCATGGCCCTCTTGTTTATTTGATCATCATACAGGTTCAACAGAACTTTCATTACAATTAAATCCCAGTAAAATTTCTGATACGGTCCTGAGGGTACTGAAAACCCAATTTTAATCAATCATATCAGGAAAAGCTCTTAACCCTTTCCCTCATACGGCAATTTTGCAGCAGACTTCTTTGAATGTATTTTGTGGCAATCCTCTTTGAAATTGTTCAAAGATTTAATGCATTATTACAAATGTCCTTTACTGATAAGTTGTTTCATTTGCAGTTCATTTCCACTCATGATCAAGTTTTTCGCCTTTATTAGCAGTAGCATTGGCTACTATACTATAACTCAGGTGATCGATTTAGGCCATCTTGGCCCTCTTGTTCCTTTTTATCCCCCGCTTTTTCGAAGAAAAAAGGGGGGTTATTAATTTGGGTTTGTCCGTCTGTCTGTCACACTTCGTTTCCGTGCAATAACTGCCACAAATGTTAAACGTTTTTTTTTCCAAACTTGGTAACAAGGTTAAATGCCTTAAGGGCTAGGCCAAGTTCGATCGTCACTTTCGGCGGACCTTAATTGGTGGAGTTATGGCCCCTTATTTAACAAAAAATGTCGTTTGTTGCGGTTTCCGTGCAATAACTGCCACAAATGTGAACCTTTTTTTTCAAACTTGGTAACAAGGTTAAATGCCTTAAGGGCTAGGCCAAGTTCGATCGTCACTTTCGGTGGACTTTATTCGGTGTAGTTATAGCCCGTTATTTAACAAAAAATGTCGTTTGTTGCTGTTTCCGTGCAATAACAAGGTTAAATGCCTTAAGGGCTAGGCCAAGTTCGATCGTCACTTTCGGCGGACCTTAATTGGTGGAGTTATGGCCCCTTATTTAACAAAAAATGGCCCCTCATCCAAGCTTTAGTGATGGATGAGGGGCATTATTGAAGTAAAGCCGGAGGCTAAGCATGTATACATTAGCATATCATTCTGAGCATTATTCGATTACCCGCGTCTTTAAAGAAAAAACAAGTGCACCCCACTACGTCATTACCGGAAGTCAACCCGTTCACAATCATAATTTAAAGAGTAATGTTTTGTTGGGATCAACTCGGTACAAGGGTGGGATAAACCGTAATAAATGGTTAAACAGGGAGGGTGAATACATGCTTAGCCTCCGGCTTTACTTCAATAATGCCCCTCATCCATCACTAAAGCTTGGATGAGGGGCCATTATCATTCGTAAAGCCTCCGGCTTTCACATGTATACATTAGCATCTTCAAAGAACAACAAAACATTTGTTACTGCTAATAATCAATGAAGTATTAATACCCTCAAATAACTACCCATCATATATATATATATATATATACATATAAACATAAAACACATGTAGTATCATGATTAACTAACTAATAGTAGAAAACACACTCTGTGTGAAAGAAACAGTACTTTTCCCATAACTATGTCTCAAATAAAATTTCTTAAAATTTTTATCAGACGCCCAGTCTGCTGTTGCCAAAATGTTAGCAAGGGAACACCCTTTACTGAATGCTGCCGAAGTAGAAGCCCCTCTAAACGAATGGGCTTTGAAATAATCAGTGTCAATACCTGACGAACTAAGTACGCATTTCAACCATCTAGCAATACTACTAGTCGACACAGACTTGTAAGTGACATACGATACCAATACATTCTGGCTAGCCCGGACAGATTTAGTCTTTTTAATATAAAAAAGCAACGTGTGCATAGCACAGAGATCCTCATCCTCGAAATGTTCCAACTTTAATAAGAACTGATGACCAGCCCTGGAAGTTTTTAACCCATACGGAAAACTAAACACTACACAATCCTCCTGAATGAGCATAAAATCCAATGACATGGACTGTAAAGTTTGTGCTCGAGGCGCAGCTGCTAGAGCAATGAGTGCTGTAACTTTCAAAGTTAGTAACTTTAATGTAAGCTTATCTAAAGGAACCAACCCTTTTAAATAAGTAAGAACTACTGAAACATCCCATGTGAACATGTATCTTGGTTTCGGTGGACACTTGAAAAACACTCCCTTCATAAACCTGCTAATAAGAGGACTATTAGCACACCATGTATTACCAAACAAAAGTAAAGTCTGTAGAAGCATAGACTTGTGAGAATTCAAGACACTATAGGATTTACCTGTTTTATGAAGAAAAAACAAAAACTGAAGAACTAAAGTTTCAGTCGTAATAAACGGATCACCAAACCTGATACGGTTCCAAAGAACCCACCGTCTCCATGCATACGAATATTGTTTTCGTGTTCCTGTCTTCCATGACTCTGAGATAATATCCGTAATTTCTCCCTGAATGCCTTTACTACCAAGGGCTGCCCTGAGACAGTTACTCCGATCATCTGTAAACTCTTTCCCAGTGGATGGCACTGTCCGTTGTGCGCTAATGTTAACAAGTCTCTGTGCCGTGGAAATCTACTAGGAAAAGAACATAAGTTTTCTAAAATAACTGGAAACCAAGTCTGTGATCTCCAAAACGGGAATACAAGAATAGCCATTTCAACCTGATCCTGAACAATTTTGTTAATGACCTTTCCAATTAAATTGAAAGGTGGAAAAATGTATGGCCTGTATTTCGCCCAATCCAATGTAAATGCATCGTAATGACAGGCCCCTGAATCAGGAAACCATGAGACATAAGGACTCAATCTATAATTAACCCCTGAGGCAAACAAATCTATATCAGGAAAAAAGAATTGTTTACAAAGTCTATCAAAAATATCATCTTTCAGCATCCATTCTGTGGAATCAGAAAAAGTTCTTGAAAAGAAATCTGCACTATTATCTGCGCTAGCTATATATGATGCTGAAATATGAATATGCCTTTGAAAACACCATAACCAGATAGATTTTGCAAGAGTATCCATCTTTATAGAACACATTCCCCCCATATCATTTACATATGCTATAGCTGAAATATTGTCACATTGAATTTCAATATGCACATTATTGCAATCTCTATAGAAGGCTTGTAGGGCGTAAAAAACCGCCAGCAGTTCCAAATAATTGATGCTGCAACCTTCCTCAACTCCTAACCATCTACTATGAGCCACATCATCTGAATCAAGATCAATGGCACCCCAGCCTTCCAAACTAGCATCAGAAATACAATGTCTAGTAACCTTCAAAGGTCTAATGGGTTTGCCATTTTTGCACCTAACATTATTTAGCCACCATTCCATCTCTTGTCTTGATAATACTGTTAAAACTACCATATTGTCAAAACACATGTTTGGACCTAATCCCGCTATCTTATTCCTTTCCATACTTCTATAAAATAACGGAGCTTCTGACACAGCATAAAATGCATTTATAATAAGTCCAATAAAGGACGCTAAATCCCGAACATTAACCAGTGAACAGTTTAATAGAGATTGTGCTTTTGAAACTATTTTACACACTTTTTTATCTGTAAGAAAGACTTTAAACATAACAGAATCCAACACAAACCCAAAGAATATAATTCTCTGTGATGGAACTAAAGAGGATTTTTCTTGATTGATAAGAAAACCTAACCTTTGTAAAGTCTGTACAATAATTGTCGTATTATCGTTACAAACTGACAGTTGTTGATTCATATTTAAAGAATCATCAATGTAATAACTACATCTTATACCTTGTTGCCTGAACAAAGAGTATATTGGTTTCAGCACTTTTGTGAAGACAAACGGGGCTGATTTCAAACCAAATGGCAGACATACGAATTGATACAAGGACTGGCACCATGAAAATTTTAGGTATTTCTGAGAACTTTTATGAATTGGAATGGTGAAATAAGCATCACGTAAATCTATGGACGTGAAGAAATCTTTCTCCTGAACCAAATCCAACATCACTTTGAATGTTTCTTGTTTGAAATGGTCATAATGAACATAATTATTCAGATATTTCAAATTAATTACCGGACGGTATTTTCCATTAGGTTTAGGAACAATAAACAAATTTGACACAAATTCATCCTTTTCATGAACTGAAGGAATTATAGCTCCTTTTTTCTCCAACTGCTTCACTTCATTATCAACAATCTGAAATTGCTCTATATTGAACGGAATTTCATTTGGAACACGTTTTTGAACTGGAGGCAAATCAAAATGGATATTATAGCCTAAAACAGTGTCAAGGACCCATTGGTCATTTGTTATTTCTTCCCATTCCTTTATACAACATTTGACTCTACAAACTGAGCTCACCTCATGTCATTGTGTCTGGTCATTTGACGTTGTAGCAGTCGCCGAAGCCGACTTCTTCTGAAACCTGAAGTTTCTGTTCCATGACTTCCTTTGTCCCCTTTGATAAGGTTGGAATCTGTTATTGTTCTGATAATTATTATTATAATTACTATTATAAGACCCTCTTCCTGAGTAGCCTCTACCTCTAGATGAGTAACCAGATTTAGGATAATATTGGTCCTTCCCAATAGACCCTAAGGAATCACATGACTTTATGTCTTTTGACACATCCTCACCAAAAAGCTTGGTAGTAACCGGCATAGATACATTACACAATGAATGATACTTCTTTTTCATTACTGGCCGAATCATATACCTTCTACGTACAGATAAATTAAACTGAACCTGACCAATAAGAGTCAATGCATCTGCCAACATACCTCTGACACTACTATCTAACGCGATGTGCGACTTAAGAGTCTCTGCCAATTTAATAATTGGAACCATGGAAGTTACCAATAAATTTTGTGTATCCACAAGACCACGATCTCTAGACTGAGTTTGCCTATCCATGATTTTCCAAATCTCATTATTTACAACAGGTGGACAGGCCATATCGCAATTCTAAGGTACTTTGTACTTTGCAAGCAAATTATCTGTCTCACATTGTGAGGTACACGCTGTATTAATCAAATTTGCTAATGACTTAGCTACAGCCTCACCCTTTTCAGGGATTTTAAGTCTAGGAAGATCCCATCCATCAACATCCGCAGACACATCATCATCAAAAAGTGCACTGCACAAATTACTAGACATGTCTTTTTTCCCAACAGGTGGATCGCCATCAGATAAATCATCTGGGTCGAACTCCACTGACATTCTTGGTAAACTGTCCAACTTATAACCAAAATAAGACTGGAAATCATTGTCATCAGCTAAATCACCACTATTAGCCTGTGTATTAATGGGAGGGGTAATACCCAACAACTCCCGTAGTTTAGAAATGTCACCATCCTTTAAACTGGATATATCAAATTTTGATGTAATAGGACGAACAACGTTCGACCCCGAAGGCTAAACAGGCGCTTTGCCTTTATTTTCTTTGTTCTCTTTTCTCTTAATCTTCAACGAAGGTTTGCCTTTTATTTTTCCCGACGACTTATTCTTTTTAATTTTTTGAACCTGTCCGGAATCCGAAACAGGACTAAAGCCCGAAAATTCATCACTAGAATGGTCTGACACCGTCAGGACATCGTCCTGCTCTGAAGCCATAACAAAATACTACGTATTTTAAACTCCTACCTTCAGAAATTCGGGACAACGTCCACGAAAAAGGTTTATTCTATACCTACAACCTCGCGGTACGAACGCTAGAACAAATATGATTGTGAACGGGTTGACTTCCGGTAAAGACGTAGTGGGGTGCACTTGTTTTTTCTTTAAAGACGCGGGTAATCGAATAATGCTCAGAATGATATGCTAATGTATACATGTGAAAGCCGGAGGCTTTACGAATGATAATGTCGTTTGTTGCGGTTTCCGTGCAATAACTGCCACAAATGTGAACCTTTTTTTTCAAACTTGGTAACAAGGTTAAATGCCTTAAGGGCTGGGCCAAGTTCGATCGTCACTTTCGGTGGACTTTATTCGGTGTAGTTATAGCCCGTTATTTAACAAAAAATGTCGTTTGTTGCTGTTTCCGTGCAATAACTGCCACAAATGTGAACCTTTTTTTTTTCAAACTTGGTAACAAGGTTAAATGCCTTAAGGGCTAGGCCAAGTTCGATCGTCATTTTTGGCGGACTTTATTCGGTGGAGTTATGGCCCCTTAATTAACAAAAAATGTTGTTTGTTGCTGTTTCCGTGCAATATTACTACCACAAATGTGAACCGTTTTTTTTCAAACTTGGTAACAACCTAGGCCAAGTTCGATCCTCACTTTCGGCGGACTTTATTCGGTGGAGTTATGGCCCCTTTATTAACAAAAAATGTTGTGTGTTGCTGTTTCCGTGCAATAACTGCCACAAATGGGAACCTTTTTTTTTTCAAACTTTGTAACAAGGTTAAATGCCTTAAGGGCTAGGCCAAGTTGGGTCGTCACTTTCGGCAGACTTTATTCGATGTAGTTATGGCCCCTTATTTAAACAAAAATGTCGTTTGTTGCTGTTTCTGCCACAAATGTGAACCTTTTTTTTTTAACTTGGTAACAAGGTTAAATGCCTTAAGGGCTAGGCCAAATTCGACCGTCACTTTCGGCGGAATTTATTTGGTGGAATTATGGCCCCTTAATTAAAAAAAAAAGTTGTTTGTTGCTGTTTCCGTGCAATAACTATCACAAATGTGAACCGGTTTTTTTCAAACTTGGTAACAACCTAGGCTAAGTTCGATCCTCACTTTCGGTGGACTTTATTCAGTGGAGTTATGGCCCCTTAATTAACAAAAAATGTTGTTTGTTGCTGTTTCCGTGCAATAACTGCCACAAATGTGAACTGTTTTTTTTTCAAACTTGGTAACAACGTTAAATGCCTTAAGGGCTAGGCCAAGTTAAATCGTCACTTTCGGCGGACTTTATTCGGTGGAGTTAATTGCTGTTTCCGTGCAATTACTGCCACAAATGGGAACCGTTTTTTTTCAAACTTGGTAACAAATTAAAATGCCTTAATGGCTAGGCCAAGTTTGATCGTTACTTTCGACAGACTTTATTTGGTGGAGTTATGGCCCCTTAATTAACAAAAAATGTCGTTTGTTGCTGTTTCCGTGCAATAACTGCCACAAATGTGAACCGTTTTTTTTTTCAAACTTGGTAACAAATGCCTTAACAGCTAGGCCAAGTTCGATCGTCACTTTCGGCGGACTTTATTCCTACAATATTTCCTGCAAGCGGGGGATATAAATTTCATGAATTTGCTTGTTTACACCGTTTTCAACAACCAGATGTTGTAGCATCAAAATGTATCTGTATGTTGAAAAGGCTTAGTGTTAACCCTTTCCCTCATATAGAAGCTTTCTGACGCCCCTGCACATAGTAAAACATGAAAACATAGTAACAAATATGGACATACTAACCATTCACTGATGTTTTAGCCATGTGACAGCAACTTTTCAAATATGGACATACATAGCATTTACTGACATATTAGTCATTTGACAACATCTGTTCAAATATGGACAAACTAACCATTCACTGACATTTTAGCCATGTGACAGCAACTGTTCAAATATGGACATACATAGCATTTACTGACATATTAGTTATGTGACAGCAGCCATTTAAATGTGGAGATACATAGCATTCCCTGAAAATATCATTGTAATTTTAAATGTCGTTCATCAATTGACTAAAATCTATGTGCGTTGGTATCCAATTAATTCGGAATAATGTTGAGCACTAGTCTCAGACAGCCAGGAAACACATGGCAGGGTTATAACTGAAATACTATTGAATTTGGCTTTAAACTTAAATCTATCTTTTCTTTCCTAGAAAATAACCTCACTATATTAGAATTGACACAATACAAAAAATGGAACCCTTCATCTATGAAACTTAGCAATGTTGCAACAAAAATTAGAATAATTGATGGAGGAGGGTACATAATGTTGTGACCTAGGAAACATTATGAGATAAATCATCTGACATTGTTAGACTATTTATTGCTGTGCCATTATTTCAAATGTTTTTTTTTACCCTCCCATGGATCAAAACAGTCATTACTGACGCAATTATGTTGTTATGAAAAACACTTTGTATTTATCCCGTTCTAACATCTCTTTCTAGGCAGCGATATGGATAATTTCCATAAGTGAAATCATAATTATTGAATATGAACATTTCTTTCTTTAGCTCACCAGAGTACGAAGTGCTCAAGGTGAGTTTTTGTGATCGCCTTTTGTCCGTCGTTCGTCGTCAACATTTGCTTTTTAACACTCTAGAGGCAACATTTTGCATCCAATCTTCATGAAAGTTTATCAGAACATACAAGTTCGAAACTGGGTCATGTGGGGTCACAAACTAGGTCCCTAGATCAAATTAAATGAAAATCTTGTTAACAATTTGGAAGCCGCATTTTAAACTTGAGCATTGTCAGAATGTTTGTCTTAGAGATATCTAGGCCATGTTCAAATGTAGGTCATGTCGGTTCAAAAACTAGGTCACTATGCCAAAGTGAAGGAAAATCTTGTTGACACTCTGGAAGCTGTGTTTTTAACATAAACATGTTGAAACTTTACTAGAATGTTTATCTTGATATCTAGGCTAAGTTCAAATATAGGTCATGTCCGGTCAAAAACTAGGTCACTAGGCCAATTTGAGAACAATCTTGTTAACACTATAGAGACCGCTTTTATGACTAGAGTAGCTTGAAACTTTGTCAGAAAGTTTGTCTTGATGATATCTAGGCCAAGTTTAAATATTTGTATTGATGATATCTAGGCTAACTTCGAATATGGGTCTGGTCAGGTCAAAAATTAGGTCACTAGGCCATATTGTAGAAAAATCTTGTTATCACTATAGAGATTGCATTTTTTACTTGAGCAGCTTGAAATTTTGTCAGAAAGTTTGTCTTGATGATAACTAGGCCAAGTTCGAATATGGGTCGTATCAGGTTAAAAACTAGGTCACTAGGCCAAATTGAAGAACAGTTTTGTTAACACTCTTGATGCCGCATTTTGGGCTTGAGCATGTTGTAAATATATGTCAGAAAATTTGTCTTGGCCAAATTGTAGAACAATCTTGTTAACACTATAGAGATCACATTTTTGACTCGAGCAGCTTGACATTTTGTCAGAAAGTTTGTCTTGATGATATCTAGGCCAATTTTTTTAAATATGGGTCATGTGGGCTCAAAAACTAGGACACTAGGTCAAATTGAAGGAAAATCTTGTTAACTCTCTGAAAGGTGCATTTTGGGTTTGAGCATGTTGAAACTTTGTCAGAATAATATCTTGATGATATCTAGGCTAAAATCTTGTTAACACTCTAGAGGCCGCAATCTTTGTCAGAGTGTTTGTCTTAAAGATATCTAGGTCAAGGTCGAATATGGGTCATATTGGGTCAGAAACTAGGTCACTAGGCCAAATTGAAGGAAAAACTTGTTAACACTGTAGAAGCCGCATTTTTTGCTGCAGCAGCTTGAAATTTGGTCATTCTCTAAATGATATCTAGGCCTAGTTAGAATATGGGTCATGCCGGATCAAACACTAGGTCACTAGCTAGGCCAATTTGAAGGAAAATCTTGTTAACACTTTAGAGGCCGTATTTTTTGCTTCAGCAGCTTGAAAAATTTCAGAATGTTTGTCTGAATGATATCTAGGTCAAGTTTGAATATGAGTCGTATTAGGTCAAAAACTAGGTCAGAAGGCCAAATTGAAGGGAAATCTTGTTAACACTCTAGTTTCTGCATTTTTAACTTGAGCATGTTGAAACTTTATCAGAATGGTTATCTTGATGATATGTAGGTCAAGTTCAAACATTGGTAATATTGGGTCAAAAAGTAGGCTACTAGGTCAAATTGAAGGAAAATCTTGTTAAAACTCAAAAGGCCGCAATTTTATATTCAGCAGTTTGATATTTTGTAAGAATGTTTGTCTTAATGATATCTAGGTCAAGGTCAAATATGGGTTATATAGGTTCAGAAACTAGGTCACTAGTCCAAATTGAAGGGAAATCTTGTTAACACTGTAGAAGCCGCATTTTTTGCTTCATTAGCTTAAAATTTGGTCAGAATGTTTATCTTAATGATATCTAGGCCAAGCTTAGATATGGGTTATGCCAGGTCAAAAAGTAGGTCACTAGGCCAAATTGATGGAAAATCTTGTTAACACTCTGGAGGCAGCATATATCTAGGTCAAGTTCGAATATGGGTCATAATTGGTCAGAAACTAAGTAAATAAAGGAAAATATTGTTCAAACTTCGGAGGCCGCATTTTTACTTTGAGCAAGTTGAAACTTTGTCAGAATGTTTGTCTTGATGATATCTAGTCCATGTTGGATTATGGGTCATATCAGGTTAAAAAATATAGGTCACTAGGCCAAATGAAGGAAAATCTTGTTAACACTCTGGAGGTTGCATTTCGCATCTTTATCAGAATAATTGATGGGTTTTGCATTGGATTACATTGTATAATTCAGGTGAGCAAACTAGGGCCATCATGGCCCTCTAGTTTAACAATACTTCCAAAAGTACTAACTGAAAGATGTTAAGTAGAACATTATGATCATCATTTAATTTTTCTGTTAGATACAAAATCTAGGACTTCTGTATTGTCTTTAATATTTCAATAAATTGTTGATAAGGAAACTCTTAGTGATTATTGTCCCCCGCTTTAGCGAAAGCTGGGGACTATTATTTCTCATTCGTCAGTCAGTCCGTCCGTCAGTCACGCTGTCACACTTTCGTTTCCGGGCTATTTCTCTGCAACCGCTTTTTCGAATTTGATGAAATTTCATAGGAAGGATCACCACCAAGTGTAGATGCGCATATCGTGTTTGCGTTCCGGTTGGATTATTTTTCACGGAGTTATGGCCCTTTACCCCTATGTATGACTAAATTCATTTCCGGGCTATTTCTCTGCAACCGCTTTTTGGAATTTGATGAAACTTCATAGGAAGGATCACCACCAAGTGTAGATGCGCATATCGTGTTTGCGTTCCGGTTGGATTATTTTGCACGGAGTTATGGCCCTTTACCCCACCATCAGGCTATGTATGACTAAATTCATTTCCGGGCTATTTCTCTGCAACCGCTTTTTGGAATTTTATGAAACTTCATAGGAAGGATCACCACCAAGTGTAGATGCGCATATCGTGTTTGCGTTCCGGTTGGATTATTTTTCACGGAGTTATGGCCCTTTACTCCACCATCAGGCTATGTATGACTAAATTCATTTCCGGGCTATTTCTCTGCAACCGCTTTTTGGAATTTTATGAAACTTCATAGGAAGGATCACCACCAAGTGTAGATGCGCATATCGTGTTTGCGTTCCGGTTGGATGATTTTTCACGGAGTTATGGCCCTTTACCCCACCATCCGGCTATGTATGACTAAATTCATTTTTCCGGGCTATTTCTCTGCAACCGCTTTTTGGAATTTGATGAAACTTCATAGGAAGGATCACCACCAAGTGTAGATGCGCATATCGTGTTTGCGTTCCGGTTGGATGATTTTTCACGGAGTTATGGCCCTTACTTCTGAACCGTAATAGGTACTGCTTTCATATTTCACATGTGTATTCCTTGTGACAACCCCTTTCCATCAATACCAATTTTTGTGACCTTGACCCTGGCGGGGGACCATGATTCTCTGAATTTGCTTGTATATAGTAGTGAAGCATTTATATCAAGAATACATGATATGATACATAATCCAGGTAGAAATCTTCAATCCATCATGAAGTTTAAACATGTATTTATAATTATTTTATTGTATGTACATGTATTAACCCTTTCCCTCATATAGATGCTTTCTGACGCCCCTGCAGCAGACGGCTTTTTGAACACATAGTGACAAAAGGAGAAATTTCTCAGAACGAGCAATTTCTCCATTTGCAACAATGTTTTCCACTTTTAGTCATAGGTTATCCATTCAATTATAGAGATAGTCTATTTTTTGACAAAATATGTTCAAAGTCCTCTGCTGCAGATTTGTCATATCAGGGAAAGGGTTAAATTGTAACATGCTTTTTATTAGATCAACTTTTTGAAGAAAAGGCAATCTTTTTGAACACATAGTGACAAAAGGAGAAATTTCTCAGAACGAGCAATTTCTCCATTTGCAACAATGTTTTCCACTTTTAATCATAGGTTATCCATTCAATTATAGAGATATTCTATTTTTTGACAAAATATGTTCAAAGTCCTCTGCTGCAGATTTGTTATATCAGGGAAAGGGTTAAATTGTAACATGCTTTTTATTAGATCATTTTTTTGAAGAAACGGCAATCTATCCTACTCTGCGTCACACCTTGGTTAAGATTTTTTTCAAAATCATTAAATATATTGCTTTGAAACTTATAATACTTGTTCACCATCATTACCTCCATCATCAGACAAGAGTACATAACTCTGTGAAGTTTTTTTTAACAGTTATGGCCCTTTTTCGAGTTAACATCTTGGTTAATAATTTAGTACCACTCCACTTCTTTTCAAAACCATTAGAGATATTATCTTATAAACTTACACTACTTATTAACCATCATTACCCCCTATCAACAGACAACAGTACATTAATCTGTGAAGGTTTTTGTCAGAATTATAGCCCTTTTTCGACTTAAAAAATACATTTAATCTGTGTAAAATCCAATTATTGACTTAAGCCTTTAGGATATTGCTGTGGAACTTTACATACTTGTTATTTTTGTCTCTCCTTTTACTGCAAAAATTTTGTTTTTTTGTCAGGCACTAAAAAAGTCGAGCACGCTGTCTTACGGACAGCTCTTGTTATATACATTGTGGAAATAAAATAAAACAATAAAAAAGAAATGAAGACAATATAGAAAAAGTTGTATTTACAGCACAAGGGAAAGCCTGGTTATGTCAAAACTTAAAAATCCTATCTGCAATAATAAAAACATAGAAATAAATAATTAATAAAAATACTTAACAAAACATTTATAGGGATGTAACAATACAGTTAAAACCGTATTGCCAATGTTATCTGCTGCAGATTTATTGTATGTGGGAAAGGGTTATTTCGATCTTACGATCCTTGGATTGATTTCCCCTCATCGTTACCAACAGTTATCTCAGCTCACCCCTTGAACAGAGATTGAAAGAGTTAATAATGACTGTTACTTAACCCTTTCCCTCATAAGACAATTCTGCAGCAGACGACTGAACATATTTTGTCAAACAATGAAAAATCTCTATAATTGAATGGATAACCTATGACTAAAAGTGGAAAAACATTGTGGCAAAAGCAGAAATTGCTTGTTTTGAGCAATTTTCTTCTTTTGTCACTATGTTTTCAAAAAGCTGTCTGCTGCAGAGGCGTCAGAAAGCGTCTATATGAGGGAAAGGGTTAATATTCATGAGGATGAATAAAAGTAGGCCATCATGTGAAAATGTCTGCACTCTGAAAAGGCTGCATATTTCAGGTTCTCATTTCGTTATTTGGCCTGTTAA
The DNA here is from genome assembly GCA_031761405.1 of Serripes groenlandicus. Lineage (NCBI taxonomy): Eukaryota > Metazoa > Mollusca > Bivalvia > Cardiida > Cardiidae > Serripes > Serripes groenlandicus. The sequence goes on along the minus strand of JASEVX010000003.1, from coordinate 14,274,162 downwards.
CACTATGTTTTGAGTACTCATAAAAACATTCATACTGAGACTATGTGGATTATAATTATGGTTGGATAATTATATTAATCCCACATATAAAAAAATCTGCAGCAAAAACATTTGAAAACTTTTTCAGCAGAGGTGTCAGAATTTGTCTGTATATGGGAACATGTTATAGATTTGTCCCAATTACAAAAACATGCAAAACAAAGCAAAATCCATTCTGAGTCAACAATCTCATGAAAAGTAATAAAAATCCAAAGTAGACAGTTTAGAGTTTAAAGTGAAATTTCTGTATTTCCTTCGCAGTTTTCAAAAGTCATCTGATTTGCAGCGATAAAGTTGTTCAAAAGTCATCTGATTAACAGCGATAAAAGCGTTCAAAAGTCATCTGATTTACAGTGATAAAAGCATTCAAAAGTCATCTGATTTACAGCGATAAAAGCGTTCAAAAGTCATCTGATTTACAGCGATAAAAGCATTCAAAAGTCATCTGATTTACAGCGATAAAAGCATTCAAAAGTCATCTGATTTACAGTGATAAAAGCATTCAAAAGTCATCTGATTTACAGCGATAAAAGCATTCAAAAGTCATCTGATTAACAGTGATAAAAGCATTCAAAAGTCATCTGATTAACAGTGATAAAAGCGTTCAAAAGTCATCTGATTTACAGCGATAAAAGCGTTCAAAAGTCATCTGATTTACAGTGATAAAAGCATTCATGTCTCTGAGGATAAGGGTCAATACTGAGTCATTGAAAAGCTTTCCCCGTTTTTTGTGTAATGTATTTTTCATGTCTCGAAATGCAGACACAATGTACCAATGAATCAGACATTAGAATGCATTAGATCGTAGATCACTGCATTTGGATTGTGGATATTTAATGCTTATTTGAGATGGAAATTTTTCTCTCATCCTCCATTAATTATTAACCGTTTTCCCAGACAACTTGAGAAACATCTGCAGCAGACGACTTTAGAAATCATTGTGAAAAGGAGAAATTACTCCTTTTTCCACAAAGTTTTCTACAGAGGCATCAAAATGAGTTGATATGAGGGGAAACAAGAAGTATTCTTCTTATTTAAAAAACAGTTCTGAATTGTCTTAACCCTTTTCCTCATATAGACGCTTTCTGACGCCTCTGTAGCAGACGGCTTTTTGAAAACATAGTGACAAAAGAATAAATTTCTCCATTTGCCACAATGTTTTCTACTTTTAGTCATAGGTTATCCATTGAATTAAAGAGATTTTCTATTTTTTGACAAAATATGTTCAAAGTCGTCTGCTGCAGAATCGTCATATGAGGAAAAGAGTTTAGACCTTTCTGGCAATATACAAAAACTTCCAACAAATACCTCCACCAGCATACACCTCATTCCAATCTGGTTCTTCACTATGTGTGATACTTGTGTTTAGCATCCTGAATCTTCACTGTGTGTGGTACATGTGTTTAGCATCCTTGATCTTTACTTTGTGTGAAACATGTGTTTAGCATCCTGGATCTGCACTTTGTGTGATACATGTGTTTAGCATCCTGGATCTTCACTATGTGTGATACATGTTTTTAGCATCCTGGATCTTCACTATGTATGTTTTAAGCATCTTGGAAGCCTCTGTGCCAGACATGTCTCTTAACCCGCTCCCACATACAGACGCTTTCTGACAATTCTGCAGCAGACGACTTGAAATAATTGAATGCAAAATGAGAATTTGCAATTTGCTCATTTTGGACAATACTCCCCTTTATGATATCCTTGCACAAATGTGTGTCTCAGGAAAAAGGAGGCAAATGTTGCTCATGCATATTCTTTGAGAATGAAGTATTGCCATGACCACTAGCCTAATCTATAGGAGTTTGCTATGATGACAAAACTGCAGTGAGTTTCAAAATCTCGCAATTCTGTTTGTGTGTGGAATGGTTCATATAATGATGAGTTATTAGCCTTTGATTTATGTGACTTGGAGATTGTAGTATCTTTCAGCTTCGACTTACGAGTGTTGGAGGTCAGGGCCACCATCAGTTCCACATGTAGACTTGTTTAGAATTATTTTTTTATGCCCCCGGAATCATCGATTCGGTGGGCATCTAGTTTTTGGTCTGTCTGTCTGCACAAAAAAACCTTTAACCTTGACCACTACTTTTGAACCATAACAGGTACGGCTACCATATTTCACATGTGTATTCCTTGTGACATGACCTTTCTGTCAGTACCAACATTTTTGACCTTGCGACCTTCACCTTTGACCTAGATGTTGCCATTCTCGAAAAAAAACTTTAACCTTGACCACTACTTTTGAACCATAACAGGTACGGCTACCATATTTCACATGTGTATTCCTTGTGACATGACCTTTCTGTCAGTACCAAAATTTTTGACCTTGCGACCTTGACCTTTGACCTAGATGTTGCCATTCTCGGAAAAAACTTTAACCTTGACCACTACTTTTGAACCATAACAGGTACGGCTACCATATTTCACATGTGTATTCCTTGTGACATGACCTTTCTGTCAGTACCAAATTTTTTGACCTTGCGACCTTGACCTTTGACCTAGATGTTGCCATTCTCGAAAAAAACTTTAACCTTGACCACTACTTTTGAACCATAACAGGTACGGCTACCATATTTCACATGTGTATTCCTTGTGACATGACCTTTCTGTCAGTACCAACATTTTTGACCTTGCGACCTTCACCTTTGACCTAGATGTTGCCATTCTCGAAAAAAACTTTAACCTTGACCACTACTTTTGAACCATAACAGGTACGGCTACCATATTTCACATTTGTATTCCTTGTGAGATGACCTTTCTGTCAGTACCAACATTTTTAACCTTGCGACCTTGACCTTTGACCTAGATGTTGCCATTCTCGAAAAAAAACTTTAACCTTGACCACTACTTTTGAACCATAACAGGTACGGCTACCATATTTCACATGTGTATTCCTTGTGACATGACCTTTCTGTCAGTACCAAATTATTTGACCTTGCGACCTTGACCTTTGACCTAGATGTTGCCATTCTCAAAAAAACTTTAACCTTGACCACTACTTTTGAACCATAACAGGTACGGCTACCATATTTCACATGTGTATTCCTTGTGATATGACCTTTCTGTCAGTACCAAATTTTTTGACCTTGCGACCTTGACCTTTGACCTAGATGTTGCCAGTCTCGAAAAAAACTTTAACTTTGACCACTACTTTTGAACCATAACAGGTACGGCTACCATATTTCACATGTGTATTCCTTGTGACATGACCTTTCTGTCAGTACCAAAATTTTTGACCTTGCGACCTTGACCTTTGACCTAGATGTTGCCATTCTCGAAAAAAACTTTAACCTTGACCACTACTTTTGAACCATAACAGGTACGGCTACCATATTTTTTTTTACATGTGTATTCCTTGTGACATGACCTTTCTGTCAGTACCAAAATGTTTGACCTTGCGACCTTGACATAGATGTTGCCATTCTCGAAAAAAAAAAAAAACTTGACCACTTCTTTTGAACCATAAGAGGTAAGGCTACCATATTTCACATGTGTATTCCTTGTGACATGACCTTTCTGTCAGTACCAAAATGTTTGACCTTGCAACCTTGACCTTTGACATAGATGTTGCCATTCTCGAAAAAAACTTTAACCTTGACCACTTCTTTTGAACCATAACAGGTAAGGCTACCATATTTCACATGTGTATTCCTTGTGACATGACCTTTCTGTCAGTACCAACATTTTTGACCTTGCGACCTTGACCTTTGACCTAGATGTTGCCATTCGGGGGCATCAGTGTTTCACAAACACATCTTGTTTAGTCTTATATATGTCTTCTAAAATACCTTATTTATAAATATGTTGAAGTTCTCTTTCAGCTATAGACATTATCTGAACCCTTTCCCTCATACAACAATTCTGCAGCAGACGATTTTGAACATATTTGTCAAAAAATAGAAAATTGAATGGATAACCTATGACTAAAAGTGGAAAACATTGTGGCAAAAGGAGAAATTGCACGTTTTGTGCAATTTCTTCTTTTGTCACTATGTTTTCAAAAAGCTGTCTGAAGCGTCTATATGAGGGAAAGGGTTAACCCTTTCCAATTAACATACAGCAGACAACTTTGAAAACATTTATGATAAAGCATTGAAAATCTCGATATATAAGAAGAAAATTAATCCTGAGACCACGATGTTTTCAAAAGTTGTCTGCTGCAGTTGTGACTATATGTGTACTTGTTGGAAAGAAATTACTCTTTCCCTGTTACAATATTTGAAAACATTGTACCAAAAGGAGAAATTACTAAAAACAACTTATTTTCAATGTTTTCAACTCTTCATCAAAATTGTAGTCTCTATTTCCCAAAAATTATATTTTATCTTTGGATGTTATTTCAAAGCAGATGAATTAACCCTTTCCCACATACAACATACAACAAATCTGCAGCAGATGACTTTGAAAACCCCTGTGCAATGAATATGAACCATCTCCATTAATGACAGTTTATTTATTAAATAGCCTTGAAAACATCGTGGCAAATGGTGAAATTGCTTATCATAAGACTAAAGTGGAAAACATTGTGGCAAAAGGAGAAATTGCACGTTTTGTGCAATTTCTTCTTTTGTCACTATGTTTTCAAAAAGCTGTCTGCTGCAGATGCATCAGAAAGCGTCTACATGTGGGAAAGGGTTAAAACCAACCGGCAGAATTTGATTATCACAAAAGTATGTAATTTTTTTACTTATATAGATAAACCGTAAATTATATATATGTATATCTAGAAGAAGTAAGATGCATCTTTTTGTACTCTGCTTTAAATCTGTTAAACCCTTTCCCTCATACATCAAATTTGCCGCAGACTTCTTTGAAAACAGCGAGGCAAAACTGTAGAAAATCTCTATAAATTAATGTATAATTATTTAATAGAGTTGAAAACAACAAAAAGTATAATGAATTATGAGAGTTGAACATTTGTAACAAAACATGAAATTGCTCATGGTGAGCAATTTCTCCTTTTGCAACAATGTTTTTAAAACTCGTCTGCTGCAGATGCTTCAAAATATGCAATTGCATAGGGTTAACACACTTGTTTCCCTCAAAAGTCTTCTGCTGCAGCTGTATGAATGTGCATCTGTAATGTAGGAAAGTGTTAAAATGTCATCCGCTGCAGCTGTGGGAGGGGCCTTCAGTTTCAGGTATAATGGGTTTAATATAATTATGTAATTTTCTAGTTTCAGTGAGAGCTATTTCACAGTTAAAGGAGCAGCCCTTATATTACCACAAAGTGACTATGAGAGAACGTATGCCAGGAAACAGTCAAAATGTCAGGGTACGTTATAACCCTTTTCAACATACAACAATTCTGCAGCAGACAACTTTGAAAAACATATTGGCAAAACTGCGAAATATCTCCATAAATGGGAGTTTAATAATTAAATAAGAGTTGAAAACATTGTGGCAAAAGGAGAAATAGCTTGTTCTGAGCAATTTTTAGCTCTACTGGCCAAAGGCCAGAAGGGCTTATGTCGTGGCGATTTGTCCGTCGTCCGTGCGTCCGTAAACAATTTCTTGTTAACACGATACAGTCTTCACTTTTGATTGTATCTCAACTAAACTTATACAGTAGTTAGATATCCATGAGAGCTCGGTTCCTTTCGAAAACCAGCCAGATCCGCCCATGCATGACTGGATTATGGCCCTTAAAATGGTCAAAATTGCTATAAAAGAGCTTGTTAACATGATACAGTCTTTACTTTTGATTGTATCTCAACCAAACTTATACAGTAGTTAGATATCCATGAGAGCTCGGTTCCTTTCGAAAACCAGATAGATCTGCCATGCATGACTGGATTATGGCCCTTGAAATGGTCAAAATTGCTATAAAAGAGTTTGTTAACACGATACAGTCCTTATTTTTTATTGTATCTCAATAAAACTTATACAGTAGTTAGATATCCATGACAGTTTGGTTCATTTCTAAAAAACAGTCAGATCTACCCATGCATGGCTGGATTATGGCCCTTGAAATTGTCAAACTTGCTATAATACAGCTTGTGAACACAATAGAGCTTCCATTTACTATCTGATCTTCACCAAACTTAGATGGTATTTGATTATTGATGACATATTGGTTTATTTTGAAACAAACCAGATCAGTACCAGTAGAGCATAGGCCCTCATGGGCCTCTTGTTTCTTTTGCCACAATTTTGTCAAAAGGCGTCTGCTGCAGATGCGTCAGAAAGGCGGGAAAGGGTCAACCTTTTACCTCATAGGATGAAAATAATTATTCTATAGTTGCCTAGTATAAGAATAACTGAGGCAAAAATAGTTTGATATGGGACATTTAATAAAATTGTGGCAAATGAAAAAGTTGCTCATGAGCAGTTTCTCAATTTGATACAATAATGGCAAATCTGTACAGTAATCATACTTTCATTTGCTGAGAGTTTCCATAATTTTGCTTAGATTATTTCAAATTCGTCTGCTGCAAATTTATGTTGCTTTAAAACCAAGATAGGATTTATTTTTTTCTAACTTATGTTTTTAATTAAAAAGTTATTTATTGTAAAGGCAACATTTTTTTCATTATTTTCATGACTGTCTAAGGTTGTTATTTTTTGTGACATGACTGTAATGCATATTACAGGGGACATCCAGAGCCATCTACAGGCCATGTTTAGTCTACTGCGACCACAGGACACAATCAAAGTGGTAAGACTATTCAATTCTCTTGGCTTTTATTGTACGAATACAATCACTGCCACAGTACACTTATCAATGATCCCTAGCCTAGGAAACATGCTTTGCCAAAGGGAACTCCTGCACAGAGCTATAAATAACCCTTTCCCTCATATGACAATTCTGCAGCAGTCGACTTTGAACATATTTTGTCAAAACATAGAATATATCTATAATTGAATGGATAACCTATGACAAAAAGTGGAAAACATTGTGGCACGTTTTGTGCAATTTCTTCTTTTGTCACCATGTTTGCAAAAAGCTGTCTGCTGCAGAGGCATCAGAAAGCGTTTATATGAGGAAAGGGATAAGGAGCGTTTTGCTTGTTCTAAAATCCTTATTTTATTGTCTAACCCTATGTTGTTGGTACTCAAAAGAATTGTCTCAATGAAACGATTCATTTGAGTACCCACGACATAGGGTTTGGCTGGATAATAAGAGAGATCTTGTGGGAAAAAGAGCTGTAAAGCCCTCGTTATCTGGACCTCAGTACTCGAACTTGATGGCCAGGAGGAGACCGCCTTTGTGGTTTAGTGTTAGAGCATCCGCCTCAGTGCAGGATGTTGTGAGTTCAATTCCTGGCTAGGTAATACCAAAGACTTTAAAAAATGGTAGTAATGGCTTTCCCTCCTTGGATTATCATTTCGACTGACTCGCTAGAGTCAGGATAAATGGACCAATAGTACTGGTAACTTACCCAGGAAACGACGTGATATAACAGGATAAATGGACCAATAGTACTGGTAACTTACCCAGGAAACGACGTGATATAACAGGATAAATGGACCAATAGTACTGGTAACTTACCCAGGAAACGACGTGATATAACAGGATAAATGGACCAATAGTACTGGTAACTTACCCAGGAAACGACGTGATATAACAGGATAAATGGACCAATAGTACTGGTAACTTACCCAGGAAACGACGTGATATAACAGGATAAATGGACCAATAGTACTGGTAACTTACCCAGGAAATGCTGTTATATAACTGAAACATTGTTGAAAGTGGTGTAAAACAACATACCAATCGTGATGGCCAGGAGCAGGGATTAAATCTGGGTAGCCCAATCTCAAATCCCACATCACTTACATCCACTTGGCGGGTATTACGTATAACAGGTCATGCCACCATTGAAACATTACCTGAAGTTGTAAATGCTGTCTGCATTGTAAATATCGGATAGAGAGATGTGATATCAGGGATAGCTGGAAGTATAGCCTTTGTAAAGAGTGAAACCCTTTCCCACATACAAGAAATCTGCAGCAGACGACTTTGAACATATTTTGTCAAAAAATGGGAAATCTCTATAATTGAATGGATAACCAATGACTAAAAGTGGAAAACATTGTGGCAAAAGGAGAAATTGCTAATCATGAGCAATTCCTTCTTTTGGCGCAATGTTTTCAAAAAGCTGTCTGCTGCAGAGGCGTCAGAAAGCGTCTATATGAGGAAAAGGGTTAATGGTGAAATAAAAGGCTCTTTTAATCTCTTTCCCACAAACAGTCTTTTTCTGCTGCTTTTGAAAACATTTTGGCAAAAGCAGAACTTGCTCGTAATGATCAATTTCTCCTTTTGCCGCATTTTTAGCTCACCTATGCACGAAGTGCAAGGTGAGCTTTTGTGATCACTGAATGTCCGGCGTCCGTTGTCGTCGTCGTCGTCTGTCCGTCTGTTAACAATTTCCTACAAATGACTTCTTCTACTAAACCAATGGACAGATTTCAAAATAACTTCACAGGAATGGTCCTTAGGTGGTCCCCTTTCAAAGTTGTTCGAAGAATTTAGTTCCAAGTAGAACTTTGGCTGTTGCGGCATCAGAAAAGGGGAAAATTGCCAAATCTTAAAAAATCTTCTTGTCCAAATGTGCTGGCCCAATTTGAAAATTATTTTGCACAAATGTTCCTTAGGGCACCCCCTACCAAGCTTGTTCAAATATTTCCGATCCGTTGAAAAACATGGCCGCAAGGGGGTGGGGCTTGTTTTCCTTATATGTGCATTGTTAAAACTTTAAAAATCTTTTTGTCCAAAAGTACTGGCCAGATTTCAAAATAACTTCACAGAAATGGTCCTAAGGTGGTCCCCTTTCAATGTTGTTCAAAGAATTTAATTCCAAGTAGAACTTTGGTTGCTGCGGCATTAGAAAAGGGGAAAATTGCCAAATCTTAAAAAAACTTCTTGTCCAAAAGTGCTGGCCCGAATCAAAAATTATTTTGCACAAAATTTATGTTCCTAAGGGCACCCTCTATGAAGATTGTTTAATTATTTCCGATCCGTTGAAAAACATGGCCGCAACGGGGCGGGGCTTGTTTTCCTTATATGTGCATTGTAAAATCTTTAAGAAACTTCTTGTCCAAAAGCAACTGCCTGATTTAAAAAAAAATTGGCACAAATGCTCCTTGGGTGACCTTCTACCAAGGTTGATCAAATAAATCCGATCCGTTGAAATACATGGCCACCAGGGGGTTGCTTGTTTTCCTTATATGTATAGAGTAAAAACTTTGAAAACTATTGAAGTTCTATTAAATCAGGTGAGCGATATAGGGCCATCATGGCCCTCTTGTTTCAACTCCTTTCCATTAATGTTTTTAGCTCACCTGAGCTTTGCTCAAGGTGAGTTATTGTGATCGCCTTTTGTCCGGCGTGCGTCGTGCGTCGTCCGTCGTGCGTCAACTTCTTCTCCTCAGTAACCAGCGGGTCAATTGGGATGAAACTTCACAGAAAGCATCCTCTCAATGACCTCACCAGATTTCCTTCAAATTTTTGGGATCCATGCAGAATTCTGGTTTCCATGGCAACGAAATGAAAAAAACTTCAAAATTCTTCTTCTCCCAAACTGGTTGGCAGATTTTCAAATAATTTTGTAGAAATGTTCCTCGGGTGACCCTCTATCAGATTCCTTCAAGCCATGTTGATTGGTCGAAAAACATGGCCGCCAGGGGGGGCGGGGCTATTTTTCCTTATATGGCTATAGTGCAAACTTAAAAAATCTTCTCCTCCGAAAGTGTCAGGCCGATTTTCAAATAATTTTGTAGAAATGTTCCTCGGGTGACCCTCTATCAGATTCCTTCAAGCCATGTTGATTGGTCGAAAAACATGGCCGCCAGGGGGGGCGGAGCTATTTTTCCTTATATGGCTATAGTGCAAACTTAAAAAATCTTCTTCTCCAAAAGTGTCTGGCCGATTTTCAAATAAATTTGTAGAAATGTTCCTTGGGTGACCCTCTATCAGATTCCTTCAAGCCATGTTGATTGGTCGAAAATCATGGCCGCCAGGGGGGGGGCGGGTTTTTTTTGCCTTATATAGCTATAGTGAAAACTTAAAAAATCTTCTCCTCCAAAAGTGTCGGGCTGATTTTCAAATAATTTTGTAGAAATGTTCCTTGGATGACCCTCTATCAGATTCCTTCAAGCCATGTTGATTGGTCAAAAAACATGGCCGCCAGGGGGCGGGGCTATTTTGCCTTTTATTGCTATAGTGAAAACTTAAAAAATCTTCTCCTTCAAAAGTGTCAGGCCGATTTTCAAATAATTTTGTAGAAATATTCCTAGGGTGACCCTCTATCAGATTCCTTAAAGCCAAGTTGATTGGTTGGAAACTATGCCCGCCAGATGGCGGGGCTTATATAGCTAAAGTGAAAAAAAAAATCAGGTGAGCGATTCCAGGGCCATCATGGCCCTCTTGTTTTCATTTGTAAACTTTTGACTTAATGTTTTTAATAATGTCTGCTGCAGACTTCTTGTATGTTGGAAAGGATTAAGCAATCCGAACTTCTACTTCACTCATTTTAGCCAAATTGAAAATTAATAATGAATGATGAATAAATACATGGAAGATGGAGAAGCATCCATAAAGTCGTCTGTATCGGTTGAAATTGTCTTGGTAAAATGCCTATAACTGAAATTAAAATTATTGAATAATTTAAGTATTTAGCTCACTTGAGATTGAAGTGCTCAATGTGAGTGAGCTATTGTGATCACATTTTGTCTATTGTGCATCAGGTGTCATCAACAATTGCCTTGTTAACACTCTACAGGCAACATTCTACAGGCAACATTTTGCATCCAATCTTCATGAAAGTTTATCAGAACATACAGTCATCTCCATCAAATCTTAGCCAAGTTCAAAACTGAGTCATGTGATATAAAAAACTTGATCACAAAAGTCAAATTGACTAAGTTGAATATAGGTCATGACCGATAAAGAACTACGTCACTAGGCCAAATTAAAAAAAAATCTTGTTTACACTTTAGAGACTGCATTTTTTGCCTCAGCAGCTTTAAACTCTATCAAAATGTTTGTCTGTATAATATCTAGGTCAATTTCGAATATGGGTCATGTGGGGTAAAAAAGTAGGTCACTAGGCCAAATTGAATGAAAATCTTGTGAACACTCGTAGAAGCCGCTATTTTAAATTAATCATTCTTAAATTTTGTCAGAATAATTGTCTTGATGATATCTCTGCTAAGTTTGAATATCGGTCATGTCTGATAACAAACTAGGTCTTTAGGCCAAGTTTGAGAAAAAATTTGTTAGCACTATTCAGCACCAAGAAACTTTGTCAGAAAAATTGTCTTCATAAAACTACGCCAAGTTTGAATATGGTTCATGTTGGGTCAGAAACTAGGTCACTAGAACAAATTGAAGGAAATCTTGTTAAACAATCTTGAAGCAGTAATTTTAACTTGAGCATGTTGGAAAATTATTCAGAATGGAATGGGTATTTTTGATGTTTGAAAATGAGTAATTTTTGGTCAAAATCTAGGTCTAATGCCAAATTGAAGGAGAATCTTGTTTAAACTCTGTAAGACGTATTTTTAATTTGAAATGTTGTCAGAATGATTGTCTTGATGATATCTAGGCCAAGCTTAAGTATGGGTCATGTCAGATTAAAAAAAAGTCACTTGGCCAAATTGAAGGGAATTCTTGTTAACACTCTAGAATAAGATTACCTGACCGCAAAATGAGTTCTTGTGGTTGGCAAGAAGACTCAGGTGAGCGATCCAGGTCCATCTTAACCTTCTTATTAACCCTTTCCCTCATATAGACGCTTTCTGACGCCTCTGCAGCAGACGGCTATTTGAAAACATAGTGACAAAAGAAGAAATTGCACAAAACGTGCAATTTCTCCTTTTGACACAATGTTTTCCACTTTTAGTCATTGGGAGGTTATCCATTCAGTTATAGAGATTTTCTATGTTTTGACAAAATATGTTCAAAGTCGTCTGCTGCAGAATTGTCGTATGAGGGAAAGGGTTAACAAAATGGCGAAAAAAAGAAAATTCTCCTTATAAACTGTTAAGTTTTTTTGTCAGAGTGGTTTCAAAATCATCTGCTGCAGATCAATACAAATTGGTCTGCGTCTTGGAAAAGGTGGAGACACATTGAAATGACAGTGATTGTTTTGTGGTTTTTGTAGGCAGTGAAGTTGGAAGGATCTCACACCCGGTACCTAGCCGTCGTGTCATGTATTGGTCGACAAGACACGGAGGAGTCTGTGATACTCGGCATCAACCTCAGGGAGAAGCCAGAGATTGGTCTCTTCATACCGATCTGGGCTCACACAAAGATAGAGCTGGATGGAGATGGGTATGTGTGGATATCTTCCTTTTTTTGGGCATTTGATTGAATGGAGTTTTTTATACCTCGTCAAATTGGCTTGGCATTGTCCTTCGTTCTGTCTTTATGTCTGTTCGTCTGGAGCCATATGTAAGGCATGGTTGGATTGATTTGATAAATAACTGATGGAAATGTTAACAACCACAGGAAAATGTTCGACTGCAAGTTTCACTAAATTTGCCTAAAAGATGCCAGAGTAAAGTCTAGTTGAACTTAATTATAATTATCAGTACTGTATATAATAAGACTTTAAAAATGGTAGCTGGTCACTTACCCAAGAAACGCAGTGATATAACTGAATCATTGTTGAAAATGGCGTTAAAACACCAAACAATATACTGTATGTAATGGTTTATATCACAATTACTTTATGAAATCCTTTTGCCATAATGTTTTCAACTTTTTTATACCCCCGATAAACAAAGTGGAAGTGTGGTGTACAGAAACCATAACTCTACTTTACCTAAATGCAGAGTTATTGCCCTTTGTTACTTTTTCTTGTCCGGATAATTACTTAATAACTAATACATGGAATCTAATACAACTTCATACAATGGTAGAGCACAATGAAAGGAAATGCAGTGTACAAGAACCATAACTCTAATTTTCATAATTACAGAGTTATTGCCCTTTGTTCCTTTTTCTTGTGCGTAGAGTCTTGTCCGGAGCATAACTTTAAAACTAATTGTTGGAATTTAATAAAACTTCATAGGATGATACAACATTGAGAGGAAGTGCGGTGTACAGGAACCATAACTCTATTTTACCTAAATATAGAGTTATTGCCCTTTGTTACTTTTTCTTGTCCGGAGAATTACTTAATAACTAATAGATGGAATCTAATAAAACTTCATACAAAGGTAGACCACAATGAAAGGAAGTGCAGTGTACAAGAATCAGAACTATAATTTACATAATTACAGAGTTATTGCCGTTTGTTACTTTTTCTTGATCATAGAGTTGTCCGGAGCATAACTTTAAAATTGATTGTTGGAATTTGATAAAACTTCATACGATGATACAACACATTGAGAGGAAGTGTGTTGTACAGGAACCATAACTCTATTTTACATAATTACAGAGTTATTGCCCTTTGTTACTTTTTGTTGAGCGTATAATATATTAAAAAAAAATGGATTGAATTTAATAAAACTTCATACTATGATAGAAACGATAACTCTATTTTAGCTAATTACAGATTTATTGCCCTTTGTTACATTTTCTTGTTTGTAGAATAATTTTCATTGCCCTTTCTTACTTTTTTCTTGTCCGGAGATTATCTTTAAAACTACAAGTTGGAATTTAAGGTGGGGTTTCTTAATATTCCACTACCTTTCCTATCATGGCAACGTTTGGGGGGTATTAATCACATTCAGTGATAGTTTTAGTTTTAGTAAGTATGCCATCATTTCTAGAGATTTTCCAGATCTAGAGTAAATGTTTTTCAAAGTTGTCTGCTGCAGATTTGATGAATGTAGGAAAGGGTTAAATGAAGGTACAAATACTCAAAAAAGACTAAAAACATTGTGGCAAAAGGAAAAATTGCTAATCATGAGCCATTACTCCTTTTTCCACAATGTATTCAAATATCATGTGCTGCAGAGGCATGAAAAAGCCTCTATATATGGAAACGAGTTAACTTACAATTTTTATTATATTTCAGAGGGTTCAGCATAAAATCGGAACGTGCCGTACATATCTTCAAACCGGTGTCTGTACAGGCTATGTGGTAACTGTCAACACTTTTTACTTCTCTTAACCCTTTCCCTCATACGACAATTCTGCAGCAGACGACTTTGAACATATTTTGTCACAAAACAGAAAATCTCTATAATTGAATGGATAACCTATGACTAAAAGTGGTAAACATTGTGTCAAAAGGAGAAATTGCACGTTTTGTGCAATTTCTTCTTTTTCACTATGTTTTCAAAAAGCCGTCTGCTGCAGAGGCGTCAGAAAGCATCTATATGAGGGAAAGAGTTAAAAAGTACCTATCTTCAAGCTGTAGTCTGTACAAGCTATATGTAGTGTGTAAGATTTGTACAGGCTATATGTAATGTGTAAGAAGGTTTCATATAATATGCAACAAATACAAATTTACATTATTGAAAAGTCGGTTTGTTGGAATGTTGCCATATATAAACAAAAATAAAATAAAAGAAAATTGGAATTATTAATTTGATACCAATATCTCCTTTGTTCACAATGTTTTTCATAAAACGTTTGCTGAAGAGGTGTCAAAAGTTGTGTGTATCAGAGAAAGGGTTTGGCTGATGTTTGTTCTTTGTTTTAGGTCAGCATTACAGAGTTTAAACAAGGTGGTAAAGATCTCTACCGATAATCTATACATTCCAACGGGGTTAACTCATACATGGATGGGATTCTATGAGGCTAAGATTAGTACAGATATGACGATTATATCAGAATGGTTAGTTTTTAATGATAATCTATACATTCCAAGGGGGTTAACTCATATGTGGATGGGATTCTACGAGGCTAAGATTAGTTTAGATATGACGATTATATCAGAATGGTTAGTTTTTAATGATAATCTATACATTCCAAGGGGGTTAACTCATATGTGGATGGGATTCTACGAGGCTAAGATTAGTTTAGATATGACGATTATATCAGAATGGTTAGTTTTTAATGATAATCTATATATTACAAGGGGGTTAACTCATATGTGGATGTGATTCTACGAGGCTAAGATTAGTTTAGATATGACGATTATATCAGAATGGTTAGTTTTTAATGATAATCTATATATTACAAGGGGGTTAACTCATATGTGGATGTGATTCTACGAGGCTAGGCTCAGTACAGATATGACGATTATATCAGAAGGGTTAGTTTTTAATGATAATCTATACATTTCAAGGGAGTTGGCCCTTTCTCACATGCAAAAAATAACATGCAAACAACTTAAAAAATATCCTTGTAAAAGCATGCAAAATTGTCAGTAATTTCACCTTTTGCCAAAATGTTTTCAAATCTTTTCAATAATCAAGTTTTCCTATAGGGATTTTTCATAGTTCTGCTTAAATATTTTCTAAGTTGTCTGCTGCTGATTTGTTGTATGTGGGAAAGGGTTAAGCAACATCTACTAAACCACTGGACCAAGTTCAACCAAATTTTTCATGCATAGTCCTTTCCTCTTTCATAATTGTTCAAATATTTATATTGTATCTAGAACTTTGGTTGTGCGTCATCAGAATGTGGGGAAAATGCTAAAATTTTGAAATTCTACTCTTCTGAATCTGCTTGTCTGCTTTCAAGATAACTTGGTATAAATGATCCTTAATATAATTCATTCAAGTAGTATTGATTGGTTGAAAAACACAGCCAACTAGGGGCATCAGAAAAAGGTTAAAGTGTACTTAGGTGAATGTCAATGATTTTTACAGGAATGTACTAACGGATAAATGTTGATGTATTTTACAGGAATGTGCTTACGGATGTTGACAGTAGTTACAGACTGAAACCAAAACTAGATGAAATTGGAGAGTAAGTGTCCTTTTAATGGCAACTTTTAACCCACCTAGTTACTTATACTTTTTTTAGCTCACCTGATCACAAAGTTCTTAAGGTGAGTTATTGTGATTGCCCTCTGTAACCAGTAGACGGATTGGGATGAAACTACACAGAAATGATCCTCTCAATGTCCTCACCAAAATTCCTTCAATATTGTTTGATCCATGGAGAATTCTGGTTTCCAAAAGAAAATAACTAGAAAAAAATCTCCTCCCAAACTAGTTGGCAAAAAATTATGCAGAAATGTTCATTGGTGACCCTCTATCAGATAATGTTAAGCCATGTTGATTGATAAAAAAACCATGGCCAGGGGAAGGGGCCGTTTTGCATTATATGGCTATAGTGAAAATTTTAAAAATCTTCTTCTCTGAAAGTGTAGGGTCGATTTACAAATAAGTTTGCAGAAATGTTCTTTGGGTGACCCCCTATTTGTGGCAATTGAGCTATACTGGTCCTCTTGGGCCTCTTGTATTAGCTTACTTGACCGCAAAATGAGTAATTGTGGTTTGCATGACAAATCACATATCATTACTCAGGTGAGTGATCAAGGGCCATCATGGCCCTCTTGTTAATTTTAGCATATATTTTGGAAATGATGATGACGTTATTTGCTCAAGCAATTGAGTCAAGAATAAGGTCAAAAGAGCTTCAATCATTTGTTAACATTGATAACTTTATTTAACCCTTTCCCACATACAGAAAATCTGCAGCAGAAGATTTTGAAATCACCTAGGCAAAACACTGATAATCTCGATAAATGAAGGTATAATTACTAAACAAAAATTGAAAACATTGTGACAAAAGAAACAATTGCTCTAAACGAGCAATTTCTTCTTTTGTCACAATGTTTTCAAAAGACGTCTGCTGCAAAGGCATCATAAATATCCATATGTGGGAAATGCTAAACTTGACTGATCAATAGATATCTAGTTAATAAGATAGAAAGGCAGCCTGAGATTCTTTTAGTGAATCATTGGGTTTTAGGTTACTGTGCAATATTAGTTCACCTGTGTTATCGTCACCATAGACCACCTGCTGTTATAGCTATGTATGGAACGCCTTAACTGCCTTATTTGACGTTACAACTTGATGTTCAGTTGCAACATCATTATATATGACGCTTTCACCTTGATATGTGACCCTTTTATATATACATACGACGACAAATCTAATACATGAGACTGCATAATCATTTTGTGTGGTGAAATCAACGTTGCGTGTGGCAATTTCACCTTTATATGGGACACATTAATCCATACATGTGCCTGTTTTATAATTACATGATACTGAATAATCATTTTGTGTGGTGGAGTCAACATTGCGTGTGGCAACAATTCTAATACATGTGACGGTTATATCAGTATACGCTCTATGTAATGCTCTTGTCATTACGCGTGGCCAAATGTTCTATACGTGTAACCAAATGTTCTATACGTGTGACGAAATGTTCTATACGTGTGACGAAATGTTCTATACGTGTGACCAAATGTTCTATACGTGTGGCCAAATGTTCTATACGTGTGACCAAATGTTTTACATGTGTGACCAAATGTTCTATACGTGTGACCAAATGTTCTATACGTGTGACCAAATGTTCTATACGTGTGGCCAAATGTTCTATACGTGTGACCAAATGTTCTATACGTGTGACCAAATTTTCTATACGTGTGACCAAATATTTTATACGTGTGACCAAATGTTCTATACGTGTGACCAAATGTTCTATACGTTTGGCCACATGTTCTATACGTGTGACCAAATGTTCTATACGTGTGACCAAATGTTCTATACGTGGGACCAAATGTTCTATACGTGTTACCAAATGTGCTTTACGTGTGACCAAATGTTCTATACGTGTGACCAAATGTGCTTTACGTGTGACCACATGTTCTATACGTGTGACCAAAGGTTCTTTACGTGTGATCAAATGTTCTATACGTGTGATCGTATTCTTAATACATGTGACTGTACTATCATTACATGTGACAGAAAAGCCATTTTGTGTGGTGGAGTAAACATTACGTGTGATAGTTTTAATTCTAACAATGTTGCTATATTTGCCGCTATCTTGTTCGTTAAAGTACCCAAAGAGACTGGAGTAACCGAAATCGACTTAAGACCGAAATCGACCACCGAAATCGACCCTGGGACCGAAATCGACCTCAAATTCAACTTAATCGACATATATTTTTTTTCGATGTATTATAAACAATTATGTAGTTATGATATACTTCAGTCAATACAATATATAAAAAGATACTTTGTTCCCAACGAAATCGACTTTTCATTCTCCGAGACAGAAATCAACCTCCAAAATCGACGACCCCGAGACCGAAAAGTATTTTTCTATATATTCTATTGATTAAGGTATACCATAAAAACTATATTGTTTATAATATATCAAAAAAATAAAAAAGATTTGTCGATTTCGGTAAATTTGAGGTCGATTTCGGTCTCATGTCGAATTCGGTCTCAGGTCGATCTCGGTCTCAGGTCGATTTCGGTCTCAGGTCGATTTCGGAGAGTGAAAAGTCGATTGCGTTAAAAACAAAGTATTTTTTATATATGTTATTGACTATAGTATATCATATCTACATAATTGTTTATAATATATCGAAAAAATAATTAATAAATGTCGATTTCGGTGAATTTGAGGTCGATTTCGGTCTCAGGGTCGATTTCGGAGGTCGATTTCGGTGAGTCCAGGGACTCACGGAAAGGTGTTCACATAGGGCGAGTTCATATGGGATCCGAGAACAGCCCGAGTGCTCTCGGAATCCATTTGAACGGTGATACTTTTAACCTTAGTGACGTCATTTTGACCTTTTGACCCGAACCCTAATAACCCACCTCAAGCCTGGGGTTACTAGCATTTCAAAATGGCGACCAACGATGCTTATAACTCATTCGGAATACTCGGTTATGAATGATTCACCAATGGATGATGAAGGATTACTGAATTACCTGAGTAGTTCCGAATGGGTTACTACAAGACGAGGAAACACCGTTCAGATGGAAAGCATTAGTGCGCATGTTTTCTAAATTTATATTTAGACATGACGTACAGTTCTCTATCCTAGAGAAGCCCATCTGAACTCGCCCATATATAGATCGAACCGCCACACGTATAGAACCTTTGGTCACACGTAAAGAACATTTGTCGCATGTATTATAGGTTTCATCACATGTATAAAAAAAAACGTCGCATATCAAAATGAAACTACCATACGTAATATTGACTCCACCACATGGAATGACAAGTCTGTCACATATAATGGTATAACCGTCACATGTATTAGAAATGCTATCATATGTATGAAAAAATGTGTCACATATAAAGGTGAAACTGCCACACATAATGTTGACTCCAACACACAAAATGACCTTTCTGTCGCATGTAATGAAAAAACCGTCACATGTATTAGAAGTGTCGTCACATGTATGAATAAAAGTGTCACATATCAGGGTAAAACTACCCCACGTAACGTTGACCCCACAAATAAGGCAGTTACGGCGTTCCATAGCTATGCAAGGCTACAATTATATATTGAGATTTCATTTTATATGTCTTCATGGAGATTGCTGCCCCAAATAACCTTTTAAAAATGTTGCAGAAAAAAGAAGTTGTTTTTTCCTCAGTAACCTAATAATCCATTGCATGTTTGCCAGTATAAACTAAAATTTGATTACACAAATAAAAAACCCATGGGTAGTGTATTATGAATAATAGAAACTTTATTACATATAGAAAGTATTTTATAATAATCCATAATATTAACCATTTCCCACATATAGACCCTTTCTGATGCCTTTGCAGCAGACGGCTATTTGAAAACATAGCGACAAAAGAAGAAATTTCTCCTTTTGTCACCATGTTTTCATCTCTATTCAATTATATTTATTTCATTTAAAAAATAAAAGGGATTTTCTGTGCTTTTGCCTAGACATTTTCAAAGTTGTCTGCTGCAGATTTGTTGTATGTGGGAAAGGGTTAACGGAACCCGTCTATTGGAGAAAGTACAAGTTGGCACTTGTTAAGAATCTACACAAGTTGACTGAAAATTCTAGCAAGCTCTTGGAAATCTTGATCTAGCTATGTGGATATACAGGCTGATCTGGATCTCCTCTTTTAACCCCATTTTCCCTCATATAGACACTTTCTGACACCTTTGCAGCAGACGGCTTAATGAAAACATGAAGAACAATAGAAGAAATTGCTCAAAACGAGCAATTTCTCCTTTTCCAATTTTTGTCGGGTATGTTTTCAAAGTCGTCTGCTGCAGATTTTTTGTATGTGGGAAAGGATTAAAATCATAGTTCCCATAATGTAGGTAGTCTGCTGTAATGGCATAAACAGTCATCAGAATACGGGAACTGTGTTAGGCATGAAGTAATGTAAATTAGGAAAAAATATTAACCCTTTATCACACACAGCAAATCTGCAGCAGACAACTTTGAAAACATTAAATATAAATTATGGAAACTTTCTATAAGGAAAGAACAGTTATTAAATAAAGTTGAAAAATCTGTGGCAAATGGAGAAATTACTCATACTGAGCAATTTCTCCTTTTGCAACGATGTTTTCAGAAGTCGTCTGCTGCAGAGGCATCTGAACGTGTCTATATGTGGGAAAGAGTTAATAAAGAATTTAAAAGTGATCTGTGATCGGATTAATTTGATGTAATTAACTTTTCTTTAGGAAAACAACGCTACAAAGGTCTTTATCGGAAAGTAGCGCCACCTACATGCACTGTAGAACCACCATCGGTTCTGAGCCTCTTAGGTATTCTACTATAGAGGACTGAATACTAAACAACTCATATTGTAAAATAAGCTAGTTTCTCTTTTTCTCACAAAGTTTTCTACTTGTTCTGATTCAGATGATTCTTTTGAATGCCAACAGCATGGGGTTTGGCTGAACATTAACCCTTTCCCTCATATGGACGCTTTCTGAAGCCTCTGCAGCAGACGGCTTTTTGAAAACATAGCGACAAAAGAAGAAATAGCTTGTTTTGAGCAAAAAGCTGTCTGCTGCAGAGGCATCCGAAAGCGTTTATATGAGGGAAAGGGATAAGGACATCTCGGACATGACTCAATCAACCCCTATGCTGTGGGTACTCATAGGGTTAGAGGGTCAAATAAGGATTTCAGAACTTGGAATACACCCCTTATTTAGAGCTCTGGGACATGCATTGCATTTGGATCAATAACCATTTCTATGAATACCAGCATTAACCCTTTCCCTCATGTAGACCCTTTCTGACGCCTCTGCAGCAGACAGCTTTTTGAAAACATAGCGACAAAAGAAGAAATTGCCACAATTTTTTCCACTTTTAGTCATAGGTTATCCATTCAATTAAAGAGATTTTCCAATTTATGAGAAAATATGTTCAAGGTCGTCTGCTACAGAATTGTCATATGTGGGAAAGGGTTAACCCTTTCGCACATACAACAAATTTGCAGCAGACGGCTTTGAAAACATACCCGATAAAAAATTGGAAACTCCCTTTAAATGAAAATACTATAATTGAATAGAGTTGAAAACATGGTGACAAAAAGAGAAATTGCTCGTTTTGAGCAACTTCTTCTTTTGTCGCTATGTTTTTTAAAAGCCGTCTGCTGCAAAGTCGTCAGAAAGAGTTTTTATGAGGGAAAGGGTTAAATAGTTAGCAGCCATTATATTTGAGCCAGATGGGTCAGATGAGATAGATGGATCAGCTGGCATGGCTCTATTCTGACTGCATAGGCTTCACAATAGCAGTTCCAGAAGTCAAATGGCTAAATTCTTCTCTCTTGCATGCAATATTTAAAGTGTTTGTAGCAGACAACTTTTGAAATGAATACCAATTGTCCTGTTTCCAGACATGATACTTTATTCCTCATAATTATATTTATAACCATTTCCCATCCTCAGAAGACAATCTTTGAAAACATTGTGGCAAAAGAAGAAATTGCTCAAAATGGGCAATTATTCCTTTTACTACAATGTTTACATCTCTATTCAATAAACATTTTCATTAAAAGAGGTTCTAGACATTTTCTATTGTATGTGGGAAAGGGCTAAAGCAGATGACATATTCAATATCGTATGTTAAAAAGGTTCTTAACCCTTGTTTCTTTTTGTCTTGCGAAGCATTATTTGATATTAGGATTTCAGACATCAGAAATTACTACTATTTCCAACTCTTTGGTCTTCTCAAATATTGAATGTTAATGATATTTACATAAAATATGCATGTATCCGCTAAATTCTGTTGTATTTCATATATCAACCGTTTCCCACATGCAGATCATTTTGACTCATATGTAACAGTGGCCTTTAAAAACATTTTGGCAAATTGAGAAATCACTCATGATTTGATAATTAGACATTTTCCATATCTTTATTGGTTAGCTTTGCAGTCATTTGCTGCAGAATTGTTGTATGTGGGAAAGGGTTAATTATTTCACACCTGCATAAATACATGATGGTATCTTTATTGAAATGGGTTAAGCAATTTCTCGTTTTGTCACGATCGATGTTTTCAAAATTCAGCTGCTGCAGATTCGTCAGAAGGCTTCTGTATGTTGGAAACAAGCCATTTTTAGCTGAAGGCCTGTCGTATTTATTTCATGGCAAATTGTGCGTCTATTCATTCATGACTTTTGTGTAAGTGCATGTGTCAACTTTTTGTTATTTAAAACATGTCTATAACCACTGTTTTGCCTTTTAAAAAGTTATATGGTTTAGTGAAAAAAAAATTATCATCTTGTCCTCCAAAACTGGTTTACTGATTTTCAAATAATTTTGTATAAATTTTCATTACCCTCTGTCAGATTCCTTGCAGCCATTTTGATTGGTCTTAAAATATAGCCCAAGGGGCACGGCTGTTTTGCCTTATATAGTGAAAACTTGCCAATTCTCAAATAACTGTGTGGTGGGAATGTTCCTTTGGTGACCATTTAAGAGGTTCCTTCAAGCCATCTTGATTTGTTCAAAAACATGGCCACCAAGGGGGCAGGTTCTATTTTGCCTTATGGCTATAGTGATTTTATTCTTGCCTAATGGCAGTGGAGCAATATTGGCCCTCTTGTTCATTTTCATACAATGTTTTAAAAGTAAATTCCTAATTATCTTGATGTCACAATTTTTCTTTAGAAGACTTTATTAATACCATATCAAATAAATATTAATGTATTCTTAAACCCTTTTCCACACTGCAGCAGACAACTTTCAAAATGTCTAGATGCATGTATAACTATAGAAAACATCTATAAAAAAGTATGATAATGCCACCAACCTTTTAATTGCCAGAACAGGATTAGTTTTACCGTTGAATGTTCGTCTGCAAAACAAACAATGTCATCAATCTAGCACTCGTTTATTGCTCTTAATACAAAATTCATTGTCAAGATTGAGCTAAGACAAGTCTGTGTTTCACTGATTGAGGTCAAAGGTCAGGTTACAGTCGCTATGATATCGCTACAAAAAAACCATAAATGCTCTTTTGTTTGTAGGTATAGAATTCCTTATAGGTTCAGTGTCAAGCAACTTGTACGAGTTTAAAGGTCAAGGACACAGTACCTAGGGAGATAATCAAAATCCCCCTGCTCATAATATTCTCGGTCCAATAATGGCAATTTATGAATTTTTGAACCAAGGGGATTTTGAGGAACACTCCAGTTGCTATAATATGTCTGAATAGGTTAACATTTTTCATAATTCAGAGTTATATTATCAAATAAATTTGAAAACATAGTGGCAAAAGGTGAAATTGCTCATTTTGATTAATTTCTCCTTTTGCCCTAATGTTTTAAAAAGTCTTCTGCTGCAGAGACGTAAGAAAGCATCTGTATGTGGGATAGGGTTAAACATAACATATGAGGTGAAAGTTTGTGAATTTGTTGTTATAAATCATTTAGTACAAGTTGTAAGAAAATGTATTTTTTTCTCTCTGTGCAGTGAAGAAGAATTTTTAAGACAATTGAAGACCGAGTTAAAACTAGTAATGATGTCAGTAGATCTCGAGGAAGTGACATGTCGATATGTAAGTACATAAAGAAATCTTCTTTCTTATCTGTTTACCCTGAAACAATGGTTTTACAGAGTCTGAGATATTTTACAGTAAGAATATAAAAATCTGAATATTTTTAACCCTTTCCCTCATATAGACGCTTTTTGACGCCTCTGCAGCAGACAGCTTTTTGAAAACATAGTGACAAACGAAGAAATTGCACAAAACGTGCAATTTCTCCTTTTGCCACAATGTTTTCCACTTTTAGTCATAGGTTATCCATTCAATTATAGAGATTTTCCACTTTTTTACAAAATATGTTCGTCTGCTGCAGAATTGTTTTATGAGGGAAAGGTTAAGTTTGTGTAGAGAAACAATTATTTATATGTTAGCAAGTTTTAGCTTACCAGAGCACAATGCGCAGGCAACTATTGTTTAAAGAGTTGTTTTAAGAATTTAATTCTATGTTGAACTTGCAGCGTCATCAAAAAGAGGGAAAAAATGCTTATACTTTTAAAATCTTCATGTCCAGAAGTACTGGCCGGATTTGAAAATTATATATATTTAAATTCTGATCTGTAAATAAAAATGGCTGCCAGTTTAGTAGCTTGTTTCCCTTATATATGTACAGTAAACATTAAAAATCTTCTTGTCCAAAGCTTGGTGTGGAAATAAGTTATCAAAAGTGATCCTTTGTTGATCCTCTACCAAGTCTTTTTAAGTTATTCCAATCCATTGAAATACATGGCCCTCAGGGGGGCGGGTCTTGTTTTCTATAAATGTTTATATATATTGAACACTATTAAAATCTTCTTGTTAAGAAAAAATAGCGTGATTTGAAAATACTTTGGCACAAGTGTTCCTTTGATGACCCTCTACCAGGACAGTACAAACTAATCTGTTATAATAATATAATAATAAACTGTATTGTTGCAGGGGGGTAATATAATAATAGTCTGTATGAGGAAAAGTGTTAATAAACAAATGAACCATTTCACACATAAAACAAATCTGCAGCAGGGAACATCTAAAATTAAAAAATCTTTATAACTGAAAGTATAAATATTGAATTTAGTTGAAAACATTGTCATCTGCTGCAAACATGTCAAAATCAGTATGCATGTAGAAAAAGGTTAAAAACCATCAAATGATTGCCTATCTGTTTAACCACAGTTGCGAGAATGTCTGGAGGAGAAGTTGGAAATGAATTTACACAAGTACCGTGGTGTAATAGACCTTCAGATGTTTGAGATCATGGGACAGATGGATGCCCCAACCAAAATACTTGACTATCTCTACTTGGGATCTGAATGGAATGCCTCTAATTTGGAAGAACTACAACACAATGGGTTAGTTCATTCTTAGCTTGATTATTCGAAGAAAAAGGAGTGTTTTGTGTCGGTGCTGGCGTTGCAGCTTTGGTTAAAGTTTTGCATGCAAGGCCTTTTCTCAAAAATTACAGATGCTACTGCATGCTACTGCCTTAAGACTTCACACACCTATTGGATGTCATCATGTGAACATTTCCCATAACAATACACCATATTTTGACTGAATTATGCCCCTTTTTGGACTTAATATTTTTTTGTTAAAGTTTTGCATCCAACATCTTTTCTCACAAACCACAGATGATATTGCTTTGAAACTTGACACACTTATTGGATGTTATCAAGTGACATTAAAGTACAATTCCGATAATTCAACATCAGATTTTGACTGAATTATGCACATTTTGGAATATAGAAATAATTTCACCTAATAAGGAAATGAACGGAGGTCACTGGTGACTTAGTGCATGCATGTTCGTTGACATTCACTGTCAAAAAAAAACAATCACCCGTTACGGCCATATTTTGACATTTTAATTCTGCCTTGACTTATCCCACTTGTTTTATGTTGCTATACTATCAAGCCACTATGTCAATAACCACTGTTGACTATAGTAATCATATGGCTGAATAGTTTAGAATGCTGTTTTATGGCCAGCTCTTGTTTATCTATAAACAATTTTATCCAAGTTATATTCAACTGTAAATTTTCTTCATGTTTATACAAGAAAAGATTATTCAAATCATTAAAAAAGGAACGAAATCTGAAGTCACTAACTACTGCCTACTCTTTCCCGCGTACAGCAGGTCTGCAGCAGACAACTTTGAAAACATGCAGGCCAAAAATATTGAATATCTCTATGAAATGATTTAAAATATCTTAACCCTTTCCCACATATGGACACTCTCTGACTTCTCTGCAGCAGACGACATTTGAAAACATTGTGGCAAAAGGAAAAATGGCTCAAAACGAAAAATGTCTCCATTTGTCGCAATGTTTTCAACTTTTTGCAGTAATTATACCTTCATTTATAGAGATTGTCCGGGTTTTTGCCAACATGCTATCAAAGTTGCCTGCTGCACATATTTGTTGTATGTGGGAAAGGGTTAATACAGTTGAACAAAATTGTAGCAAATTGAAAGGTAAAATAATTGCCCATCATGAGCAATTATACCTTTGGTCACAGAGTGAGCAAATCAATTGTGATTTTTGATTTTTAGTGTCCATCACATATTGAACATCAGCCGGGAAATAGACAACTTTTTCACTGGTATACTCCACTATATGAATATCAGAGAATGGGATGTAGAACAAACCAATCTGTTACCGTATTGGGAGGAAACACACAGGTTTATCAACAAAGTGCGGTAAGGACATTTTTCAGTCATATTAAGTCAGCCGGTGCAAGTGCTGGTCCAGACCGAGTTCTAACCTAGCGGACCGGTTTTAATCTTAAATCTTGTTAAAAACCCAGTTAATTTCTATAAATCTCATAATCTATAACACCTACGCTACAGGTCACTTTATAAACGAGAACAAAGTCGTCTGTAATCCTTCGAGATAGTCACTGACCTTGACGTAAACAGGATTATTGATCCAATTAAGTTTGACATTCGTGTAAACTGATAGATAATGCCAATCGGAATACCCCGGTGATGAATTCTTCAACACTGATGGATGACGGAATTACCCGAGAAAATCCCATTGAATGCATGCAGTAATGTTTGCATGCATCTGATTGGCTGTTGGCTTTTTTAGAGAATTTCCATAGGTCATGTGACCTTTGTAGCCTTTCAAGATGGCGATAGTGTCATGGAAAAAGACATATTTATGAAATGTTTTATCCAAATAAATATGTCACTGTATATATATAAGGCAGAAGTTTTAACTTCATTTTATTAAATTTGTCTTTCATTGTTGAAAGAGCTCAAAAAAAATCTAGACCGATTGAGATTTCAAATTATCCGGAGCCCTGCTACTTCACTATGTGTTTCCTGGCTTCCACACACCAGTCCTCCACACAAGAAACTTTCCAAGCAACTGGCTGCTTTCGCATATAAACTGTAAGCCCTTTGCTGATGACAGTGACTTTTGTCAAACGCAGGTTAGAATGGCCGAGCTGGGGTTTAAGCCATGTATCAGGAAATACAACATTGGGGGGGTCTGAAAATTACCGATTATCTGATATGTTATTTTAGAGACTCGGATTCATTGAAAGCATCTGAGACAAAAATATCAAAACAATTATAAAGTACAATATTAACTCTCCCACATACAAGAAATCTGCAGCAGACAACTTTGAAAACATCTGTGCAGATATATGGAAAATCTCTGTATGTGAAAGTGTTATTACCGAAAATAATTGAAATCACTGGTAAAAGGAGAAATTCCAGAATGTTTCCTAAAGTCATCTGCTGCAGAAGCATCAGAAAGCATGTATCTACATGTGGGAAAAGATTAAAACAGAGCTTTTTCTGGAAAAGGAGATATTGCTTGTTTTGAGATTTTGAGATTTTATAAATAGCCCCTTTCCCACACACAACATATCCGCAGCAAACAGAAACCATTTAACCATTTCCCTCATATAGACGCTTTCTGATGCCTCTGCAGCAGAAAACAAAGTGACAAAAGAAGAAATTGCCCTAAACAAGCAATTTCTCCTTTTACCACAATGTTTTCCACTTTAAGTCGTAGGTTATCCATTCAATTATAAAGATTTTCTATTTTTTTGACAAAATATGTTCAAAGTCGTCTGCTGCAGATTGGGGTAAAGTGATATCCTGTGTTACAGTTTAAGTATGTGGCTGGGGGACACTCAGTAAGAATAGCAGCCACAGTCTGACCTTTGCTTGAGTCAATGAAGTTCTTGGTTTTATACCTTAACCCTTTCCCTCATACGACAATTCTGCAGCAGACGACTTTGAACATGTTTTGTCAAAACGTAGAAAATCTCCATAGTTGAATGGATAACCTATGACAAAAAGTGGAAAACATTGTGGCAAAAAAGTCTTTTGTCACTATGTTTTCAAAAAGCCGTCTGCTGCAGAGGCATCAGAAAGCGTCTATATGAGGGAAAGTGATAAATACTTTATTATCTCAATGTCATTATAAGGTGTGGGACTAATATCATCTTAAAACCTAAAACGAAGAAACTGTTGAAGTATTTAATATGTTTTTGTTTGTAACTATTCAACCCTTTTCCTACATTCAACAAATCTGAAGCAGATGACTTTGAAATCATATTGACAAAATCATGGGAAATCTATAAATGGTACAATTAATGAAAAAAGTTGAAATCATTGTGGCAAAAGGAGAAATTGCTCATCGTCCCCAGCAGAGCCGTCGAAAAGCATCTATATGTGGGAAAGGGTTAGGTTATTAATGTGATATGATATGTTACTATTTAAGTAATTAATGTGATAAATTTTGTTACTATTTTAGGAAAAAAGGCAGTAAGACATTAGTGCACTGTAAGATGGGCATCAGTCGATCTGCCTCCACTGTAAGTAGCAAAAACTTCAATCAGTTATTGAATTAGTCAGTCCATCCAATCTGTTACCTCCTTACCTGTCAGTTATTGATTTAGTCTGTCCATCCAATCCGTTACCTCCTGTCAGTTATTGATTTAGTCTGTCTATCCAATCTGTTACCTCCTGTCAGTTATTGATTTAGTCAGTCTATCCAATCTGTTACCTCTTGTCTGTTATTGATTTAATCAGTCTATCCAATCTGTTACCTCCTGTCAGTTATTGATTTAGTCTGTCTATCCAATCTGTTACCTCCTGTCAGTTATTGATTTAATCAGTCTATCCAATCTGTTACCTCCTGTCAGTTATTGATTTAGTCTGTCTATCCAATCTGTTACCTCCTGTCAGTTATTGATTTAGTCTGTCTATCCAATCTGTTACCTCCTGTCAGTTATTGATTTAGTCTGTCTATCCAATCTGTTACCTCTTGTCAGTTATTGATTTAGTCTGTCTATCCAATCTGTTACCTCCTGTCAGTTATTGATTTAGTCAGTCTATCCAATATGTTACCTCTTGTCAGTTATTGATTTAGTCAGTCCATCCAATATGTTACCTCCTGTCAGTTATTGATTTAGTCAGTCCATCCAATATGTTACCTCTTGTCAGTTATTGATTTAGTCAGTCTATCCAATCTGTTACCTCCTGTCAGTTATTGATTTAGTCTGTCTATCCAATCTGTTACCTCCTTACCTGTCAGTTATTGATTTAGTCTGTCCATCCAATCTGTTACCTCCTGTCAGTTATTGATTTAGTCAGTCTATCCAATCTGTTACCTCCTGTCAGTTATTGATTAAGTCTGTCTATCCAATCTGTTACCTCCTGGCAGTTATTGATTTAGTCAGTCCATCCAATCTATTACCTCCTTACCTGTCAGTTATTGATTTAGTCAGTGTTACCTCTTGTCAGTTATTGATTTAATCTGTCTATCCAATCTGTTACCTCCTTACCTGTCAGTTATTGATTTAGTCTGTCCATCCAATCTGTTACCTCCTGTCAGTTATTGATTTAGTCTGTCTATCCAATCTGTTACCTCCTTACCTGTCAGTTATTGATTTAGTCTGTCTATCCAATCTGTTACCTCCTGTCAGTTATTGATTTAGTATGTCTATCTAATCTGTTACCTCTTGTCAATTATTGATTTAGTCTGTCTATCCAATCTGTTACCTCCTTACCTGTCAGTTATTGATTTAGTCTGTCTATCCAATCTGTTACCTCCTGTCAGTTATTGATTTAGTCTGTCTATCCAATCTGTTACCTCCTGTCAGTTATTGATTTAGTCAGTATATCCAATCTGTTACCTCCTGTCAGTTATTGATTTAATCAGTCTATCCAGTCTGTTACCTCCTGTCAGTTATTGATTTAGTCTGTCTATCCAATCTGTTACCTCCTGTCAGTTATTGATTTAGTCAGTTTATCCAATCTGTTACCTCCTGTCAGTTATTGATTTAGTCTGTCTATCCAATCTGTTACCTCCTTACCTGTCAGTTATTGATTTAGTCAGTCCATCCAATCTGTTACCTCCTGTCAGTTATTGATTTAGTCTGTCTATCCAATCTGTTACCTCCTGTCAGTTATTGATTTAGTCAGTCTATCCAATCTGTTACCTCCTGTCAGTTATTGATTTAGTCTGTCTATCCAATCTGTTACCTCCTGTCAGTTATTGATTTAGTCTGTCTATCCAATCTGTTACCTCCTGTCAGTTATTGATTTAGTCTGTCTATTCAATCTGTTACCTCCTGTCAGTTATTGATTTAGTCTGTCTATCCAATCTGTTACCTCCTGTCAGTTATTGATTTAGTCTGTCTATCCAATCTGTTACCTCCTGTCAGTTATTGATTTAGTCTGTCTATCCAATCTGTTACCTCCTGTCAGTTATTGATTTAGTCTGTCTATCCAATCTGTTACCTCCTTACCTGTCAGTTATTGATTTAGTCTGTCTATCCAATCTGTTACCTCCTGTCAGTTATTGATTTAGTATGTCTATCTAATCTGTTACCTCTTGTCAATTATTGATTTAGTCTGTCTATCCAATCTGTTACCTCCTTACCTGTCAGTTATCGATTTAGTCTGTCTATCCAATATGTTACCTCCTGTCAGTTATTGATTTAGTCTGTCTATCCAATCTGTTACCTCCTGTCAGTTATTGATTTAGTCAGTATATCCAATCTGTTACCTCCTGTCAGTTATTGATTTAATCAGTCTATCCAGTCTGTTACCTCCTGTCAGTTATTGATTTAGTCTGTCTATCCAATCTGTTACCTCCTGTCAGTTATTGATTTAGTCAGTTTATCCAATCTGTTACCTCCTGTCAGTTATTGATTTAGTCTGTCTATCCAATCTGTTACCTCCTTACCTGTCAGTTATTGATTTAGTCAGTCCATCCAATCTGTTACCTCCTGTCAGTTATTGATTTAGTCTGTCTATCCAATCTGTTACCTCCTGTCAGTTATTGATTTAGTCAGTCTATCCAATCTGTTACCTCCTGTCAGTTATTGATTTAGTCTGTCTATCCAATCTGTTACCTCCTGTCAGTTATTGATTTAGTCTGTCTATCCAATCTGTTACCTCCTGTCAGTTATTGATTTAGTCTGTCTATTCAATCTGTTACCTCCTGTCAGTTATTGATTTAGTCTGTCTATCCAATCTGTTACCTCCTGTCAGTTATTGATTTAGTCTGTCTATCCAATCTGTTACCTCCTGTCAGTTATTGATTTAGTCTGTCTATCCAATCTGTTACCTCCTGTCAGTTATTGATTTAGTCTGTCCATCTAATCTGTTACCTCTTGTCAGTTATTGATTTAGTCTGTCTATCCAATCTGTTACCTCCTGTCAGTTATTGATTTAGTCAGTTCATCCAATCTGTTACCTCCTTACCTGTCAGTTATTGATTAAGTCAGTCCATCCAATCTGTTACCTCCTGTCAGTTATTGATTTAGTCAGTCCATCCAATCTGTCACCTCCTGTCAGTTATTGATTTAGTCTGTCTATCCAATCTGTTACCTCCTTACCTGTCAGTTATTGATTTAGTCTGGCTATCCAATCTGTTACCTCCTGTCAGTTATAGCTTTAGTCTGTCCATCCAATCTGTTACCTCTTTACCTGTCAGTTATAGCTTTAGTCTGTCCATCCAATCTGTAACCTCCTTTCCTGTCGGTTATAGCTTTAGTCTGTCCATCCAATCTGTTACCTCCTGTCAGTTATAGATTTTAGTCAGTCCATCCAATCGGTTACCTCCTTACCTGTCAGTTATTGATTTAGTCTGTGTATCCAATCTGTTACCTCTTGTCAGTTATTGATTTAGTCTGTCTATCCAATCTGTTACCTCCTGTCAGTTATTGATTTAGTCAGTCCATCCAATCTGTTACCTCCTTACCTGTCAGTTATTGATTAAGTCAGTCCATCCAATCTGTTACCTCTTGTCTGTTATTGATTTAATCAGTCCATCCAATCTGTTACCTCCTGTCAGTTATTGATTTAGTCTGTCTATCCAATCTGTTACCTCCTTACCTGTCAGTTATTGATTTAGTCAGTCCATCCAATCTGTTACCTCCTGTCAGTTATTGATTTAGTCTGTCTATCCAATCTGTTACCTCCTTACCTGTCAGTTATTGATTTAGTCTGGCTATCCAATCTGTTACCTCCTGTCAGTTATAGCTTTAGTCTGTCCGTCCAATCTGTTACCTCTTTACCTGTCAGTTATAGCTTTAGTCTGTCCATCCAATCTGTAACCTCCTTTCCTGTCAGTTATTGATTTAGTCAGTCCATCCAATCTGTCACCTCCTGTCAGTTATTGATTTAGTCTGTCTATCCAATCGGTTACCTCCTGTCAGTTATTGATTTAGTCAGTCTATCCAATATGTTACCTGCTGTCAGTTATTGATTTAGTCTGTCTATCCAATCTGTTACCTCCTGTCAGTTATTGATTTAGTCTGTCTCAATCTGTTACCTCCTTACCTGTCAGTAATAGATGTTGTCTGTCCATCCAATCTTTTACCTCCTGACCTGTCAGTTATAGATTTTAGTCTGTCCATCCAATATGTTACCTCCTTACCTGTCAGTTATAGCTGTTGTCTGTCCATCTAATCTGTTACCTCCTTACCTGTCAGTTATAGATTTTGTCTGTCCATCCAATCTGTTACCTCCTTACCTGTCAGTTATAGATTTTGTCTGTCCATCCAATCTGTTACCTCTTTACCTGTCAGTTATAGATTTTGTCTGTCCATCCAATCTGTTACCTCCTTACCTGTCAGTTATAGATTTTGTCTGTCCATCCAATCTGTTACCTCTTTACCTGTCAGTATAGATTTTGTCTGTCTATCCAATCTGTTACCTCCTTACCTGTCAGATATAGATGTTGTCTGTCCATCAACTCTCTAACCTCTCTGTAGTTGAACGTACTGTAACGTAACGTAACAATACCATAACAATAGCATATTGTTACGTACTATAACATACTGTTATATACTATAACATACTATTATATACTATAACATACTGTTATATACTATAATGTATTGTTACATACCGTAACATAAATATTAACGTAGTTAGTTGTACTGACACCAGCCTACAGTCTACCGTTACGTGGACCCATACTGACACCCGCAGTGTGCAGGGTAAAGTACTTAAGAGTACGTTTGAGTTCGCTTGAGTACGCTAGAGTACGCTTGAGTACGCTTGAGTATGTTAAGGGGTACGTTAGACTTCGCTTCAATACGTTAGCACCATGTATGCCAATTTTGCCTGTAACATACCGCTCTTTTGAACATGTCTAAAAATTAAATCGAATATCATGGCTACCCCAAATTAATACCAAGTTAGTATCACGGACAATTACGGTACATTCAAATACCTTCAACAGTGTGAAACTAAGTTAACCTTCACTACGTTCAACTTCGTCCACTAACGGCTATGTGACCACACCTTAACAGTCTCTGTGAATGTAGATATTGGCTAACAGTTTCTTTAAGTGTAATGTAGGCTAATATCTACGTAAATGTAGCTTTTGGCTTGTGGTCTCTGTGAGTGTAGGATTAAGCTTAAGGTTTTTGAGATAAATGTTGATTGCCAATCTTTACCATTTCCAACATAGAATGAATATGCAGCATAGGTCACAGAAAGAATCTGGGAGGAAAAGGGGGAATTATCTCTGAATGAAAGTATAATTTCCTCCTTTTATTACACTGTTTTCAAAAGTTACCTGCTGCAAACATGTTAAAATGTGTCTGCATGGAGGAAATGGTTTATAGATCGCCCCACTGACTGAGATAAATTTCAACTATTTTCTATACAGGTGATTGCGTATTTAATGAAGGAGAACAAATGGAGTCTACAGGAAGCCCATGATTTCACAAAGTCGAAAAGAAGTATTATTCACCCAAACAATGGCTTCTGGAAACAGTTGGTAACTTATGAGGGAATACTGAAAGCAAGGTTTGTAACCAAACATCTTTAACTCTTTCCCTCATATAGACACTTTCTGACTTTCTGAAATTTTGTCAAAATGTGTATTGGCATAATATCTTGGACAAGTTTGATAACTAGCCATATCGCTCTAGTCAATCGAGAGTTATTGCCCTTTAATTATAGAAATTACCTAAAATTGGTTTGTCTGCTCAATAACTTTAAAAGCCTTTGTCCAATCACCACCAAATTTGGACAAAATATGTATTGGCATAATATCTCGGACAAGTTCGATAACCAGCCATATCGCTGTAGGTCAATTGAGAGTTATTGCCCTTTGATTATAGAAATTGCCTGAAATAGGTATTGTCCGATCAATAACTTTTGAAGCCTTTATTAAAATATCACCAAATTTAGTCAGAATGTGTATGGGCATAGTATCTCAAGACAAGTTCTATAACCAGCCATATTGCTCGAGTCACTAGTGTTATTGCCATTTAATGACAGAAATTACATTAAATCGGTCTTATCCACTCAATAACTTTAGAAGCCTTTGTCCAGTCACTACCAAATTTGGTCAGAATGTGTATTGGCAAAATGTCTCGGACAAGTTAGATTACCAGCCATATTGCTTCATTCACTGGAGAGTTATTGCCCTTTAATTATAGAAATTACCTCAAATCGGTCTTTTCTGATCAATAACTTGTGAAGCCTGTATCCGATCATCACAAAATTTAGACAATATGTTGATGGGCAGAATATCTTGGTCAGGTTTGATTACTCACCACGTTATCTTAGTCACTACACACTTATGTCCCTCGAAATGGCCAAAACAGTATTAACAGTGTCCACTCACTGCCTGACGTACAACCAATTATCACTATACTTGGTCTCAAAAAGACAGGACGGGCGTACTTTTTGACATTTGGCACTCTTGTTTAGTTTAAATTGATAGTGAAGTAAGCTCTTAAACTTTATAGTAATCACTCTTAACCCTTTCCCACATACAACAAATCTGCAGCAGACGACTTTGAAAATAGGTCGGGTCATACCGAAGACTTTAGAAATGGAAGTAATGGCTACTCTCCTTGGTGCTCAGGGTTGCGGGGTTAGCATTATGACTGACTGGCTGGTGTCAGAATAAATGGACCAGTAATACTTGTTACTTACCAAGGAAAAGCTATGATATAACTGAAATATTGTTGAAAGCGTCATAAAACACCAAACAATCAATCAAACTCGGAATCAACGTCTAGATGTATGTATGATGATCTACCTCTTAGTCTCGGGGTCTTCCACGTATATCTTGAACAGTCTGTTAGTGGTGTAGTTAGTGGCTAGAGTGTCAATCTTGGCTTTCCGAGGTTTGTTACCTGGTCAAGTTGTACCAAAGACTTTAAAACCCTTTCCCACATACAGCAAATCTGTAGCAGACAGTTGTGAAAATGTTTACCTTAAAACATGGAACACCTCTATAATTGTAGGTATAATAACTGAAAAAGTTGAAAACATTATGGGAAAAGGAGAAATTGCTTGTTTTGAACAAGATGTTTTCAAAAGCCGTCTGCTAAAGATGCATCAAAATGTGTCTGTTACCTTCTCAGGTCCTACCAAAGATTTTCAAAAATGGTAATAATGGCACTCAGGGTTGCGTGGATAGCATTACAACTGATGCATCAGTGTCTGCATAAATGATGCTTGTAGTACTGTAGTAATGGCACTCGGGGTTGCGTGGATAGCATTTCAACTGATGCATCAGTGTCTGCGTAAATGGTGCTTGTAGTACTGTAGTAATGGCACTCGGGGTTATGTGGATAGCATTACAACTGATGCATCAGTGTCTGCGTAAATGATGTTTGTAGTACTGTAGTAATGGCACTCGGGGTTGCGTGGATAGCATTACAACTGATGCATCAGTGTCTGCGTAAATGATGCTTGTAGTAATGGCACTCGGGGTTGCATGGATAGCATTACAACTGATGCATCAGTGCCTGCGTAAATGGTGCTTGTAGTACTGTAGTAATGGCACTTGGGGTTGCGTGGATAGCATTACAACTGATGCATCAGTGTCTGCGTAAATGATGCTTATAGTAATGGCACTCGGGGTTGCGTGGATAGCATTACAACTGATGCATCAGTGTCTGCGTAAATGATGCTTGTAGTACTGTAGTAATGGCACTCAGGGTTGCATGGATAGCATTACAACTGATGCAACAGTGCCTGCGTCAATGATGCTTGTAGTTCTGTAGTAATGGCACTCAGGGTTGCGTGGATAGCATTACAACTGATTCATCAGTGTCTGCATAAATGATGCTTGTAGTACTGTAGTAATGGCACTCAGGGTTGCGTGGATAGCATTACAACTGATGCAACAGTGCCTGCATAAATGATGCTTGTAGTACTGTAGTAATGGCACTCGGGGTTGCGTGGATAGCATTACAATTGATGCATCAGTGTCTGCATAAATTATGCTTGTAGTACTATAGTAATGGCACTCTGGGTTGCGTGGATAGCATTACAACTGATGCATCAGTGCCTGCATAAATTATGCTTGTAGTACTGTAGTAATGGCACTCGGGGTTGCGTGGATAGCATTACAACTGATGCATCAGTGTCAGTGTAAATGGTGCTTGTAGTAATGGCACTCGGGGTTGTGTGGATAGCATTACAACTGATGCATCAGTGTCTGCGTAAATGATGCTTGTAGTACTGTAGTAATGGCACTCGGGGTTGCGTGGATAGCATTACAACTGATGCATCAGTGTCTGCGTAAATGATGCTTGTAGTACTGTAGTAATGGCACTCAGGGTTGCATGGATAGCATTACAACTGATGCAACAGTGCCTGGGTCAATGATGCTTGTAGTACTGTAGTAATGGCACTCGGGGTTGCGTGTATAGCATTACAACTGATGCATCAGTGCCTGCATAAATTATGCTTGTAGTACTGTAGTAATGGCACTCGGGGTTGCGTGGATAGCATTACAACTGATGCATCAGTGTCTGCGTAAATGATGCTTGTAGTACTGTAGTAATGGCATTCAGGGTTGCGTGGATATCATTACAACTGATGTATCAGTGTCTGCGTAAATGATGCTTGTAGTACTGTATTAATGGCACTCAGGGTTGCGTGGATAGCATTACAACTGATGCATCAGTGTCTGCATAAATGATGCTTGTAGTACTGGAAGTTACCAAGCAAACAAAGTGATATAACTCAAATACTTTTGAAAGGGGCATGAAACACAATAAATATGGAGGGAACAATGGAGACCAAGATTGAATTGCATTGATGTGCAGGCTTACTTTGGCCTGCATTATTTGCATATGTAGTTTAACCCCTTCCCTCATATAGACGCTTTCTGATGCCTCTGCAGAAGACAGCTTTTTGAAAATATGGCGCGAAAGAAGAAATTGCTCAAAACAAGCAATTTCTCCTTTTGTCACCATGTTTTCAACTCTATTCAATAATCATACTTTCTTTTCTAGATATTTTGTATATTTTGACCTTGACCTTGATAATTTCAAAGTCGTTTGTTGTATGTGGGATAGGGTTAACCCTTTCTCTCATACAAACAAATTCTGAGGCCTCTGCAGCAGATGAATGTTGAAAACATTGTGGCAAATGGATAAATTGCTCATAATGAGAAATTACTACTTTTGCGACATTGTTTTCAGCTCAATTTAATAGTTATACATTCATTCATAGTGATGTTCCATATACTTGTCTAAATGTGTCCAAAGTCATCAGCTGCAAAATTGTTGTATTTGGGAAAAGGGTTAATTCAATTTCAATGCTTACTCTGGATCAATTTGTTTCAGTTGGAACAGACAATCCTTTGAGAAGAAGACAGATACTCATGAAAAACCCAAAGATATTGATGAAGTCCCTGAAGACGTAGAATACCACAGTGCTGAAGACATGTTAGCCACCAGTCTTGGTAAAGATTTCCCAGAATCTAGTGATCTCCCTTTTCTACACACAGAAAAGGATATTGAGATTGGTTCCCGAAGTGCTGATTCCACAGAGGACTCCCTTCCAGACAAGCTGTCGCCCGACATGACAACAGAAACCAGCAGGAAGTCGAGGAAGAAAAAGATGCCAAGGTTGGATTCCAATGTGGCTGAAAGTGGGGATTACATAAGTTCTGATTCATCCGAGTACACTGACAGTGATAGCCTGTCGTCTGACAGCGAGGAGAACGGGGATAAAGTATTTCAGCCTATCAACATTCCAGGTATTAACATAGACGAAGTTCAAGATGGTAACAAGGTAGTCAGACCCAAAGGTCGAAGGGTCAAGTCTGAAGGTGATAAAACTCTCCTTACCATGGATGAAGGCAGCGATCAGGGATTTTCTAGAGAAGGTTCTGTGTCCAAGTATAGACCTGATGGGAGTTGGATTAAAACTGAGGGAGAAGAGGACAAAGATGTAGAAGATGATGAAAAAGCAGGTGAAGCTGCGCTTGTTATGGAGAAAGGTACTCAGGATGAAGAGATAGATACTCCTGAAGATATTTTAGTAGTGAATGCTGAAAACATACAAGTTGATTCTGAACTAAAGTCTGAAACTATAAACATATTAGTTGATAAGATATCAGAAGCTGAGAATGCTGCAAATGAAATGGATGATGACAAATGTGAAACAAGTGAGGAGGAAAAAGTTAAAACAGTGGATGAAGAGAAGGATGCCATTTCCATGGAAGGGGTGAAAGGGCTTGATCCATATATCAAAGAAAATATTCCATGGAATCCCGGAACAGTTCGTAAACAAAAACAGGATTTGGAGGAGAAATATGGTTCGTGCCCTAAAAGCAAAAATGACCCTTTGTTAGACAAAGATAAACGAACTTCAGTTGAAGTAACAGAAAAAGCTGAAACTACAACAACTGCTGATCAAACCATTGAATCTGTGGTCAATGAAACAGTCACACAAATTGTTGAACAAACTGTCAATAAGGAACAGGAGGATGGTTTGGGTGATATGAAAGATAACTCTAGCAGTGATGGTGATATGAAAGATAACTCTGACGTTGACACCAGTCCAGTGGAATTGATGAAAGCAAAGAGGACAGTCTATGATTTAGAGGAGATCAATCTTCCTGAGGGCACTGTCAGGAAAACATTGGAGGAAATCGAACAGAGAAACCGGTAAACTTGATCTTTTTGGCAATTTACTATTTAATAATATTAAGCCTTTCCCACATACAGATGCTTTCTGATGCATCTGCAGCAGACGACTTTTGAAAACATTTTGACAAAGAAGAAATTGCTCATCAATAAGCAATTTCTCCTTTTGTTTTCAACTCTTTTCAGTAATATATTTTTGTTAATAGAGCTTGAACATATATTGGCATAGATGTTTTCAAAGTCGTCTGCTGCAGATTTGTTGTATGTGGGAAAGGGTTAACCTGTTCCTGACCACATAAATCATAATAATATTAAAGGTCAAGGGGACCATTATTCTCAAGTAGTGGTTTAGTTTAATAACAATCTGCTTTGAAAACACCTCAGGAAGCAAACATCTTGAATTATGATTTTGTTACATAATTGAGTACATTGTTATTATAATACCCCAATCACAGCAGAGCTACGTCCTTGAAGCCCTCGCTGCGTCCATGAAAAAAGGCTAGAACACGGTGCGAACTCCTAGAACGTACGTAGTGGGGACTTCTCCTTGGTCTCGGGAGACTGCTACGTTGACAATGTGGGAACCCTTTCGATGCTGCACGCACGTAGCGTACGCGCACATGGAACTCATAGGGTACTCCACCAACGCAACATGAACGTAGCAAGGGCGTTGTGCGGACGTAGGATGGACGTGACAATTTCACATTTTCTTTGATTTTCTCGAAGACTACGGCATTGTTGGGGAGTCCTAGCATTTTT
Organism: Serripes groenlandicus; assembly: GCA_031761405.1. Taxonomy (NCBI): domain Eukaryota; kingdom Metazoa; phylum Mollusca; class Bivalvia; order Cardiida; family Cardiidae; genus Serripes; species Serripes groenlandicus. The sequence continues at coordinate 14,234,134 of JASEVX010000003.1, read as the reverse complement.
AGCTCACCTATGCACGAAGTGCAAGGTGCGCTATTGGGATCACATTTTGTCCGGCGTCCGTCCGGCGTGCGTTGTGCGTCGTCAACATTTGAGCTTGTTAACACTCTACGGGCTACATTTTGCATCCAATCTTCATGAAAGTTTATCAGAACGTTTATCTCCATAAAATCTTGGACAAGTTCGAAACTGGGCCATATGAGGTCAAAAACTAGGTCACTAGGTCGAATTGAAGGGAAATCTTGTTAACACTAGAGGCCACATTTTCAACTTGAGCATGTTGAAACTTTATCAGAATGTTTGTCTTGATGATATGTAGGCCAAGTTAGAATATGGGTCATGCCGGGTCAAAAACTAGGTCACTAGGTCAAATTGAATTAAATCTTGTTAACACTTTGGATGCCCTATTTATGCTTCAGCAGCTTGAAATTTAGTCAGAATGTTTGTCTGAATGATATCTAGGCCAAGTTCGGATATGGGTCATGCGGGGTTAAAAACTAGGTCACTAGGCCAAATTGAAGGGTAATCTTGTTAACACTCTGGATACTGCATTTTTAATTTCAGCATGATGAAACTTCATCAGAATGTTTTTCTTGATGATATGTAGGCCAAGTTAGAATATGGGTCATGCTGGGTCAAAAACTAGGTCACTAGATCAAATTGAAGAAAAATCTTGTGAATACTTTGGATGCCACATTTTTTGCTTCAGCAGCTTGAAATTTGGTCAGAATGTTTGTCTGAATTATATCTAGGTCAAGTTCGAATAGGGGTCATATTGGATCAGAAACTAGGTCAATAAAGGAAAATATTGTTCAAACTCCGGAGGCCGCATTTTTACTTTGAGCAAGTTGAAACTTTGTCAGAATGTTGTCTTGATGATATCTAATCCATGTTGGAATATGGCTCATATCAGGTAAAAAAAATACAGATCACTAGGCCAAATGAAGGAAAATATTGTTAACACTGTGGAGGTTGCATTCAGAATAATTGTCTTGATGTGTTTTGCATTGCAGTACATTGTATAATTAAGGTGAGCGATCCAGGGCCATCATGGCCCTCTTGTTTTAGAACTCCAAGGACGCAGTGGGAATTTCGTTAAGGTGTGATTGGGGTATTAGTAATTTCCTCTTTTCCCACAAAGTTTTAAAACTACTACTCTTTTCCTGACAGAACCATTTTTATAAACGGCAGTAAACAACTTTGGAAAACATTGTGCTATTTAGGAATTTTTAACTCACTTAAGCACAGCATGCTCATGGTGAGCTTTTGTGATGGCTTGATGTCTGTCATCAACTGTTTCTTTAAAATGACATATCCTCCTAAATTACTGTTTGGATTTTAACCAAACTTGGCAGGAATGATCATTGATCATTGGATGCTCCTCTTTCCAAATTGTTGAAACAGTAACAGAAGCAAAAAAAGGATTATGTATCTGGAAACTTAAAAAATCTTATTGTCTGAAACTACTGATTCTATTTAAAATAACTTGGCTGAAATGTTTAGTGGTTGACCCTTTTCCATGATTGTTCATATTATTCCAATCAATGTAAAAATAAAATGGCAAACGAGGAGGAGTGAGTGGCTTTTTCCTTATATGTATGTATGGTGAAAACTTTAAAAATGTTCTTCATCAAAAGTATAGGGGCAACTTGAAAATAATTTGGCACAAAAATTCCTTCAGTGATTCTTTATAGATATTGTTCAAATTATTTCAATCCCTTAAAAAATATGGCCACCAGGGGGCGATGTTGATTTTGTTTATTTTCCTTTTTTGATCATGAAAATAAATGATGATGACCGTTAAACTTTGACATATTTTTGTGGTTTTTCAAGCTACAACAGTGAAATTTGGACCATATGTTTTGCATGTAGTTTTCATAATATGCCTTTGATCATCCTAAACACGATCTTTCAATATTCTTCTTTGAACAATTTGAGCAATTAAGGGCCTTCAACGCCATCATGGTATTACTCATGATGGGGAAAAATCAAAAACATTTATTATTTATTTGAAAAAAAAAGTAACCAAAATCATTATCATTTTCTGTTATCATTTCTCAAAACTTTCATGTGTTTGTTGTATTGAATAGATTACCAGAGAAAGAAAGTCCAGGAAAACTTCTTCAGAGATCTTCAAGTTTGAAGTCTATCAGAAAAGCAAAAGATCGCAATAATGAGAGAAGAAAAACATGCATCGCCATTCTATCACCCACCTATAATAGATCTGACAGTAACCAGTCTGCTGGAACTGACATTGACCATGACAAAGCAGAAATGACTGATCCAGCCGAGTCAGAAGTTTTCAAATTGCAAGCTTCTGTTGACCAAGAGGATGACCTAAACAGCCAGACTGGTACAGTGAAAATCTATAAATATCTGGGAGAAGAGCTCTCAGTTCAAGAAGGACTGGTACGCAAACAAACGTTAGGTTAGTCTTACTGTGGCACACTTTATTTTCTGTTATTTTAATTTATTGCAAGCAAATCATACTTTGTTGTGCTG